>JAOWCC010000936.1:49661868-50102093 GCA_030867875.1 Actinernus sp. WN-2022
AGCCCTAATCTAGCATCACAAAAAAAATCAAACTCAAAAAAATTATTTAAAGCCTAGAAAATGCGACTTTCTGATTTCCCGCTAAAAAAGGCTCGAAAAATGATTGACAGCTGCTGTCATTCACTGTGCATGTTATTTCATTCTCGCTATCCTGTGATTTTCTGCGGTACTTTTCGTTCATAAAGATTTACTGCGTTTATAATGCAATGCCCAAAAGTGTAAAAGTAGATATTTCTCGGTGCCGTATTCAAAAAAGAAGAAGAAGAAAAAACACAGCACAATTTAGTTTGTTATAATTTAGTTTGTGAGTGAATTTGGAAGCGGGTGTAAAGTTCGTAGGACAAACAATGGCTGGAGGGATTATACTCAAGTTCCGAGAAGTTAGAATCATCAAAGACTGAAAGTCCACAAAGAATGAAGCAATAAAGTTTTGTTATCTTCAATCGGCCAAAAAATGTAAAGGGAATTCAATGCAGGAAGCTAAGGTTTGCCGGTTTTGTTTCAGCGCGATGAATTTTTTTAGAATGACATAAACAGTGTACCTTGTACATGGTGTGGATCGAGCTGCGCTTCAGTGGTTTTCCCTGCATGATATTAATTGTTTGCTGACTGTGGTGCCATTTTTATGTACTCCCAAAAGAGTGTTTCTTCTTGAAATTAAGCTGGAATCGACACTACAGCTAACTAGTTTCAATCTGCAGAAGTATCGAGCATCGGTAAACTGTGTAGCTTTCTCTGTTCTGCGGCTCGTCTGAACTTTGTAATCGGCCGAGACTGAACACAACATGAATCGCTCTGATTGGCTTAATGAGATTACCCTTGGAGGCAGGACTTCTTGGTCAACCGTGAAATGATTCGAAAACCTTTATCGGGTTTCTCGGCTCTTTTTTTCCGGCCAAAACAGAACTTTGCTGAAGTCCAGCCTTTTAGCGTTTTGTCCAATTTTCCTAAAATTTTCACGAGTCGTACAAAACAGCCGTTTCTCAAATACTGTATCGGGGAATTGTGAAATTATTTTTCGTTCAGGTTTTATGACCTGGTTTGTATCAAAATGGGATGAAAATCTACTTTTTCAACTTTGAAAAGGGATAAAATCTGTAATACGTAATATATCAAAAATGCCCGACACAGTATTTGAGTCAATTTAGTTGGGATTCGAAAGAGCTAATTAAGAAAAAAAATGTTTCAAAGCCTGAAGGGCTGAACTCCTTCTGGCAGACGGAGTCATTTCGCGTAGAAATATATACAACATCTACGCTTTTAACTTTTGTTCAAAACGGATTAAATATATACTTTCTTCAATACAAGACCTTTAAAACGGCATATAGTACGTCTATGTGGCTTTAATTCCGACGTTGCAAGAGCGTTTTTCCGAAATGACACGTCGAACCTTTATCGAGACCTTAAATGATCTAGTCTTCCGTAGCCTGCTGTGCAGACGTATTTTTTCACTCTCATAAATTCGAAGAAAAAAGTAACGTCTGCTTACCCGAGCTTAATTAGTTTCCAATATGCACACCTCATTGTGTTATGGACCAATCAGATTTTACCTTCCATATCCTAAAATTAACTAAAATTAACTAAAATTAACTAAAATTAACTAAAATTCTAACAATGGCTTTGATTGGGCAGAAAAATAAAACAAACCTGCTGACGTCATGCTTGCATATTGGAAACTAATTAAGCGCTCGGGAAAGCAGACGTTACTTATGAGAGTGAAAAAATACGTATGCACAGCAGGCTAAGTCTTTCGAAGCAAGCTTTGAAAAACATCCGCTCTCTTATTGTTATCATTCTTCCTCGCAGCTAAGTCACCATTAACGTGAATAATCAGTTTAAAACAGTATGACTTCGGATTAATGGCTTTTGCAATCCCCCCTTTTAATTACTCCTTTTCTATTGCAATCCATTGGCGAGTAACAACGGTGATCGACGGATAATCTTCCGCATTGGATGATCTGAGTACGTAAATCAGCATTTGTACTGCTGAGAACCTTCTACTTTGCCTGTTAATTATGCCTTCTCAAATCCTCGGGGAAACATATTCTATCTTCAAGAGATTTTCACATCAATGCATCTTCTTGTGCGTTAACAAGAAATAAAGAAACAGTACACACGGGAACGGTACACGTGATCTGAAATAGGGTTTTTCTCCCTCCTCAAAAACCAACCTAAATTCCAATTCGAGTTCGTCGGAATACTTAATCATAAGCCACCCATGAGCCCGAACACTTAATAATAAAAGACCCGGTTACGAATCCCTGTATCTGCGACGCAAAATAAACCATTTGGCATTCTAGCCTATAAAAAAGGTCGATTGATCTTCTAAGGCCAGATTCAAACGTCGAACTTTTCATGCGCCGAACGCAATTGAAACAAAATATAATTATGCGGCGCATGAAAACTTCAACGTTTGAATCGGATCTAAGTATACTGTTTAATAAATGAGCAGCATTGTTTTATCAGGTAGCTCGATTTGATAAAAGACGTGCACGTGCTGCGAGTTTATTGAACGGCTTCAAAATCGTTGATGTATAGAATCATATTATACAGTTGGTTTGGCGATACCATCTATTTCGGCCGATAAAATGGAAGCAAAACTTTAAGTAAACGAGGACCGTATCTATATCAGATTTAACATTCATTTCATATTCATGAATTGTTGAGTTTTTGAAACGGTGTTCAACCGCTTTCACTCGACCGGTGCGGTCCTTAAACAAATATTGACAGAAACGCTGCATGCATTCAGTTGCGAAAGGTAGTGCACCTGTCGCAACTGAATGTATACAGCGTTTCTGTCGGCAAGTTCTTCTTTCCGATGAAACAACAGAAACCGCGATCCAACACCTTTAGTTAGTCGTGAAAAACGAATGGTAGATTTCAGGTTTCAAGGCCCTAGACTGATCAACGGAGTGTTCTTAATGTATTCGTACTTCACACAAAACATACATTGTAAGCGCACAGGTGCTATACTCAAGCATTTACAGCGCTGTACCGACATATTCACGCGCACATTTATCAGTGAAACGGTTTCGGAACTAAGCATTTGCACATTATGCTTCAGTTTTCCCTCACTAAAATGTTAATATAATGCTTAATGCTGAAATTTCTTACAAAAATGCTCGCAGAACAAGGCACATAGTTCCAATGCTAAACTCTTTTTATAGATATTATTCAAAACTGTAGCAGGTAGAAAAGGCGTTCACGCGGTAGTGAGAAATCTTGTTTATCTATTTTCGAGTCAAAAGAACTGAGATCAATATAAAAATATATATGTATAGTACTTCAGTTTTTTAATATACCGAGGAGTGAGGTGATTGTCAGCTAGAATAGTGTGACGTCTGACGCCCGTGAACGAATGGCAGAAATCCCAGTTACATGCGCAGTAGCGCTTTCATCGTGTCGCAATGAAAACCGAAAGGTGACGGTGGTAAAGATCGATGTTATTATAAACTCCTTTTCAGTTAACTTTAACTAAAGTGGCATTGTCAGCTCCCAAATAATACTCGAATTTGCAGAGTATGCTTTCCAGGTCTAATGGAAACAATTTTAGGCAATTGTGATGAAGGATGGCAAAGATTCGAGTGGAATCTCTATCGAAAAGGTTTGGAACAACCTCGTCTCCAGTGTCTTCTCGGTCAGATTCAAGATGGCGGCTACTCCAGAGAAGATCCTGGTTAAGGCTGGATCACGTGATCAAATACACCCAGATTCTGGGAGTACGTTGTCACCTTATTTGACGATCTAAAGCGGCGGGGAATAATTATAGAATACCCCGCAATTTGGATAATTAATAATTCATTTTCTCAAATTTTCATAACCAATTAAAAAAAAACATTTTCGACCAAAAATCTTTCATAGAACGACTCTACATACACCTGCACTATAATGGGGAATTTGGCACAGTTTTGAAGTGATCTTTTGAAGTGGCGGGGTATTCGATAGTTGTACTGTTTACTTGGATAAAGAAACAGTGCAAGGGTATGACAATGCTACCAAGAGAATCCTTAGCTAGAAAGCCGATAATTTGTCATTAGTGTTGAAGCGAAGCGACCGATAGCAATGTTCAGGTTTAACGACTTCTCCTGGCTTTCCCACTGGCGAAACTACCTAGTAACACACGTCATCTGTGGCTCTACCTAACACAACGTGTTTAAGGTTATTTAAAATCGTTTTGTTGATAACATTTGAGAAAATGAAACTACATACAGGTTCATCTCTGTTGGCTCAGTCCGTTGGACCAATAAAAAGCAGTGTTAGAAAAACATTTGCGTCATAACTGAAGAGCCAATGAAAATACTTGATAGTTCAGCCTTTACCAGGGTCTCAGTCATGTTGGATGCGCGGAAGACCCTGGGAACGCGGTTGGGTTTGTAAAGCATATCAGGACATTCACATGGCATTTCTCTTCTATCGCAGGGTGATATTTTTGTAGTTTTATTTTAAAGAAATTCGAAGGTTCAATTCGATTGACAATGCCCCTTGAAGGATCACGGCGGGCCAACTTGTACAATATAAACTATTTTCTTTGCCAAGTAGTCCCTTGCGCACGTCAAGGTTATACGACAGCGTCAAATAACGGCACAGAAGTAGTGTCACGGAAACAAATATAGACAGGAACGAAATAAAGCTGTTTTTATAATCGCACCATTGTACGAGTCGCAACAAAATTTCTCGATTCTGATTGGTTGAGAGCAGTGCAATTAATCCCAAATTGCACTGTTTGGTTGAAATTGCACTCAAAATAAGGAATTTAATGAAATCTAAATCGGAAACAAAAGCTTCAGTGTGAAATCAAAGTACGTAAAGTTGTTCAAAGTCATGTTTTGGAAAGGGATTTTTCCCGAATTATTTACGAATGCTTAAAACAGACTTTGCTGCACTGTGGCTACTTCAAGAAACATCTCTAACACTGTCAATTAATTTTATAATACTGACCATTAACATTTCAGATGCTGCAGCATTACTTAGACAAATGGTGTTTTGATTTTTCCGATATTTCCGAAGACTGTCTACCTGGGTGCCAGAGATTCTACTGCCCTCTCTAAGCCATAGTTTAGGATCTACGAGAAGGCTTCTCGTCGATCCTAAACTTTGGCTTAGCTAGAGAGGGCAATAGAACGTCTGGCACCCAGGGTAAAGACTGTCCGAAGATTCAAGTAAATTTGTTGAGTTCGGTTTCGAGTGCCATTTTGGATTAATTCAAATTCGTGAGTTTTTCAAAGAGCTCAAACTGCGTTCTCCCAACGAGCTCACGCAATTATGATACTCTTAAAAAACACTCGAAACCGTAAGATTACCTAGACATATACTCGGCTTAGCCGTCGGGAAGAGTATGCGTTTCGTACGTTAAACAGCGGAAGAGAACATTATCTTGCTAGGTCCTCTCTTGGGTGATTTTGTTTTTGAGTTGGATACGACCTTTTGGGACAGTTCCAGTCCCGTGGAACGCGCATCACAGGTAACCCAAATCTTCGTGTACCTAACGTTAATTTATTTTAATTAACATAGATTCTACGGCGGGAAAACATTTGGCTCGAGGTCATGACGCACGGACCGAGCGCAGGGAGCAAATTGACCGAGAGCCAAATATTTGTCCGATCTATCTCAGTCCGGCATATGACCACTTTCAAATGGAAAACAACAAACATGACTCCCCCATCACGTGACTTTTGTAAATGGTTCTGAAAAGAAAGCGCGCGGGCCGTATGGGTAATATGATAATTATTCGAGGTTGTGTCTATGAGATATATAGGTTTATATTCCCAATATGCTACGTCAAACCAGGAATGTACTGTTATGTTTTCCCCTTGTGAATGAGACCATTCTCTAATTTAGTCAAAATATTTGGTAAAATCACCGATAAAAACTACAAATATAACATGGATGTTATAAAAGGTCATTTAGCTCTGCCATCATGTTTTTGTATAACAAACGATGATGACGTCACATTCATTGGCATTTTGGAAATTATACCTCATAGCCACAACCTGGAACAAATTCCCACAGAAGAAATCTCAACGGTTTTAGACTCCGACATTATTCCTTTATAACATATCAAAAGTCCCCAAGAATCTCATTACGGCAACGGATTTATTTGGAGCAGTTGAGTATCGGCTTTTCGACTGCATGGAAACGAGGCTGGCCAAAGGTCTTTGGAATACCGACTTTAGAATGCCGCTTTAAATAAATAAAATTCATAATAATGGAACCAAATGGCTTCTCTTTATCCTTTTTTTCCGTAAAATGCAATATTACCTAGAACTTTCAAGGCTTTTTTGCCCGGAATACACCGCTGTCAGGGTTCCCACTGTCCTCGAAAAGTCAGAGAAATCTAAAAAAAATTCAAGGTCAGGGAAAAGTCAGGGAATTTTATTTCACCAGGAGAGTGGGTACCCTGACTGTGCAAATGGAGCCGGACCTCACGCATAATCGTAATTGTCGCCTTTACTCGCAGAACGTAACGAGGGTAAGTTCTTAGCCTAAAAAGTTCAAATTGCATGATACTTCTAGAAAGAAATCTAATAAGTAATAGAGCAAAGAAAAATATTGTCGTGCCTAAAGAAAAAACACAGACGACACCGAGAAACTTTTGATGACTAGCTGTCAAGTGAAAAGATCGAAGCTGCGATGCCCTGGAGCCATCGGATGTTTCACACGAAGTTCTTATTTCAGTCATGCTACAGGTTGGTGTTTATTCTCGAAGAACAGTTCCTTGAAATATTTAATCCTTGCTGTTTTTCTATTAGAGTAAGTAACCCTGAATAACTAAAATACTTTTGGATATTATTTCTGAAGTCTAAATCCTATTCTACTCTGGACGTTTACTGGAATTTTCGTATCTGATCATGTAGCGACGAAATTATTCGCGCGCCGAATAATTTAAATAAGCTCAACATTTTAGACATTCTAATCCCACTTTACTCCTTGAGAATCTTCTACTTAAGGCTAGTTTAGCTTTCCCAAAAATAAGAAACACTAAAACTAGGAGGAATTTTATCTTGCATAACCATATAGCTGCCAAATTGTGCTTCAAAGTGAATACAGACACAATATCCTGACTGAGTATTGGTGTTATTTATAGACAAAAAAACATCTAGAAAATGGACGAGCAGTGTAACCCTTGCGCAATTTGCAAACAAAGTGTTCATAACGACGGAATTGCCCTCACCCATAAAGGCAGTGAAGGCGTAAACCGGGCTAGTCAAGAGAGAGGAGACACAATCCTTACTGCACCGGGCGACATGGTACACAGACGGATTGCCGGCGTAATTATTGCCGTCCAAGTAGTATTTAAAAAGCCAAGAGGCTGGAGGAAGAAGCCGGCCACAACCCACGATTGCTCCGTTCGCGGGAGCGCAGTTCGCAACGGCCGTTTGACTTCAAGACGGACTGCGTTTTCTGTGGAACCGAAATCGACGCGGAGGAGGAAAGGAAAAGATCGAGAGAGGTGTATAGGGCGAGTACGCTGGACATCCAGGAGACCGTGTTGAGTGCATGCGAGGCGAGAGGAGATTGAAGCCAAGATTGAAGAGTATTTCGACGTAGCGACAGCGGGGGAGAATGCACTCGTAGCGCTGTATGGGGGAAGCAAGAAGAGAGCCTCGACAGTCTCCGGTACCGCCGATACTATTAGAAAGTGGCTACTAGAGGTCGTCAGGTGCAACCGCAGAACCTGCCCCCAACGTTGTCAGCAGCTAGATACCACAGCTTCAGAGTGTTCCTGCAGGTGAAGCAATGGCAGGGCCGGGATGAAAGGATGTCACTTGAAGACTGGGGTTGGAAGCTGAGCAGCGGTCAAGTGCTTCCCGTGACGACTGACTTACCGGCTGCACCAGAGTCTTTGCTGAAGATGATCCGGTGTAACTGCGTGACTGATTGCTCCACCGCGAGGTGCACCTGCCGTAAGCACGCCTCGACTGCTCCCCGGCATGCGGCCAGTGCCGAGGCACCAGATGCACGAATAACAGCATTCTCGACGACAGCGACGAAGATGATGACTAACTATAGCAGCCGCCCCGGCACTATTAATTAGAGTTCGATTTAATTCTCAAGTTTTCGCTATGACAAGAAATTGAGAACCCTCTATGTTAATAAAATACATTAGAGAACAAGAGAACACTTATGAAAGCGTTTTTATGAGTTATTTGGCACTTCTTGATCTAGACCGATCTATTATGCTCTACTTTCTGTAGGCTCGAATGATCGGAAATATCGAGAAAAGCATATCGGACTGCCATAGCGAAGGCATATCATGCATGCTAAGAATAGTGACGTATTTCCCCAGTTTCCTGTCGTTATTGTGACAATTTCTAAATGAAAACTATTTACCATTATGCTCTCTATCACCTTTTATTGTTTTTATGCGAAATTAATAATATTTCGTGAAATAAAGGCGAGTAAAGGGCACTTCCGGTTTTAGCCTCGTTTTCATGTTGCAGGAGAGAGCTCGTCAGCGTTTTCTTAAATTTCGGGATGTTGCCGTGCTCGGATTTTTGGGGACTTGTAGTATGTTCATTTAGACATTCATTCTGAAAGGTTTTCGAAGAGAAAGCTTCTGTGGAAATTTGTTCCAGGTCCATCTGCAAAATGACTGGACATTCATCCTCTGCGACGTACTCAAATAATGTTTTCTAAACTGTGTGCAAACCTTTTTATCTCTGTCGTCTTGTCGCGCAGTTTGTCTCCGTTCATTTTGATGTCATTAAGCTGAAAGAACAAGGTCGGAATGTCTTGTAATGAAGACTTGAGTAGCGGGCAATCATGTAGATTGACACTGTGCTTTTATGATTTCAATGGATAGCAATTAAGTGTAAGTCTGCGTCGGCGGGGAAATTGGGTAGGTGTAAAATAGCATTTACAAACAGGTTTTGCTAATACATGGTTCATACAAAATTCAAAACTTTTTCTTCAAGGACTTTTCAAGGATAAAACCTAATCTGCCAAAATGCAAGGACTTTTCAAGGACCTGGCAGTATTTCAAGGACTTTTCAAGGACCTGGCAGTATTTCAAGGACTTTTCAAGGCCCGTGCGAACCATGTAATAACATTACCGATCTCGTACAAATGCCTTTAAATAAATGAAGTCAGATTTCTTGCCCATCCAGTACAACCCAATACCGACTATCTATTGAGTTATCTTCTTTCTAACGTATATATATATATATAGAGTCACTATTGGGAAAGTTTCCTATCTTCCTTTGATACTTCGTTGATACTCGTTCTTGGGTCGCTGTGTCCTTTTCTTTATTGAAATGTATATATTTTTCTTGTTTGCTTCTTACTCTATTTAAGTTTTATGGGGAGAGATTTCATAGTTGCTTCTCACCTGTGTAGTATCTTCACAACAGTTTATTAGTTAATTATTGTTTTAACATCTAAACATTTAAACATTAATTAATCTGTTAATTAATCTGTTAATCAACTGTTGAAAGTCTAAAAATAAATTAAAGTATAGACGTATCTTTTAATGCTAAACCTAAGGTTTTGTTCTCGGATGGGACTGAACTTGCCTACCTTTCTGCGGTTTTCTTCCTCCATCGCTTCTTTTGCGTTCACAATCTCCTCCTTTTTGCCTTCCTCTTGTCTGAGATTAGACTGAAAACGATTATTAATATAAACAGTGAAGTGTGCGTGAGTATAAACACGCCTAAAGCTACGATCCAATAAACAACTAGTGAGGACTTGAAATATTTAAAATGCCATATTCTTCTATCTAACTAACATTGGGGCTTCTCGTAATTTTCTGGGTCAGCAGTCTTTGGACTTCCCTCCCTTTCTCTCTTCAGGCTCTTTTTTTTTTCAGTGTCATTGAAGCGGAGATAGGGTCTTGAAACGAGGAAGCATTGGAGAAAGATTTGGGAAGGGGTTTTTCGCAATGACACGACAATAGGCACTGGAGCGTAAATCTTGCACAATCCACTAAGCGCCGGATCATTGCAAGTTGAACAGGAAGGAAGAGGTTCATTTATTGAGTAGGAAGGTCGGACGGGAAAATATTTGGCTCGACAGCTTTTTCCGGCCCGTCAAACACGGACGGCCCCCATCACGTGACTTTTGCAAAACAAAATCTGAATTACTAACGGCACTAACGGGGCGGCAACTCCGTCCATAACTTACGGTACGGGCCAAACTAACGCCCTTAATAAGAGATATTTACGTAGCTGTGAATACCTGGATGGGTTGCAGTTGAGCTTCGGCGTCCTGGAAACAAAGGACATTTTAAAAGTATCAGTAAAGAGTGTACAGCTTACTCACGCAGCGAACGTGTTTAAACCTGGTTCACAATAGCGATGCAAGCATTAAGCACAAGCAACATATGCAGACGCAGTAAAGCCTGGTTCACACTTGCAATGCAAGCATTAAGCGCAAGCAACATACCCAGACGCAGTAAAGCCTGGTTCACACTAGCGATGCAAGCATTAAGCACAAGCAACATATGCAGACGCAGTAAAGCCTGGTTCACACTAGCGATGCAAGCATTAAGCACAAGCAACATACGCAGATGCAGTAAAGCCTGGTTCACACTAGCGATGCAAGCATAAGCATAAGCAACATACATGCACAGACGCAGTAAAGCCTGGTTCACACTAGCGATGCAAGCATTAAGCGCAAGCAACATACACAGATGCAGTAAAGCCTGGTTCACACTAGCGATGCAAGCATAAGCATAAGCAACATACGCAGATGCAGTAATGTAGTGATCATCAGCGTGCTTGTTCTTATCTCACAATTGCGCACTGCGTCTTCGTATATCGTTAGTATAAACCAAGTCTAAGGACGTTTCAGATTGTCTACAATGATATCGATAATAATGATAAACAAATAACAGTAATGATAGAATCCATCACTAGGTAGTGCACAATACTAAAAAAACGTGGCCCTGCTGCACACTGGACCCCTACGAGCAGAGCCTCCTACCCGTCAGTCCAGTTTATCGTCATCAAACCGGTTTTTATAGTGCACGCATTGATGTGCACGATCTCGAGGCCACTCGATTCAGCCTGGGCTCGACATTGTATCCAAGCAACGCTCGATATAAAATTGGCAGGATTTCGGCAGAGCCTTCTTTTCTCTTTTAGCGGGAAGATGGTTATGCGCGCAGGGTGCTCACTAAAATACAAAGATAACCTGGCCAAGTTAGTGCCGGTCAAGAAAAGTATTTCTTACCTTGATCTCCCTATCAAAGGTGTTGTTGCTGGAAATTGACTCAGCTTTCTGTTCTTCAAGGTTCGTTCTTCTCTGCAGCTGCTCTGAGAGCCTGAGCTGCGAATACAGAATGAGAATAAAGCGGAATAATCTGAGAATGAACACATCTAGTATACAGGTCAGTAGTCTTTGAAGATGGAAAACCTTGGCACAACATTTTACCTCCGCTATACCTCTTGTTATTACGTCATCATCACCTTAGAAATTCCACGAATTCCAGGGTTGAACTGGGATGTAGATTGTTGTTTTTTACGAAGGGAGGAAAACAGGAGAATCCTGAACAAGGGCGAGATACCAAAAAATAACTCACATATGGCGCTACGTTCGGGAATCAATCCCGCGACACAGACGTGAGAGGCAAAGTGTCTCCAATCTGTTAACGCCGACCATCAAAAAGAATGTCTACACCAAGGAGGGTCATGCACTGTGAGTATGGAAAGTTGTCTAATGGGTTGGAGATGGAATTGGGAAGAGGATCGGGTGTTTTAGAAAGAAGCTTGAAACTGCCTCTTGTGAGTGCACATGCAGAGCGCATTAGCATGCGTAGCGGCCCTAGAAGGGGAGGGTAGCGGAGAGGAAGTAGGCGAAGGGGGAATGAAGAGCGTGTCTAGCGAACGAAGGCATGAGGTGATTACCTTTTGTGACTTGAGGTCGTGTACAGTGCTCTCTAACGCGGATAACTGTCTCTGAAGCTGAGTCACGGCTCGTCGTCGCCGATCAATATGGCGGTTTAGCGTCTCACTGCAACGTGATATTTGACAACCAGTTAAGCACGCGGACGCCTCATATACGGAAATAATAGACAGGATTTCATACGAGTGGGAAAGGTATGGCAATGACTTACAGCAAGATTACCAGGGTTGCCCCCCTCCCCCATCGGGGTAAGGTCCTACCTGATCGGAAGTGGATTTGTGGTTTGTGTGGTTAGGGTTAGGTCGTATTGTTTGGTAAGCCGTGTTCTTTGTTGTGCTTGGCTACCCTATTGTTCATTCGTCAATGGTATGGCTCGTTCAGAGCACTATAGGTACCGACCCCTTTCTCATGGAACTGCCTCCCTTCTCCCATCAGACTGCCTCTTCTCCCATCAGACTGCCCCACCTCCCTCCCCCCCTCCCTCCCCCACTCCCTTCACTCTCGTATCACTGGACGTCACTCACTGGTTTACAATATAAACACGCTCACCCACGCAGTATTGAACATTTTCCCCCATTTGTTTTCTGTCTTTGCCTGACCTTATCCCCAAATCCTGGCGACAAGCCTCGTTACGGTACGACAAAGTCATGACAGTGGAATGGCCTCCCATTGTTTGTGTCCTTTTATCCAATCAAATTTAAGAGTGACGGTACAAATATCAAGTTCTTTTCCACTAACACAATATATGCTTTAACAGCGCGCACGTTGAAAATGCTTTCCGCCGTGCTGGAAGAAGTCACCGACATCATAGTTAACGAGAATTCGAGCTGTCACTTAATGAATACCATATTTAAAACCGCTAAATAACACACGTTATTGGGGGAAAATGCATTCGAATGGGTATCCCTGATGCTGACATTGATGAAACCACGAGACAATAAAGGATTTCTGATAAATGATGGTAATTGATGGAGTGGAGTGCAATTTGGTCTGATATCAGGCGAGTGATTACAACATTGCATGACCGTGTAGCGGGATTACAACATTGCATGACCGTGTAGCGGGATTACAACATTGCATGACCGTGTAGCGGGATTACAACATTGCATGACCGTGTAGCGGGATTACAACATTGCATGACCGTGTAGCGGGATTACAACATTGCATGACCGTGTAGCGGGATTACAACATTGCATGACCGTGTAGCGGGATTACAACATTGCATGACCGTGTAGCGGGATTACAACATTGCATGACCGTGTAGCGGGATTACAACATTGCATGACCGTGTAGCGGGATTACAACATTGCATGACCGTGTAGCGGGATTACAACATTGCATGACCGTGTAGCGGGATTACAACATTGCATGACCGTGTAGCGGGATTACAACATTGCATGACCGTGTAGCGGGATTACAACATTGCATGACCGTGTAGCGGGATTACAACATTGCATGACCGTGTAGCGGGATTACAACATTGCATGACCGTGTAGCGGGATTACAACATTGCATGACCGTGTAGCGGGATTACAACATTGCATGACCGTGTAGCGGGATTACAACATTGCATGACCGTGTAGCGGGATTACAACATTGCATGACCGTGTAGCGGGATTACAACATTGCATGACCGTGTAGCGGGATTACAACATTGCATGACCGTGTAGCGGGATTACAACATTGCATGACCGTGTAGCGGGATTACAACATTGCATGACCGTGTAGCGGGATTACAACATTGCATGACCGTGTAGCGGGATTACAACATTGCATGACCGTGTAGCGGGATTACAACATTGCATGACCGTGTAGCGGGATTACAACATTGCATGACCGTGTAGAGGGATTACAACATTGCATGACCGTGTAGCGGGATTACAACATTGCATGACCGTGTAGCGGGATTACAACATTGCATGACCGTGTAGCGGGATTACAACATTGCATGACCGTGTAGCGGGATTACAACATTGCATGACCGTGTAGCGGGATTACAACATTGCATGACCGTGTAGCGGGATTACAACATTGCATGACCGTGTAGCGGGATTACAACATTGCATGACCGTGTAGCGGGATTACAACATTGCATGACCGTGTAGCGGGATTACAACATTGCATGACCGTGTAGCGGGATTACAACATTGCATGACCGTGTAGCGGGATTACAACATTGCATGACCGTGTAGCGGGATTACAACATTGCATGACCGTGTAGCGGGATTACAACATTGCATGACCGTGTAGCGGGATTACAACATTGCATGACCGTGTAGCGGGATTACAACATTGCATGACCGTGTAGCGGGATTACAACATTGCATGACCGTGTAGCGGGATTACAACATTGCATGACCGTGTAGCGGGATTACAACATTGCATGACCGTGTAGCGGGATTACAACATTGCATGACCGTGTAGCGGGATTACAACATTGCATGACCGTGTAGCGGGATTACAACATTGCATGACCGTGTAGCGGGATTACAACATTGCATGACCGTGTAGCGGGATTACAACATTGCATGACCGTGTAGCGGGATTACAACATTGCATGACCGTGTAGCGGGATTACAACATTGCATGACCGTGTAGCGGGATTACAACATTGCATGACCGTGTAGCGGGATTACAACATTGCATGACCGTGTAGCGGGATTACAACATTGCATGACCGTGTAGCGGGATTACAACATTGCATGACCGTGTAGCGGGATTACAACATTGCATGACCGTGTAGCGGGATTACAACATTGCATGACCGTGTAGCGGGATTACAACATTGCATGACCGTGTAGCGGGATTACAACATTGCATGACCGTGTAGCGGGATTACAACATTGCATGACCGTGTAGCGGGATTACAACATTGCATGACCGTGTAGCGGGATTACAACATTGCATGACCGTGTAGCGGGAGTGCAATTTGTAATCAATAGTTTGATTTAATACCAAAATTGGACGACAATTTTGAAATCTAATATCATCCATTGCAACAGTATTTTCTGCACAACGTCCAGAGAAAATGTTTACAGCAAAAGAAATGCTGCTATGTTCTTTCGCTTCGAAATTGCTTCTCAAATCCTTTGATTTCATTGGCCGATTTGCGAGATTCCTGCATTTTGATTGGTTCAGCAACATGATGCGATTACAGACACAAACGTATGAGATTTGGTCTGTGATTGGACCATTTTCTACCAATTAGATTGCAGGAAATCCCATTGATTTCAAAATGGATATAATTAAAGCAGTGACTGCCAGCACACACCAAGCAATCGAAGCAAGTGCCCACATCAGCATTAAAGCAATCCGATTCTCAGACTTCAAATACGTTTTAAAAGTCCTCTTCTAACTAACTGTGCTTATAATTTCATCAATAAAGTTGAAATGATAGGGGAACTGAATCCTAAATCAACCCAACGACTATTCGAAAGAATAAGTTCTGCTAATTTATTTATGTGTTGCGCGTCTATGAAGAGAAATTAGTTTTCAAGTTCGAAAAATACTGACCAATTGTCCACTGATAAATCTAGCTTGCGTGGGTCAATTCAGTGCAATTTCCCCATAATCACACGTCACGCATAACAAGGGAAACAATTATATCTCCATCACAAACAAAACACAATTGTCCGCAATTAGGAGCCATTAGTCCAGATTTTCAATGCCAGGGACAGCATGGCAAAACTAATTTATTCCCCCATCTGTGCATAGCAGAGATTATGAGGAAGGTTTTCAGATTCTCTCTTCATAGACGCTCAACACAAAGAAACAAAATAGCAGAACTTATTTCTTTCGAATACAGCTTAGTCATTGGATTGGTTTAGGGTTCGGCTCCCCTTTAACGGAAGGAACGTACGATCTGTCCTGTCTGTCATTGATCTCATTGGTGACCGCTTGCATAGTGCGTCCTGGAGCTGGAAAGACCAGAAAGGTGCATTAAATAAATCCGCTTACACTGCAGGATACCTTAAAGGTTATTGCAAAACGTTCTGGTATCAATGCCTACCGATTCCATGTAGCTTGGACTGCTGTAGTGAGATGTCTCTATCCAAGATCTTCAAACCCTTCTTATAGCTATCTAGTTCCCGGATGTCCGGTTCCATTTCTCTTGCACTGTGCTCCTCACTCTCGGTGACACTGTAAACATCCTCTAGCTATGATGGACAGCACACAACTGTTAGTGACACTGTAAACATCCTCTAGCTATGATGGACAGCACACAACTCTGTTAGTGACACTGTAAACATCCTCTAGCTATGATGGGCAGCACATAACTCTGTTACGTTAGTGACACTGTAAACATCCTCTAGCTATGATGGACAGCACACAACCCTGTTAGTGACACTTGTAAACACCCACTAGCTATTATGGACAGCACGCAACTCTGTTAGTGACACTGTAAACATCCTCTAGCTATGATGGACAGCACACAACCCTGTTAGTGACACTGTAAACATCCGCTAGCTATGATGGACAGCACTGACACAACTCTGTTAGTGACACTGTAAACATCCTCTAGCTATGGACAGCACACAACCCTGTTAGTGACACTGTAAACACCCTCTAGCTATGATGGACAGCACACAACCCTGTTAGTGACACTGTAAACATCCTCTAGCTATGATGGACAGTACACAACTCTGTTAGTGACACTGTAGACATCCTCTAGCTATGATGGACAGCACACAACTCTGTTAGTGACACTGTAAACATCCTCTAGCTATGATGGACAGTACACAACTCTGTTAGTGACACTGTAAACATCCTCTAGCTATGGACAGCACACAACCCTGTTAGTGACACTGTAAACACCCTCTAGCTATGATGGACAGCACACAACCCTGTTAGTGACACTGTAAACATCCTCTAGCTATGATGGACAGTACACAACTCTGTTAGTGACACTGTAGACATCCTCTAGCTATGATGGACAGCACACAACTCTGTTAGTGACACTGTAAACATCCTCTAGCTATGATGGACAGTACACAACTCTGTTAGTGACACTGTAAACATCCTCTAGCTATGGACAGTACACAACTCTGTTAGTGACACTGTAAACATCCTCTAGCTATGATGGGCAGCACATAACTAGGTAAGTGACACTGTAAACATCCTCTAGTTATGATGGGCAGCACATAACTCTGTTAGTGACACTGTAAACATCCTCTAGCTATACTGTAAACATCCTCTAGCTATGGACAGCACACAACTCTGTTAGTGACACTGTAAACATCCTCTAGCTATGGACAGTACACAACTCTGTTAGTGACACTGTAAACATCCTCTAGCTATGATGGCTAACGCACAACTCTGTTAGTGACACTGTAAACACCCTCTAGCTATGGACAGCACACAACTCTGTTAGTGACACTGTAAACATCCTCTAGCTATGATGGACAGCACGCAACTCTGTTAGTGACACTGTAAACATCCTCTAGCTACATGTATGATAGACAGCATGCAACTCTGTAACTACAGATATTAGAATTATCATTCCCCCTAAACTTGTAAATAAAAGCAATTTGTAGCTCGAATAAGAAACAAAACATCTTGAAATTCAATCGTAAACAAAACAATTTTTCTTTTTGCTAAAACGTTTGATTAAAATGTATAATAAAACAATTATTGAATTCGGTTTTTGTATGATAGCGAAAATTATCAAGTCCTCAGTCTGTGTTAATCAGGCTCAGCCTTCAGCTTCGGCAGATAACACAGACCTCTGTCTTGCCAGATAATTTTCGCTATCATGCTCAACCTCATCCAATAATTGTTTATTGTCACTCTGAAATATGCAATGATATTTGTCCTTGGACATTATATGTTACTCGAAACTCAGAGTTTCCCTCAAGCTATGTTCTCAGAAAGTTTCACTTCTCTCAACAGATAATATCCTCAGAATTATTTTTTTAATAACAACTGAGTTTGTTGGTAATCGGGGACATGGATTCCTCAGTCAAATTGGAATTTGGGTTGGTTTTGAGGAGGGAAGAAAACCAGATGACCCGGAGAAAAACCCTCGAAGCAAAGCCGAGATACCAACAAACTCAACTCACATGTACTCCGATGACGCCGAGTCCGTGAATCGAACCTGGGCCACAGAGGTGAGACGCAAGCGCTTAACCACTGCGCCACCCCGGCTCCCCAATATCAGTGCATATTTCAACGCCGCAATTAAGTTTCTTATTTATGTCATGATGGTACGACATATACAGTAGTCTACCATTGGCCCTCAAATCAAATAGAGCGGTTTTCGATTGAGTGTCGTAAAACCAAAACCAAAGTAATCACAGAACCAATCACGAGCAAGGAAAAACACAATGAGCCAATCACAAACTCAAGTAATTCACGATTGATTTTAGAGTGGTTGTCGATTGAGTGTCGTAAAACCAAAGTAATCACAGAACCAATCACGAGCAAGTAAAAACATAATGAGCCAATCATGAACTGAAGTAATTCATGATTGGTTTTACTTGAACCAATCACGAGGAAAAGTAAATCCAATCTTGGATGGCGTGATGATTGATGGCGTGATGGACCAAAACACGTTTGGTTTTAGTTTAGCACTTGATTGGCTGATAATCACAAAACATTTTCCACAGCCAATAGGAAAACCGAGCAAACGCAAAACCAAAGCAATCACGGATTGCTTTCCGACACTCAATCAAAATCAGCTCTAATACAATAATTATAATTACAAAGGAAAATATGGTACACGTCTGTTGTATAGTTTTAAACTCACATCCATAATCTGTTCAGCGATTCTCTCGATCTCTTCACACACTTTTCCAAGCTTAGACTTGGCTTCGGGAATTTCCATGGACTCGAGTTTCTCAAGCTAGAAATACGAGAGATGTAACGTTGATAGCCGTTACAAACAGATTGCAGTAGCAACACAAATAGCGCACGTTGTTGTTGTTGATTTCAGATGACGTCATTGTTTACATTTTGCCTTACTAGCATAAGTCAGACTTCAAGCTACAGAGTCCGTAAACCGAAAGAGAATGCCACACTTAGTAATCACCAAAAATAATAGTAATATGTTGATTATTTTAGAACACAGCTTTTCAAAACTGCAAAAATCACAACGAATGTATGGCTGTGTGGCAAGAACTGAAGCTAACCAGTGAGCATGCACCATAAAGTATATTGTTTCACAATAATTCAATATCAAAATTAAAGCAAATGTCATGTTTTGAATTGCACTTTGGCGACTTTATTCAATATGCCATTGATAGAGAACAGTTTGAGATCTTAAGATGCACTCGTGTTCCGCTCGTACATCCACATTTTTTTCAAGACCTCGAGCGTGTAATGATATATGTATATATTTGTATAGAACATGGAGAACCATTTCATATTCGTTGTACCCAAGTAGCACTGCTTTATCCAACAAAGGATGAGTAGTTGACAATGTCACAATGCCGTCTGAGGACGTGAAAACAGACCGATTGGCTGCTGTTGGAGATGTAAGGTGTGTTAGGGCGCTTTTCATTTAGACGAACTGACTAGTCTGACCGGCCAGTTCTTAAATGGAACGTGTCAATTCTGAGAACTGGTCCAGTCAGTTCCTCGAACTGACGCGTTCCATTTATTAACTGGCCGGTCGGACCAGTCAATTCGTGTAAATGGAAAGCGCCCTAAGTTACAACGTGCACATTTCCCTCGTAAATATCTATTAAATACCGGCTAAGCGGCTCGTGATTCCAGTACTGTTTTTTTCATGTTCTACAGCTTCAGCCGTGTTTTTGTCAGAGTACAGAACGCAGCAAACCAAAACATCATCCATGGTTGTTTAGAATATCAATTCCGGAAGCATCCTAAGCATTACCTGAAAATGAGCTTAATATCTAGTTTTATTATATTTTTATAAAAGCATGCTCGCAGAGGAGAAATGCCTAGATTGAATTTTATATTATAATACAGTCAAATAGAATATGATTTTCCTCTGTCCTATAAAAAATAATACTCGTTTGAGGTCTTGAGAAAAGCTGCCGAATGCACTTGAGTTCCGCATCCGTAGCATTTCAAGACCTCGAGTGTGTATATTATTATATAAAACATGGAGAACCATTCTGTGTTCGTTATACTCTAGTAGCATTGCTTTAATCCCTGGTACAACGGACTCGCAAGTGAATGCAAGTTTCTGACTTACGTTGAAACGCCTTTATCAATGAAATTTGCGAAATTCACGAGGGGATTTTAACTAAACTAAACTGGTGGAAATGGCTTTTTACGGCTGAAGGTGCCTTAACCTGCGACCTAACTTGCGCGTTCGTTTGGCCACCTGTCAGCAAGTCTGAGCACAAATTTTGATTTGGAAACTTGCATTGACTTGTGTCGGTCGACTTGCGAGTCCATTTGGCTTTATCCTACAAATGACGAAGAACAGGAGCCATAAGCACTCCACAGCACTCACGTTCTCCTTGCTTGGTCCCAGCTCCAGTATCCTGTCATATTTCTTCTGTTCCTCTTCCAGTAGCCTCTCGTTCTTCGCCGTTTTGGCAGGAAGATCCCGCATCTTTGTTTTCAACTGTTTGGAAAGTTAATTTAAAGATAATTTACTGCTATTGATGTCTTGTATTTCGCCTTGATCATTTCAGCGCGCGTTCTTATGGGCCTATTTAGGAATAAGAATAACTGGAAGAGACGCAGTAATCGTGTTCTTTTGGGATCTATTCCGTTTTCGGAATGAACAGAATATCATTCTGTTTATCAGCTCCCGATAGCAGAATGAACAGAACAGCGATTTATCAGTTCGGAAGAGGTGTCTGGGATAAATACACGTGAAGGTCAAAAACACGGGAAGGGAAAAACAGGCTAAGGAGACGAAAACGTTAGGGTACAATACACGCTAGTAGGCAACAAAAGGCTCAATAACAAATGAAAACAGGCTAGGGGACACAGTTTGTTTACCCTCGGATATTTAACAATTATTTACCGAAGTGGAGGTGAATAGTGGTGGATATTTACCGAGCCGCTTTGGCGAGGTAAATATCCACCACTATTCACCAACACTGAGATGAATAATTGTTTTAGTATATACCACACTCCAGGTGAATAACCAGCACCAAATATTATAGTTATTTTATTTTCTGTCAAATGGACAAAAACTTGCGCGAGATGATCGCTGCTTTGCTCTGAGATGAATACGAAATCATATTCACTGTTTGAGTAGCCAATCAAAGCCCGTGAAAAGTAATATTCACTGGTGTGGTATATACTAATGAGGATTATTAGACCTCTAGTAGATCATACTTAATGATCCGAGCATTCTTCACCCACTCCTTACTACATTCATATATTCTCTGCACTCAACGCTCAACTCATGTTGATTTTTATGGAGGGAGGAACACCGGAGAACCCGGAGAACAACCCTCGGAGCATGGGTGAGAATCAACAAGCTCAACTCACATATGACGTCACGTAAGAGGCGAGCGTCTACACGCTGTGCCAATCAGCTCCCCACAAATGGGAGCAGAAACATGCTAAGTGACAGAAACTCTCCTAAGGGACAGAAACACCACAGGGCGACAAATGGACTGCACCTCATCTACGAGTTCTTTGATCTGCCTATTGGAGTCAAAACATCGATGACAGAGAGGACATCCATTATCCTTTACAGACTCGTCTTGAAGTTTCTTGATGTACTTCTGATATATCTTCTCGACGGATGCAGAAATACCTTTTTCACTTAAGAGAATTGGGAAAATGAATGTCAGAGAGGTTCCTTTCACTGTATTTAGTCCAAACACTTTAAAAACACGATGTTATACAAGGCAACAAATCAGTAAAGATATATCTTCTCACGTGGTAAAATAAATACATTTTTCACAACATAGACAGTTAGGAAAATGGGAATGTCAGAGAGTTCCTAAACTGTAAAAAGCCCAAACACTTCAAAAGATTATGTCATACAAGGCAACAAATGCAAACTTTAAATATTTGGGGTTTTGTCCACTTTCGAGAGCTTAGCCTCAAGATATTGGTAGATTTTGGTAAACAGTAAGAACATAACGAGGAGAGTCAAATCAGAGAGTTCAAAACTTACTCTCTCAAATACGAAATATACTCCAGAATATCTTCCTTGACGACGTTATAATCGTTCTCTCCACACGCTTCCTTGAGTTGGTGCTTGTAAGTCTTTACCTGCTCTTCCTTCCACTGTACTTGATCTCTGAGGAAAAAGCCGCAAGCGAATAAGAAAGTTTGATTCCTATAGAGCGGTTAGGGTTTAGAGTGTCGAAAGCAATTCGTGATTGCTTTGGTTTTGCGTTTGCTCACTTTTCCTATTGGCTGTGGAAAATGTTTTGTGATTATCAGCCAATCAAGTGCTAAACTAAAACTAAAACCAAACGTGTTTTGGTTCATCACGCCACCACGATTGCGTTTACTTTTGCTCGTGATTGGTTCAAGTAAAACCAATCAGTTCGTGATTGGCTCATTGTGTTTTTACTTGCTCGTGATTGGTTCTGTGATTACTATGGTTTTGGTTTTACGACTGACTAAATCGAAAACCGCTCTAATCGACAAATTCCACCTTGCAACAAAGTTACAACTATTTCGACATTGCCTGATAGTTAAGTAACTCTTTTTGATTGGTTGAATTTTTCTTGTTCTGCACGCCAGCAATTATATATATTTTGCTCTGGCGAAGGCCTAACACTCGAAATGTCAGCTGCTACTGACATTTCAGCCATTATCTGCCCAAGCCGGACACTGATAACACAGACCGAGGTCTTGATAATTTGGCTAGTATGCGAAAACTAAATCCAATAACTGTTGCAGAGCTTTGGACAGAGATTTTAACTTATCAAAGGCTGATTAACAACTGATTAAGGGGTCTTTAACCTGGTGAGGCCCTTTTCTAGTGCGGATTCTTGTTGAAATGAGATCGTGAATCAGGCGTGTTTTGGGTTTTCTTACGTAAACATCTTCCTGTTTGCATCCCTGGCTGATTTCTCTTGCTTTAGTTTCTGGGTGTTGTTCCTCATTTGCTGTAACTCTTTATGCTTGTCTCCTAGATAGTGACTCAGTCTACCACTCAAGCTCTCGCCGACTCCCGTGCCGCCTAGAATCGCCTTGATGTCCTCTTCGTGTTTATCCATTCTGTAAGGAAGAAAATATGAACATTGCTGACACCTGTATCTGAACATGTTACAGAAAGAGGTTGTCAATAATATAAACATAGAGCGGATTCCGTATAAGTGGACAAGTTATGGCAATCACTTACCGCACGGTTACTGTACGGCATGACGTTGAAATGGTTTCCCATTGCTTTTGTCTTTCTGATCCAATCAAATTACAGTTACGGTACTGAAAGTTGCAGTACGGTTACGGTAAGGCTACAGACAAGTCTGTCCAACTGATACGAAATCCGCTCTATATGGGCAAGCCTAAAAGCCGAGCTCGAAATTAGTGACACAAAGGGCTTTAATAAAGGGAACGATTCAGATGTAAGGGAAGAACAAAGAATTGTCTTATCTGGGAGTCGAACCTGAGTCAAGTCACAGTTTCACAACTACAATGATATTAACTCCGTAGTAGGTAATTCGCGGAACAAAGACTTACTGATAATTCTACTATTTTCACGAGTCGTAATTTGAACTTTACGTTGGTACAAAATAAAGTTGAAGTTATATATATGTTAGTCATTATAACTAACATCGTACTGTCCAGTTTGGTACTTATCTCTACTGAGAGTCATCATCAGCAAGCTTGGCGAGGTGATCAGCATGATTGAGCTTGATAACTGGGGAGTTGTCAGTTTTCCGAAGACCTGACCATTCTTCGCCCAGCAAAACGGGTAATTATTAGAATCTTGGAACCTCTTCGCATCGTACAACAGGGATTGTAAGCGCGGAGTTAAGTGATCGTAAATTCTCACATGTTCGACATCGATATGAGGGGCAAGTCATACAAGTCATACAAACGAAGGCGGTCACAATTTATTTACACGGTTTGTTGGATGGCAATAACAATAGCTTCTAAGTACGAATAAGTTCACATTCACGTGCAAATGCAAAATCAAAGCAGTAAAATTTTACACACCTTCACGCCCAAACGAAAAGAAAGTCACGTGTGGAAGACGGCGCATATCGTTTTTGTGTCCTTGCGTATGACCACAATGCAATTCGTTTGATATGCGCATATCGTTTCTGTGTCTTTGCGCACGACCACAATGCACTGCTCTGGCAATGCGCCAAAAAACGGCTCTACTACACAAATTAATACTGATGCCTTGCTTGTTTGCTTCAGGCTCGCTCTCTGCGGCAGCAATTATCAAGTTGCATTTCAAGCATTCCATTCTGCTAACAGCTTAGTGAGCAAGTGAGTGAGTGACACAAATTGCCCAACCACCCCGATAACTCGTTCCTGCGCATGCGCGCATCCACGAGTTAAAAACCATATGGGCTTATCGAGGCTAGGCAACCTAAATCTGACAAAACAAATTAAACAGGCTAAATGGGTTGGTAAAAACACTCTACACTCAAAAGGAACACACAGGCACACGACAGACACGGCAGCTAATATATGAATAAATAACTATATAGTGAAATCAGAGAAGTAGGGGTAATAAGAAAAGTGATAGTCTAACTATCATATTTTGTGGCAATAACAAGATAATAAAGTTGTCTAGTAGCTATCAATGTACATTTTTTTAAATCTGAATTCTTTGCTCCGTCGTAGTCTCATCAGTCTGAAGTTAAGTATTCATAAGTACCAGCGAGGTGTAAAACTCGAAACTCCAACAATGCGCAGAGTTGTGAATAGCCCACCTTCTCGCTGGTATTTATGAATGTTTAACTTCAGAATGAGACAAAGGGTGCGTTCGATTGGCCGTATTCCAGAATAAAAACAGATGGGACAGTTTCTGGAAATCACTGGTTCAGACACATTTTGCACTGTAAGCTACAACTGCTTCCCGACATATGATATTCAGAATACACGTAGTATCCCAGGGGCTACGAAAACCAGATATAAGTGATTTGTAGTGATCATTCTGTGTATTCATATTCCGGAATATGGTCAATCAAACGCACCCTTAAGACTGAGCAAATGCGTCTACATTCATTGTAAACAACGGTAATTTCGAATACAAAACTATTGTTGGTTCCTTGGTTACTCTGTGACATCACATGAAGCGTGCTACACCTCATTACTACTTACATTTTCTGTATGCCATCCTCTTTAGCACTCTTCTCCTTAGTCAGCATGTCAATCTTGGCCTGTGTAGTAGATTGTAGATGCATGGTCTGTTGTTCTTCCCGCAGCCTGCTCAGCTCACCATCTACTTGTCGTTTATCATTCTGTAGTCTGTCTATTTCACCATTCATCTCGTCTACATTCCCCTGCTCTTTTGCTTCTTCAAGGTCCCTCTCCTGTTAACGTAATAGGAGTACAGTCAGGGCTCTAATTTAAAGGGGTCACAGTGTTGCCCACGTATGTAGTCAATGTTCGGTTGGTGGCTGTTAATTGGCTACAAACAGTTAAAGGCGTTATGTCATAGTGCTGCGCATGTATGGAGAAGATGGGAGGAATATATTGATTACATTACAAAAACAATAGTGTCAAAGACCATTTGTATGCCAGGACTCGCTCAGAAAAAAAAATATGATTCCCTTGTCCATACACATATGGATTATTGCAGTGAAGTCTGGGATACCTTTGGGACATTCCTCTCTGACAAACTACAAAAATGCCAAAACAGGGCTGCTTGGCTTATTCTTAGAGGCGATCATAAAACGAGATCCAGTCTACTCCTTAATGTCCATGACTGGGATAGACTTGATGCAAACGAAAAGCAGTCATCATGCACAAAATTCAAAATAATTGCGCGCCAACTAGCCTTACTGAATTATTCGCCACGGTTGGAAACTCAATCCATTACAATTTGAGGGGGTCTATCACGAAGCTTTGTTTGCCCAAACCAAAAACTGAATTTATGAAAAAGAACTTCTCCTATAATGGAGCAAAACTTTGGAACAGAGTGAGCTTCCAGCTAAGTTGCACGAGTCAAAGTCTCTAGTTTCCTTTAAGAAGCATATCGCAACTACCTCTCTCCTAAATGATTCTTAAATACTTTTATCTTACGTTTATCCTCGATTGATTGTTACAATCGTTTGTAAGTCATTATTTATCATAGTTTTATAATTTATTTAGTTTATGTTATCTTTGTTGTATTTGTAAAAGCTAATTAGTGTTCACTACATCATATTGTAGTATATTGTAAATGAGTATCTGTAGCCCTTTTTCTATTAGTATCGTAATTATTAATTAGTTTAGGGCACGGCTTCTATGAAAATCAGCGTAATGTACTGTTAGAATTCCATGGGTAAATAATAAATATTGATTGAACCATCAGTAATTAGTTTTCAACGTTTGGTTACTAAACATTTTTTAGCCTTTAGGTAACCCAAAGTGGTTAGTAAACTTTGTGACCTGAAAGAATTATACTCATTACATACATACTGAGATTTACAAATGGCATCATTCATGCGAAAACCCACTTCACAATTTTCCTTAGCCAATCAGAATCGCGAAACGAATTTTTCACACCTGCCAAAAGCGTTTCGTCCAATCAGAAAACACCTGCCAAAACATATCGGGATTTTCAAACTGGACTTGAGATCGGAGGCGCCACTTTCATTCACTAGGAAAGTTGGCGGCGTGTCTAAAACGCAGGTAACGGGTAGCGGGTAACGGGTAACGGGTAGCAGGTAACGGGTAACGGGTAGCGGGTAGCAGGTAAAGGGTAGCGGGTAACGGGTAGCGGGTAACGGCTAGGTTAAATTTATTTGATCAGTAGAACAATACAAAAATTGTCCGGTGTTATTTTTAAAACAAGAAGAAAAATACTCGCTTGATATATAAGTGGCACGCCAGGGTTATTTTCCCTTTCGTCTGGTTCTATAACCTGAGAAAGTCACCCAGACGCGTTCTCATCGATTGGAAGCTAATACTAACCGATGAGTTTAATCATGTTTCTGAAAATTAAGCACTTGCATGCTCATTTGTACAAAACAGATTGCTTTTATCCAACTTCATCCTACATTTGGTTGTTCTACACCAAAGATGCGTAAAAGCTAAGATATATATTATATAACGAATGCTGGAAAAACTTTTTCGAGAGACAATTCTTATTTGGCAACAGCAAGTTGACTACGACTTTTAAAATTAACAGCAAATGCATAATTCGTATCATCATTACCTCATAGTTAAAAGCCGACTCCATTGCAGATCGTTAGTCCTTACGGGCCAACGGTAGACCGAAAGAAAAAGATGCAAACTAAACCGTACGTACACTGACGAGTAACCGTGATTGCTGGTGCAGCGCGTAAGATACACAGTTGTCAACTGATTGCGCATTGGATTATAGAGCTATTTCTTACGTCCTGGCTGGTATTTCGTTTCGTTTACACATAATCAGTATACGCTGATAATGGTGTACCTAAGCAGACATTTGTCTCTTTTTTCCATACACACCGTAAACGGGTGCCAGATAATATTTTTGTACTTATATAATTTCAAAAAAACTTTCATCTAACCGCTACTCGCTACCCGCTACCTGCTACCCGTTACCCGCTACCCGTTACCCGCTACCCGCTACCCGTTACCTGCTACCTGCGTTTTAGACACGCCGGGAAAGTTGGAGGTTTTGACTTTTTTTTTAATAATGTAATATTGATCTGTAAACAGCCACCTAACGATGTTAAAACTTCCAAGTCAATTGAGGAGTATATTATCGACCAAGAAAACAAAATCACAAGAGGAAAAACTTAGAGAAACAGACGTAAAGTTACTTAAAGAGACAAAGAAGAAGCGAAATTCTACCGAAAGAACTCAACAGATATTGAGATAATCTATGTGAAATCATTCTAGTGTCAAAAGAAAATACGGCGAAGATTACGAGCTTTCAATCCTTCGTGGAGTGATTTCAACTCCATAGACCATCGACATTTGAAAAATCGTAAATATTCTGTGAGCAGAGAAAACCTACAAACCGTGAAGATGTCTGGAAACTCGTAGCAGACAACTTGGAAAAAGCAGGTATACGAATCGGTTGACGATGTAAACTTGTTAACTTTATTTGTTGAATCAAAGAGAGTTTCATATTGATGTTAAAAACTATTTCAAGGATGATGTCAGTTTAGAAAGTAAGATTTTCTTTCCATTTTGATTGTATCGAGCATAGATTTTAGTCTACGTTGAGTCGGATACGAAATGCAAAACAAAAAATTGAAAGCTACAAATGTACGTGTTCAATGACAAAATCTAAATAAAACCTGTTTGATATTGGAGAAAAATCTCAGTATGTGTGTAATAAACAAATTACAAGATGGAAAGTGCTTTTGTATTGTATTTACACACTTATTTGTTTTCCAAAACTCACTCGCTCGTACCTCGCTCATTCGTTTTTGTGAAAACAAACTCGTGCGTAAATACTATATCCAAAGAAAGCTCCTTAAGGGCCCATTGACATAGTTAAATCGGCCGTTGCTAGGGAAAGTTTGCAGCCTCGTAAAACCCGGAAAATTAAAGAGATGGCAATGATTATTGTCAAGGTGACTCATAGGGTAAAGTCTTGTAGTCTGATGACGTCATTAAGTGACGTCATGATGACGTCATCAAAATCAGAAAATTTCTAAACTCTCCAAGGATTTTTAATCTACTAGTAATTTATGAATATTTTCCGAACCTACGAATTAAGGCGCATAAAACCGAGCTTACGTCAAAAAAATAAAGATTTTACAACACTTTTCAGTCCAATTCAGTTTTAGCTTTTTTGGCGAATGAAAAGCCATAACTTTGGCATTTATTGTCGGTTTCCAAAATCCATGCTCGAAATCCATTGTGGAGAACGTGGTCAACAACACTTTAATGGGAAAAAGTTTGGTGTTTAGTGAAAGCGCGCTAAATGTTTAGGATTTTTAGAAACCAGAAGTGAAGAAATTAACGCATGCACAAAAGTGCCTGTTTTGTGGTCGTGAAATAGTCGCAGAACTGTTGTTGCAGTAAGGTCTACAATAATTGGTCGAACAGGATGTGCATTTTCTCCTATTTTCTCCGACAATGGCCAGTTTTGGGACTTGGCTGAATACTCCAGTCTGCAATGAGCTAGCTTGATTGTCTGCAATGAGCCGGCTTCGGACTTCGGACACATGCCAGGAACCCATTTCGCGGCAAACCGAAGAGCCAATAGAAATCAAGCTAAAATTAGACCGAGCTAGATTCGACAACTTTCACTTGAAGTAAGTTGAATCTCGTGGCGTTCACAACAGTTTGTTTTCCGACATCAAAAATACTTTTTTAAGGATGCAAACTCACCTGTATTTTAATTAGTTGCACTGAGGTTCAATCACAACTTTACCAGGAACCTGAAAGCATTATCTGGAGACAAAAGTGTTCATATTTGTGGAAGATTTGAGTTGAAAACCTGCCGGTCGAAAATCATTTGACTACTTGCAGTGTTCTGAGTGGCCGTACTTTTCTTCGTGTTTTTAGAAGCCATTTTCTCGCTGGAAGCAGCCATTTCAGCTTCTGTATCTTTGACAAATTTAGATACTATTTACTAGATGTTTTTTTCAATATATCAACAGTAGAAACAGCTCGGCTACATCGGAGAGTCTAATACAAGTTTGCTTTCCCATACGTCGGCGATTTCCCGACTGACTTCATCACTGTGTTGGTGGCGTCGTACGCTTGACGTTACTTTTTTACTCGGTACAAATTATTAATTATTTCCCTTTCTCTAGGATCAAGTACAGTTAGGCGCCTTTTGAGTCCTGAACGATTCCTTCAAAATTTTCGGATTGAGATTCTTGTCAAGTATTATTTTCTTTCACACGATAAACCATAGTTAATAGAGTGGAACTCTATTAACTATGGATAAACCAAGCTATTCATTTTCCAGCGACAAAAGAACCCGGTCGCTACAGCTTGTTCCGACTTTTGAACACTTTACTTCATTCATTCATGAAAACCTTTCAGCCGGAAACCACGAATAAAACTTACAAACATGTGTAAGTATTAAAACTATCGGGTGGCCGGTGAACACGCATAAAACTAGCCTGAGAAAACAGCCGACTCATATCGCCCGAGTTGGCTGTTTTCTCAGCCTTACAAAAACCGGATGTCAAAATCGCATCTGCTGCTGCGAGCATAGCAACGAAATATGTCAATGGGCCCTTAAAGGAGCAGTGTCACGATTCTGATTGGTTGTTATAGACAATGGCAAAATCACGCTATGTCACGCGCCGCTGCAAATTTCCCTTTCGATTGAAATAAATAAAATGCTGCTTTATGAAAATATAACATCAAACCTAACCATATAATACTGAAGTATAGTTTTAAAGCAATTTCGGCTCGATATATCGTGCAAATACGCCGATGCAAGCGGATTACTCACATCTTTTGATTTCTTGTCCGCCTGACACATTTTCAAAACTTTGGGCATGAATACTAATCGTGACACTGCTCCTTTAAAAAGGATTGAATCCTCTTATTAAGGATTCTTGGGACAGTCAAATCTCACAGTTGGTTAGTCAAAGTGTTGTCTTCTACCCCGAATAGTTATTTTTTTCTCGAACTCTTAGGCTCTTATGTCCCAGAAACCCTCTTCTCCTAAATGTTTGGGCGTAGATGTGTGGACTGGACTTAACAATCATCGTTACACACCTGTCAATTAAAAACAGTTCTGACCAATCAGAAAACAGCAATGTTCCTGGAAAATGACCTGATTTTGTCTTACATGCTCGTCAGAAAGAGTTTTTTTTGTATTTTAGCAATATTTATTTCATAATTATTCAATATTTTTAACACAAAAAACTAACTGATATTTAAAGATAAAGACAAGAAAAAAGGAGTAACTGATATTAACAATACATTGGGGAAAACAGTTACACTATTACTTTGAAGAAAAGTAATAGGTAAAAACTAGATCTAGTCAGAAAGAGATGAGAATACAAACTTAAATTATTTGCGCAGATTTAAGTAAGAAATTCCGTAAGGTCAAACGATGTGTGCTGGGGACGAACTCGCCCAACTCAGCCTTTTCCGGTATGTTTGTATTGAATTTGGCAATGACTTATGATACAGCTACCACATGGCATGCGGTGACATTACATGGTTTCCAGATATTCTATCCTTCTGGACCCGGTTGTTCGAAGCAAGGATAAGCAATACCCCGGGGTTAAATCGCTAACCTGAGGTTCAACTGTGCAGAATACAATTACAGATTTAGCGCTATCCTAGGGATAACATTACCCTTGCGTCGAACAACCGGGTCCTGATCCAGTTCAACAACAGATCAGACTACCAACTGTACCTTTTCGAATCACTTACTTTGCAGTAATCTCAAAATGAAAAACGAAAAATGAAAAAAAGCCTATCAATATGAGAAATATGAATTTCAGACAATGCGTATGTGTGAAAATAATGTTTCATTGCTGCGCAAAGTATTTTGAAATCACATGACAGCAATAGTGCAGTTGGCGATTGAGTGTCGTAAAACCAAAGTAATCACAGAACCAATCACAAGCAAGTAAAAACATAATGAGCCAATCACAAACTCAAGTAATTCACGATTGATTTTAGAGTGGTTGTCGATTGAGTGTCGTAAAACCAAAGTAATCACAGTACCAATCACGAGCAAGTAAAAACATAATGAGCCAATCACAAACTCAAGTAATTCACGATTGATGTTAGAGTGGTTGTCGATTGAAAGTCGTAAAACCAAAGTAATCACAGAACCAATCACGAGCAAGTAAAAACATCATGAGCCAATCACGAACTGAAGTAATTCACGATTGATGTTAGAGTGGTTGTCGATTGAAAGTCGTAAAACCAAAGTAATCACAGAACCAATCACGAGCAAGTAAAAACATAATGAGCCAATCACGAACTAAAGTAATTCACAATTGATGTTAGAGTGGTTGTCGATTGAATGTCGTAAAACCAAAGTAATCACAGAACCAATCACGAGCAAGTAAAAACATCATGAGCCAATCACGAACTGAAGTAATTCACGATTGATGTTAGAGTGGTTGTCGATTGAAAGTCGTAAAACCAAAGTAATCACAGAACCAATCACGAGCAAGTAAAAACATCATGAGCCAATCACGAACTAAAGTAATTCACGATTGATGTTAGAGTGGTTGTCGATTGAAAGTCGTAAAACCAAAGTAATCACAGAACCAATCACGAGCAAGTAAAAACATCATGAGCCAATCACGAACTGAAGTAATTCACGATTGATGTTAGAGTGGTTGTCGATTGAAAGTCGTAAAACCAAAGTAATCACAGAACCAATCACGAGCAAGTAAAAACATAATGAGCCAATCACGAACTGAAGTAATTCACGATTGATGTTAGAGTGGTTGTCGATTGAAAGTCGTAAAACCAAAGTAATCACAGAACCAATCACGAGCAAGTAAAAACATCATGAGCCAATCACGAACTAAAGTAATTCACAATTGATGTTAGAGTGGTTGTCGATTGAAAGTCGTAAAACCAAAGTAATCACAGAACCAATCACGAGCAAGTAAAAACATCATGAGCCAATCACGAACTGAAGTAATTCACGATTGATGTTAGAGTGGTTGTCGATTGAAAGTCGTAAAACCAAAGTAATCACAGAACCAATCACGAGCAAGTAAAAACATCATGAGCCAATCACGAACTAAAGTAATTCACAATTGATGTTAGAGTGGTTGTCGATTGAGTGTCGTAAAACCAAAGTAATCACAGAACCAATCACGAGCAAGTAAAAACATCATGAGCCAATCACGAACTAAAGTAATTCACAATTGATGTTAGAGTGGTTGTCGATTGAATGTCGTAAAACCAAAGTAATCACAGAACCAATCACGAGCAAGTAAAAACATCATGAGCCAATCACGAACTAAAGTAATTCACAATTGATGTTAGAGTGGTTGTCGATTGAATGTCGTAAAACCAAAGTAATCACAGAACCAATCACGAGCAAGTAAAAACATCATGAGCCAATCACAAACTCAAGTAATTCACGATTGATGTTAGAGTGGTTGTCGATTGAAAGTCGTAAAACCAAAGTAATCACAGAACCAATCACGAGCAAGTAAAAACATCATGAGCCAATCACGAACTGAAGTAATTCACGATTGATGTTAGAGTGGTTGTCGATTGAAAGTCGTAAAACCAAAGTAATCACAGAACCAATCACGAGCAAGTAAAAACATAATGAGCCAATCACGAACTAAAGTAATTCACAATTGATGTTAGAGTGGTTGTCGATTGAATGTCGTAAAACCAAAGTAATCACAGAACCAATCACGAGCAAGTAAAAACATCATGAGCCAATCACGAACTGAAGTAATTCACGATTGATGTTAGAGTGGTTGTCGATTGAAAGTCGTAAAACCAAAGTAATCACAGAACCAATCACGAGCAAGTAAAAACATCATGAGCCAATCACGAACTAAAGTAATTCACAATTGATGTTAGAGTGGTTGTCGATTGAAAGTCGTAAAACCAAAGTAATCACAGAACCAATCACGAGCAAGTAAAAACATCATGAGCCAATCACGAACTGAAGTAATTCACAATTGATGTTAGAGTGGTTGTCGATTGAAAGTCGTAAAACCAAAGTAATCACAGAACCAATCACGAGCAAGTAAAAACATCATGAGCCAATCACGAACTAAAGTAATTCACAATTGATGTTAGAGTGGTTGTCGATTGAAAGTCGTAAAACCAAAGTAATCACAGAACCAATCACGAGCAAGTAAAAACATCATGAGCCAATCACGAACTGAAGTAATTCACAATTGATGTTAGAGTGGTTGTCGATTGAAAGTCGTAAAACCAAAGTAATCACAGAACCAATCACGAGCAAGTAAAAACATCATGAGCCAATCACGAACTGAAGTAATTCACAATTGATGTTAGAGTGGTTGTCGATTGAAAGTCGTAAAACCAAAGTAATCACAGAACCAATCACGAGCAAGTAAAAACATCATGAGCCAATCACGAACTGAAGTAATTCACGATTGATGTTAGAGTGGTTGTCGATTGAATGTCGTAAAACCAAAGTAATCACAGAACCAATCACGAGCAAGTAAAAACATCATGAGCCAATCACGAACTAAAGTAATTCACAATTGATGTTAGAGTGGTTGTCGATTGAAAGTCGTAAAACCAAAGTAATCACAGAACCAATCACGAGCAAGTAAAAACATCATGAGCCAATCACGAACTAAAGTAATTCACAATTGATGTTAGAGTGGTTGTCGATTGAAAGTCGTAAAACCAAAGTAATCACAGAACCAATCACGAGCAAGTAAAAATATCATGAGCCAATCACGAACTGAAGTAATTCACGATTGATGTTAGAGTGGTTGTCGATTGAGTGTCGTAAAACCAAAGTAATCACAGAACCAATCACGAGCAAGTAAAAACATCATGAGCCAATCACAAACTGAAGTAATTCGTGATTGGGTTTACTTGAACCAATCACGAGTTAGAGTAAATGCAATGGTGGATAACTATCACTAAAACGAAAGTTGATTGCATGAAGTACCAAAACAGTGTTTGGTTTTAGTTTAGAAATTGATTGATACAAAACGTTTTTTACAGCCAATTATAGAAAAGCTACGCAAACGCAAAACCAAAGCAATCACCGAATAACTATCGACACTCAATTGAAAACCGCTCTACCAAAGTACAGACTATTTAGTTTGTTGTAAGATACATACCGCTCTCTGCAGCTCAGTATTCAATGACTGCAGTCTGTTAGCTGATGCATTGACATTGCTCAACTCCTGTCCTATCTGCTTGAGTTTCATTTGGTTTTCTCTCTGAAGAAAGACAATTTGTGATCACTCTGAAACTTGAAGAACTTAGACTATGTTGACTTTCAAACGAAGAATTTCTTATGGGGGTTGAAGATTTCATGAGATATGTTCCTAACGGTTATTCTAATGAAGATATAAAAAGTACCAGCGATAATGAACCTAGCCACTCATCTCACTAGTATTCTTACCATGAGTTTGTTCTTCAGTCTGATCGTCTCACCATACTGAGCTTGGTTCTTCTTCATCTCATCTATCTTCTTCTGGACGACACCTATCTTTTCTGTGTACACATTCTGAAATAAGAAGTTCAAGTGACTGTTACACACATCTTGTTGATCGACAACACAATTTTGTTACAATAGACATACATGTACATGTACATGTAAGAGTCTACTCTGTTACCACCCGATAACTCTTAGATTGGTAATTTGCATAATGCTGAAGCAGAATAAACTGTGCCATTTAAAGGAAATGTGCCTGTTAGTAAGGTTTATAAGTTTGGAGATGAAATAACAAACCCTTGCAAATTTATCAATTTAAGGTTACCGGATACCTTCAGGGTGCATTTCCAGTCTAAATTATGTAGCACCTCGAGGAAACATCGTAGATAAATCATCCATGTATCATTTTAAAGCTTATAAAATTGGCTACAAGAATACATAAAAAGTTTTTAGTTCTTTGAAAATCTCGAATTTTCCGCCATCCCGTTTCTCCGATCTAGTGAGATGGCTTTCAGAAGCTCCGACTCCAAAAATATTTTAAAGTTTAAAAATCTGTTTGCTTTATCGCATTTCAGAGGAATCTTATTACAAAACCGTGTCGGGGAATTTCAAAATTCGATTTAGTTCAAAAGTTATCATGCTCTCCGTGAAAAGGCGAAAAAGTAGATTTGCGGAAAATGCCGTCAAGAGCTCTATTTTTAGAATTTTCCAATTCCCCGACACGGTTTTGCAGCGGAGATATCAATTCACATTTTGTGAAAATTTCAAACAAATCCACTAAATTCCTCTTGAGTGGGAGCTTTTTTAAAACTCTATTTTGGTTGAAAATCGAAAGCGTAGAAAATAGCATTTTAGAAAATCTAGCCGTCTGTCGTGCGTGAATCTGAAGCCCCGCCTCTCCAACAATTAGCGAGCTCTTGGCCAATCATTTCTCATCTCAGTTCAACTATCTGTCAAGATTTCCTGCCAATGTTGATTTCCGATCAAACCTACGCGCCACATCGAGAAAATGTTAATATAGCTGGTGGTTCTAGTTTTCTTGGGTGGGACAAAGCCAAGGTGAACACCTAGAGACGCCTTTGCCAGCATAGTTAGTAGAGGAGACAGCGATTTGCAGGCGGCTAAAACAGCACGGCAATAGCGAGCTAAGATTGTGGTGTTGGTTTCAAGCGATTCAGAGTCACCGTCAGACTTTACGTTTCCATCTAAGCTTTCTTGGAAACAAATATTCTCTCGGCTGGCTCCTATCAATTCTTCATGTTCAGATGTGGGCCACTCGGCACTCTGTCTGAAAGTGAAAATACGAGGACTCCTATTTGGCTTTGTAGTCATATTCATTGTTTGGCCTTGTTTTGCTTTTCTTTTTGCTAAGAGCATCCTGCTTGCTTTTTTGAAGGCATAAGGCCAACAACCGATGGAATTATGAAATCGTGTGGAAAAACGTTTCTCAATAAACGTAAATGTTGGTATATGAAATAAATTTCATACTATATGCGCCAGCTTTCTTCACACCGTCGTTACGGGCGAGTTAGCACTTGTCATGTGCTTATTGATCTACTGACCTTTTACTTCTGGTCAAAAACTTCCTTTTGGTATTTCTCTGTCAACATTAATTTTTATTCAACAGATTTTTTGGTATACAATGTATGAGACACTACTACTAAAACTACATTTCTGTGCAAAAAAAATGTTCCCCCATCTTTTTCGTTTTGAAGGTATCCGGTAACCTTAACTGAAAGTTTAAAGTTAAAAACAGGAAAACAAGGCACAACCGTTTGCAATCTCTGTATTTGCTATATCATCAAAACGTTCCAAAACTATTGTTTTCAACGTGATATTTTAGGCAGGAGGGGTAGTTTTTATAGGAAGACTTTTGGTAAGCGAATCCCAAAATAGCCATACATGTATTTAAATTTGGTGTACAAACACGATCCATAGTTTCACCTCCCAGTACAAATCATGTTTTAAAATTGATTTGCCATGCATCATAAGTGGCATACCTTCTGTCGTTTGGTTTCCTCAATGACTTCCTGGTACTTTTGTTTGAGATCTTCCATAAACCTGTTGACGCTAGTCTCTGGAAATGGTCCTTGGTCATAACCTGGGAGGATGGTGTTATGTTTCAGATGGAGTGGGTATACAGAGAGAAAATCGCATGAACCTGAGAGCTATACAGGATTTATATGCTCTGTCACTGCGTTCTGACGCAGACTATATTATATAGTCTCCATCAAACAAGACAGGGTACGAGAGCCGTGAACCAGTTGTGTTTATTGGGAGATATGAGAGTTATTGGCTGGGGTCACACTCGTTAGTTAAAGGAATGCAAACCAGTTAAATACTAGTTACCAATTCGAAGCTAATGCAGAATCACCTTAAAAAAAAGAATGTGATGGTTATGTTGTCGAATTCTAATGATAAACGTCAAAATCCGCGATTTTTGGTGTAAAAAGTCTCACTTCCGATATAAAAACCTCGCCTCTTGCTGTGATGTCACAAGTGATAAAACCATATTTTCAAGTAGGTTAACTATGGTTAACCTGTTAACTTTCTTTATTCCTGCCGTCATTGTTGAAGCAACAAACCAAAGTTGAGTTTATTATAGTTCCATAACATGTATGACACACATATGGCCTTACACAATATCAAGCCTAAGGAAGTACACTTTATATACATATACATGTAGGATAATACATCCATTCTTGATACAGCGGATTTCGTATGAGTGGGCAAGTTACAGCAATAACTTACGGCACGTTTACTATACGACATGCTGTGACGTTGAAATGGTTTTCCATTGTTTTTGGTCTTTCTGAACCAATCAAATTACAGAGTTACGGTACAGTAAGTAACAGTACGGTTATGGTAAGGCTACAGACATGCCATATTTTAGTCCCACTCATACGAAATCAGCTCTATTTAACTCTTACTTGTAGGCTTATTTAGGATTATTCTAGAATTTTAAGGACAGCACCTGTAGATATTCTCAATACTCAATACATTTGCAGAACAACTAACCTCTCAGTCCATAATGACTTGCCAGTTCAACTATCATTTGGTCTCTCTTCTTGATAGTCTCCTTTTGTCTCTGATGAGCACAACAATCAAAGTTTAAAAATAAAGTACGAAGAAGTGTTTGGATCGCGATATAATGGCAAATACAGTAACAATGATTTGTTTTACATGTACAATGTATGTTACGTTGGGATACAGGTCACCAATGTAACGATATTCCCCTCTTACGTTAGCTCACCCAGCATTCCTAGCAGCCCGGGGGAGCAGGCTCCATGTGGCATATTGCACAGCTCTCACAAGCACACAGGGAATAAAGTGTAGAGTATTTAATGTTGAACCATGTACACTTACTTACGTTACAGCCATTACTGGGTCTCCCAAACCAGTGGCCTATGTTTTTTAAAAGTTCGAATTAAAATTTTGAGGAGGGAGGTACAATGTAAACCAGAGCACCCAAAAGAAAACCTGTAGTGCAAGGGCGAGATACGTGTACATGTACCAACAAACTGCAATTGGGAATTAAACCTTGGCCACAGAGATGAGTGGTGAAGTGCTTAAACACTGCACTACCCTGCCATCAATACATGTGCAGCTGAGGTTAGTGTACCTCCCCAAAGCTTGCACTAATTATGGAACTGCTGAGTTTGTACTAGAAGCAGCTCTAAAATTACTGACCCTCCTCCTTTGTGTAGCATGAAAATTAGTGACCCTCCCCAAATTGCAGTTTTAAAAACTATGACCCTCCCTAAATTGGCATTCAAAAGTTGTGACCCTCCCCACAAACTCAGCAGCCCTCCCCCCGCTAAATAATGACCAGTCCCTTACCTGTGCCTGCTGCTCTAACTTGCCATGCTGTCTTATCACATCACTCCTCTCCTCACTTAGTGTTTGCTGCTCAGTGTTCACATGATGCAACTCTTTTCTACACTGCAAGTTGGAATAAAAAATAAATACAATTACACAAAATGAAAGCATATAGATTTATAATGTACTCATAATACAATGAAACCGACAGTCAGTTTGAGTTATGCAATTCTACAGACCATAATCATTCAAAAATGGCTGCCTTAAACATGAAAACGAGGCTAAATGTAGTCAGTCCACTATAGTCCTGTTTCGTATTTGCAATGTTCTGCTGATTGTGATCACTACAGACTCATCTGCACAGTGTTAGTCTAATTCTGAAGTTAAATATTCGAAAATACCAGCAAGAGAGCGTCAAAGTTGCAACTACAACAACACACAAAGCTGTTAATAGCTCATCTCTCGGCTAGTACAGATTTTCAAACTCCTCATTAAACTTTCTAAAAAGTCCTTTCCAATTTTTTGGGAGTTCTGATGGTACAAATGGAGTCCAACGTTGTTCATTTGCTTGATCGCTAGAGCTATTAAACATATTAAGTAAGAGGTCAACTTGTGGCAAGGCTAACCCCTCTTAGAATATCAATACAATGGTTTAAATTAAAAGAACATAGGAAGCTACATGTATGTACATGTATATGTACAGGACTCTGTTACAACACGTCAGTTTTCACACAACTGGCACACTCTGTGAAGTAGCTGTAGAAAACCTCCCCTTTTCAATTATTCTTTTCAATACCGATCCTTACTTTGTCTGGGTGTTAAGTACCTGGCACAAATATCCAGAGTACATATGTAGATAGCATATTTCACCAGCTCTTATTGTAAACCCTGGATGTGTAGTATGTTATATCATGCCTGTGCTGCTCTTTATATTCAACTGAAAGCCACATTAGACACTGCTGAGTGATGAAAATATTAACAAGATTCTAACCTGCTGCAGTTTGTCATCTTTCTCTTGGATTTTGCCCTGAAAATCTGCATAAATCTCGTGAAGTTCTTCCACAGGACCTGCGTGATTTTATTAACACATTTTTGTCAATTGAAAGAGTTTTCTCATTCACTTTGGAACTGAAAGAATGGGAGTTCTATAAAGGCTGGTTTTCACTAGTGACAGGAGCAGAAGTGGAAGCATTTTATAATAGGAAGTACATTGTACATTACATGTATGTTTTAGTGAAAATCAAGAAATGTACATCATAAGCATACATGTACATCGAAGCTCGATGGAAGCATATTAAGTAGAAGTTTCCTTCTTCATACATTTCTGCTTCAATCTGCTTCTGTTGAGCTTCCGGCAATTACATTCTAGTGAAAACTAGTTAAATGTATATGGAAGCAGAAGCAGAAACAGAAAAAATTAACAATGAAATCAGAATGCTCGTTCTCTCTCTGACATGTATCTCATGTAAAGTCATGGAACACATTGTTTTCACTTTTATGTCAAACTATTTCTCAAACAATAACATCCTTACACCTCATCAACATAGCTTCCGCAAGGGTTTTTCTACTTTAACTCAACTGATAAATGTTCTGGATGACTGGTTCTCCTCTCTGGATAAATGCATACAAACCGATGTTCTTCTACTGGATTTCTCCAAAGCTTTTGACAGTGTCCCACACCACAGATTACTTCATAAGCTACACTACTATGGTATTCGCAATAAAACCCTGGCATGGATTAAATCCATCCTCATTGGCCGATCCCAGCGTGTCCAAGTCAATGGTGCAAAATCTAACTGGGTCGATGTAACATCTGGAGACCCCCAGACACTGTGCTTGGCCCCCTTCTGTTCATCACTTATATAAATGACATTGTGTGCAAACTAAACTCAAAGATTAAGTTGTTCGCTGATGATGCTGTAATGTACCATGAAATGCTGGACCCTCAAGACCAAGTCATCTTTCAAAATGACATTGACTCTATCACTCATTGGGCCAAAACCTGGCAAATGGACTTAAACTTAGATAAATGCAATATAATGTCCATAACTAGATCCAAATCACAACCTATTGCAAGTTATAAAATGTCAGAAAATTCTCTAGGAGTAGTATCGTGCCATAAGTATCTCGGTATTTTCATACAAAATGATTTCCAATGGGATACTCAGATTAGAGAGGTTAAATCCAAAGCCTCGAAGATCCTCGGTTTATTACGTAGAAATTTATCTACTAGCTGCAGCAAATATGTTAAGGAACAAGCCTATAATTCATTAGTAAGATCACAATCATGTTGAATACGCTTCACCCTGTTGGTCTCCCTTTGAAAGGCAGCACATTGTTTCCATAGAATCAATGCAACGTCCTGCTGCCAGGTTTGTTTGTTCCAATTACTCTTTGACTAGCTATTCTAGTGTTAGTAGTATGACACACTCCCTGGGCTGAGATACCTTAGAAATGCGAAGAAATTTAGATTCAGTAACCATAATGTACAAAGCTATAAATAACCTACTGTAGTTTACCTTCCTTTCCCTGACACAGTCCAGTTCTCTTATTCTAGAACTCGAGCAAACCATCCTTATAAATTTAGGCATGTATTCTGCTAATTCAAATGCTTATAAGCATTCTTTTTTTCCTAGGGTAATTCCTCTTTGGAACAGTCTGCCTAGTGTTGCAGTCTTTGCAGACACCGTTCAGTCTTTTCAATCAAATGCAACGAGTTACATGTATATGTAGTATTTTCATAAATAAATACATAAATTATTATTATTCATTTATTTACTTTATTTTTGTACTCGCCGCCTGTATCTTTAGTTGACCGCTTTTAGCATCCTGTACAGTAGTTATACTACAAGGATTAATAAATATGTATGTATGTATGTTCGTTTTCATTAGAACACGACTTTCTTATGCTTCAGCTACCATCACTTCCATTGCCTGTGACAAAAACCAGGCTCAAAGAGTCAATAAAGGTTAGAAAATGCAAAGCACATGTACCATTGAAAAGGTTGGTGATTTTGTCCCTCAAGTCTATTTCCACTTTCATCAGTTGCTTCTTATTGGAAGTTAGGGATTCTGGAATAATAAGAGAATAATGAAAATAAATAACTAGGTAGTTATCTAAACGGAAGGAGTCATTATCATCTAAGTCTGCATAAAATGCACAGAATATCCACAAGAAGGAAAGAAATATGAGACTGTAAATTAAAGTTACTTTATTTATAGAGGCCGGTAACACATTTACCGGCTAACATGCAGTTCAGTAATCTAACACATGGCCCTCTGTTGACTTACATATAGTATTACAGTTTTATGTCCTTATCCGAGAAGACAAGGTCTAACCATTTACATGTACCTGTTCAGCATCGTGTAAAGGAAGCACATTCTACTTGGTAATTTTGAGAGCCTGAGTGTAAAAATTGGTCTGGCCAGGGTTTGAATCGTCAACCTCGCACATGACAGACTGCTTAAACTGACTGAGCTAACCAAGTGGCAGTTGTTGTATTGGGGTAGTAATGTTAAAAATGACTTCCTGGTTGCCATAGTTCAGTTTCTTTGCAGATTTCTTCAATAAAATAAGATAATTACCTAAATAGTCCAGTGAGCTTTAACTTAATTTACTACAGAGATTTTCAAAGAAAACTTACCAACTCTTTTCTCAAGTTCATGCACCTCCTCAGAAACTTGGTTGAGGTCACTGATTCTAACCTGCAGAGCAATACTTCTTGCACTCAGATGTCTATGTTTTATGTACAATTAAACATCTTAATTCATAAAAGATTTAGAATATCAGGAACAGTTATTTAACTCAAGGTTTACAAGTATACAAAATTACACAATTATGACACATACGTTGTTATTGAATTATTATTATTACTATTTACTTATTACTAAATTAATATTTTGTACTAAATACACATAATTGAAGGGCCGTGTGCAAAATGGGCACAAGTGACAAATTCAAAAACTCAAAAAAATAACTTTGCCTTCAGAATCGGAAAACCAAGTACATTTTCTCTTCTCGCCAGTTAAGTGAGCCTGATGAAATAGGAATTTATGACAGCTCGAAACAAGCAAGTAATCAAGCCGTTTCTAAAGCAACTATATTTGTTATTGTATATTTTTAGAGGGGTGGGTGGGTAAGAAGGCTATTTCTAAGAGCGTGCATGGTCTTACATTTTTTTTAAAGTTTCAGCTGGATAAAATAAAATAAGGTTTGAAGACTGATTATTTCTCTTTCAACTTGGAAACCAAGCAGGAGACGACACTTGAGTTTTATGGACAGGGAGTGATATCTAGAGTAGAATGTAAAGGGATAGATTTAGGCAGCCATAAGGAACATTTCAGAGCAAACTCTAAGTCACAAATAACCCAGCATACCTTGCGTGAAACAAAATGTCATTTTTCAATAATTTATTGTTAACTTTCATGGTCAAGCCAAATACTTTCCTGTCCCACCTATTATTTACCTCAACAGGTTGCAATCTTTCTCTCAGCTTGGCAATAGTATCTTTGGTTGCTACAATTTTTCCTTGTGTTCTCTCAAGTTCCTCAGCAATCTGTATATGTACAGTATAGAGTGTTTAGGTAAAATAACAAGGTGGATTCATGACATGGATTTTATCTTGAAGTGGATTTTTTTTACCTCAGCAATATAATTCTCACAAGTAGGTATTTTAGTGCCTGTTCGATTGACCATATTCCAGCTGAATACTAAGAATCTATTCTATAGAATCTGATGGAATACATGTAGTCTCTGGAATTAGTCAATCGTTCAGGCACTCTTTGTACTGTAAGCTACACACACTTGCTGACATACTGTATGATATTCAGGATACATTTAATGTTCCAGTGGCCAAAAAATTCCAATAATTATAAGCGATTTGTACATGCATGCATGTCTTTCTATTTAATATTTTTAAAATGGGTAACTAAAACATTGTTGTCTCATGCCTTGTGCATGTTGCACTATGCATGTTAATGCAGTGTTCATCCCAAACCCAAAGTACATAAATGTGTGATTGGTGTACTTGGTCACTTTAGTCAGCCCATGTGAATATTAGTATTCAGTTGAATAACAAAAATAAATGACTTGACATACAAACGTCTTTCAAAAAAGGGGAAATAATGTTGGATTTAGATTCTTGGAATTCATGCAAAATGCAATACTAACACTTCTGTATTTAATTCAGAGCACAACATTTAATTCCGGCATGTGGCTTTATGGCCCTTCTGAAAAGGGTTGACCTTTGAAAAGCCCTTATCATTAGGGATTATATTCAAAATGCCCTAATGATTAGGTGTTTGGCAAGCCACATGTGTTCAGGGGATAGCCTGTAAAATCCCTTAGCATCAGGGGTTTTACTGCAATAGCCCTAATGGTAAGGTCCTTTCAACACATACCTGAACTGAAAGCGTTAACAGATTTCTAAACATGAGATCTTTGAGCCTAAATTAGAACTCGATATGTGACAAGGAAATCGCTATTCCATCAGTCATACCGACACCTGAAACAATAAACAAATATCACTTGCGCATGGAACAGAATCGTATTAATAAAACGCATAAGAAAGCATCTACACGTTGTCAGTAATGGTCACTTACCTTCTACGTACTTCAGGAAGTCTATCAGGCATTTTGTGTACGTTCCAAGCGAGTTCAAGATAAGTTGGCGGGAAGTGTCATCTTCCTTTATTGGGCCGTTAAGCTCTCAGCTACCGAGAGCGATTGCAGTTGGATTCATATTTTATGAAGTTTTCCGTTTTACACTCAAATCTCGCCCTTGTTAGGACAGACAGAACAATGAGACAACCGAACGAGAGGCTAATCTATGCAATGTTTTGCAACATGTAACAATGTAACATTCATATATTTTATGTCAAACTGGCAAATATTTTAAAGTAAAGAAACGCAAAAACGGAAACCTCGTTGCTTTAGTATCAAGTCTCATAGAGCGGTTTTCAATTGAGTGTAGTGAAACCAAACGCAAATTACCCACAGCCAGCCAATCATAGCAGCGAGTAATCACAAGTAACTCATAAATGGCTTCCCTGTGAGCCAATGACAAACCAAAGCAAAGCCAAAACCAATTTACGTTTGTTTTACTTTGGATTCTGATTGGTTGGTTTACTTTCTCAGCCAATAGGACAGCTTAGTAAACGCAAAACCAAAACACTTCCGACACTCAATTCAGTTAATGGTATTTAGGCGTGAGGGAATTTGATCTCAACGTATGTGTAATGTCGTAGTTCAGATATTTCCGATCAGGTAGTCTGCATCGAGTTAAATCTAATGTTACATCGCAGTCCACGTCTTGCAAAACATCGCAGTGATAGATCAGCTTCTCGTTCGGTTGTCTCGCTGTTCTTTCTATCCTAACAAAGGCGAGATGTGAGTGTAGAACGGAAAACATCATAAAATATGAATCCAATGGCAATCGCCTTCGGTAGCTGAGAGCTTAACGGCCCAACAAAGGAATATGACACTTCCCGCCAATAATTTATTGTGATCTCCCTTGGAACGTACACGAAATGCCTGATAGACTTTGCGAAGTACGTGCAAGGTAAGTGACCACCACTGACAACGTGTGGATACTTTTTATGCTTTTTATTAATACGATTCTGTTCCATGCACAAGTGATATTTCTTTATTTAGGTGCGAGTGATGGAATAGCGATTACCTTGTCATATATTTCTGGCTAAAAGTTCTCATGTTTAGAAATCTGTCAACGCTTTCAGTTCAGGTATGTGTTAAAAGGACCTTACCATTAGGGCTTTTGCAGTAAAACCCCTGATGCTAAGGGATTTTACAGGCTATCCCCTAATCATTAGGGGATATGAACACATGTGGCTTGCCAAACACCTAATCATTAGGGCATTTTGAATATAATCCCTAATGATAAGGGCTTTTCTAAGGTCAACCCTTATCAGAAGGGCCGTAAAGCGACATGCTGGAATTAAATGTTGTGCTCGGAATTAAATACAGAAGTGTTTACTGTAAAATCCTGCTTATTAAAGCCCTGGGTTTATACAACATTTTAGGGGGCTTATAATCCGGATGATAAAAATGTTCTAAAATGCATTGACAGAAAAATATTGTTCACAATCTTTGACACTTGACTTTACTTATTAATCTACACAACATTATTTTATTAGTGTTCATGAAAAGTTTCACATGTAATACCATCATGATGATAATAAGTAATACCAACCTGTTTTATGGCTCGATAAAGCAACTTGGGGGAGGGGGAGAAGGGGCTTGTATAACCAGGATTTTACAGACTATACAGAATGCAATGTGCACAATGGCTGAGATACATGTAACCTTTATTGAAATAGCTGTACATGTTGACTGACTTCGTTGTTTCATCACCACACAAATACAGACATACAACGTGTATATTACCTCTTGGGCTTTGTCTTTATTATCCTTCAGATATTTCAGTTCAGTCTCACACTTACTAACAATCTGATTCTGCAGCAGAAAAAGACAAAAAAAGACGATTACTTGCAGCTACATGGATTTGGTTTCAACACTTTTCTGCTAAAAGTTAACAATGAGGTACATTGTCCATCAGATGAAAACTATGTGGCTGTTTTGAACATTCCATGTTAGTATATAATTATAGTATACATGTATACAATGGATGAGTATAGTTGCTGTTAAAACTAGTGCCAGTGTGTATACATGTCTGAGGAGTACAAATGTAGTTTATAGACAGAGTGTGCTCTCCTACACTATAAACTTTTAATGCCCCACTTTGCTTTCCTTTGCTTCACTAGCCAATGGATTTCTGGTTGGCATATACATGTACATTTATAAATCACAATGATGACATTTTGTACATTTATTTAGTGTGTGTTCAACTATTGGACATTGGTTAATTCATAATTCCGAACCTGTCAATTAAAAACAGTTCATACCAATCAGAATGCAGTAATTTTCTCCTGGGAAGATATGGCCGCCATCTTGTCCCACAAACTCTTCCGAAGGAGATGAAAACACAAAGCTTGATTTCTTTGCAAAGATTTAAGAGATTCAGCAAAAGTGGGAAACCGATAAATCATTCGGACTGTTATGAAGACTATCACAGAACTCAGCCTTTTTTGCCATATACATGTATATTGATTTTGGATTTTCTTGGGTTAAAGACTATGGCTTGTGGGATGTAGCAACAGTAACTAAGCAGGGAGGAGCTAATTTTGCAGCTGTCAAAACTGTCAATAATTAATAGCTATTATTAATAGCACACATGTTCAGAACAGAGTTTATCTGGATTTGCTTTCACAAAAAAACGAATGACAGTATTTAATTAGCATATTCTGGGGTTAAAAATAAACAATGGTTTACATACAATATTTACAGTCATGATAGTGAGTGGTACAATGTATACCGGCTGATAGCAAAATCATAAACATAGCACCACAATGGCAAACTTGTGGATGTAAAGTGTACACATTTTAGTGTGTTCTCAAGGGCAAGTTTGTATTGCTGTTGTGAGCCTGTGTAGCCTGAAAAATCACGTAACCAATGATGTCATCATTATGACATCACCAAGTGCTACATGATTTATGGGGACCCAATACCTGATGGCTGTCAAAGTTTGAGCCACCTTAAGTGAGTGAGCCATGAAAACGCACAAAGGTTTTACATCACTATTGGAGCATGAGCACACACATCTCCTACAGTGTACATGAATGAGCAGTCACACATCTCCCACATGGTTAACACAGCTGCTTGCTCACATATAAATACGGTAGTGGTAACTTTACAGTTAGTAGCAAGAAGGAAACCAGCAATGAGGACTTGAGCAATGTTAATTCCACCATCAGTTAATGTTCCACATCGATCTTCAATTAGTAATGAAATCAAACATCAATTATCAAGTTGCACTCCAAGCATTCCATTCTGCTAACAGCTTAGTGAGTGAGTGAGTGACACAATTTCCCCAACCATCCCGATAACTCGCTTCTGTACTTGCGTGCATCCATGAGTTAAAAATGATATCATATATCAACACTTGTGGGATATCACTTCACAGACCAAAACTTGTACATGTAATTGTCTGATTTGCTCTTTTTTACACCCTATAATGTTTCTAAAATGTGAAAAACATTAGTTTTAAATAGACTGCAATGTAATTTTGAGCAAATCTGTTTGATTTTGACTTGGTTTAACAGGCTTTTAAAGGAATTTTGGTGATCTTCAACATTAGAAATGAACATGTTCGCCAACTGATTAAAAAGGAAATTACATGGCTGCTTGGAGATACAGAATTTATCTTTTCGTTTTTAACTTAGTTGATAACTCACTGCACTCACTCATAAGTTATCAAGCTATACACTTGAAGATAAATTCCATATCTCTGTAAGGCCATGTATTATCCTCTATATATCAGACAGCAGTATTTGAAAGCATAAAGTTTTGCAGTTCAAGTATGTCAAGTATGTCAAGTACCATACATATAAGTCCCCTTTACCTGTTCTGCCTTGAGCTTGCGGATGGTCTCTAGTGCTTTGATGTATCTAAAAATATTAAACAAACAAGATATAGGTTATCATGGAAACATGCACAGTAGCTTAGGGAAGGCATTCAAATATCGGCATACCTTACCATTCCGATCCGATTGAAAGTCATGCAATGCACTGGTTCCGATTTGATTGGTATTTTTGTCCGATTTGATTGGTATTTCGTCCAATTTGATTGGTATTTTGTCTGATTTGATTGTTATTTTGTCCAATTTGATCGGGGTTTTGTCCAATTTTTTTTTTTATTTGATCGGTATTTTCTTCGATCCAATGTCATTGGAAATACTTCAGTTGATGTTGAAGTATATTTATACGTAAATTGTATGTAAATCTCAAATCTCAGAGTTCTTTAACGTGTTCAGAAAATTCAAAGGTAATCATTTGTCAAAGTCTGAGAGAATTTTTGCTGTATTATTTATACTTCTCTTAAGTGTCCCAAACTTGAATTTCAAGTTAAATTGAGCACAAACATTGCCTTCAAAACAATGATGGATAGCTGTCTGACTGAAGTGACAAAGTTACAAACCTTATAAAATGTGCTGAACAAAATAAACTCAGCCGATCAGTTGATGATATTATAACTACACTAAAAATGTTTGCAATTGTCAAAAGCTGCCACTAAGGTAATGAAGCGAGGAATAGCAATGTCTTGTGACAAGGGTCATGCATGTTTACACATTCGGGACACCAACAAGACTTTCAGTTTGGTTTCCTTTATATTTCACAAGGAATGTTTTGAAAGATTAGTTCGAGATGGAATACCTACATGTATACAATAGATAAGCAGAAAGTCTCAGAGAAAATCGGAAGCTCAAAAGAACAACACAACAAGACAAAAGGTAACGATTTGGACTAATCCCGCAAACTGTTTTGGCACCACTACAAACAAAATTAATGGCCTGACTGAGTTTAGTTGAAAACCTGTACTCGAAATAAAATCCTTGAAGCGAAAAGACTCATCTACATTATTTTGATTTCTTAAAATTGATTTACACTGTATTTATATAATTATTTTACATATATTTAAATTAATGCCTTTGAAAAGAATTTCTAAGTCGACAAAATGATCAAGAACGCTGGAGATGTTGACTTGCACCTGCGCGGCTAAATTGACAACAATATTAAATATGCAAATTATCATTTCACCTAAAACTTGTTTTTTTTACGTAAATTATTCAGATATGTACATGTACAATGTACTACAGTTGTCAGCATCAAAATGTCCACCGAAATGAAATATATATATTTTTATTCAGTTAATGTCATTGCCACTCAAATTGTTTGGCATATTGAACATTCTACAAATCTCATTAACTGGTATATATGGGTCATTCCACAGTATTTGGTTACCTCTCATGTGGTTTTGAAATTTCACCCAAACTGTGTGTATTTGGTCTTAAAATAATGTCAGGTAGTTGAAGTTAACATTTTTGATTTTTTTTTAATAAATGTATCAGCATCTTAGAATAAATTACAATTTATTATAGAAAATCATGAAAAAGCTGTTGCGGAGACTACAAATATACTTTATTGAATTAAAATGAAACAAAAAGCCAGACAACTCGGAAAGTGCCCAGGCTGGACCTGTTCTACTACTTGGCCTCTTTAAAAAAATATATGATTTAAGTTGGGGGTGTCACCACTATTCAAAATATTTACGTTCCATTGGCAAAATGTAGTCTCCGCAACATTTTTACACATTAAAGTTTCTCCTGTATGTTCTCTGTTGAGAATTTTTGGATGAGCTTTTGAGAAGTTCTAATTTTTAACCAGGGAAAACATATTCAGTAAAAAGAATTCAGTTTTTCCCATTAGTTTTCTAATTATATCACTTTTAATTTTGTTGCGGAGACTACAATTTTGTTGCGGAGACTACATTTTTAAAAGAAATCTTCTCAAAAGTGCTCTAAAATGCTTTTCTGTTTAAAATTAAACAAAATAACAGTACTTCCTTAAGATTTAGTTGTTTTCAGAATGTTTATGAACAAATATATTGTTTAAAAGGTTAAATTCTATTTTATTTAAGTGCTTAGAACAGGCTTGAATAAGAGTTATACAAGCTTTATGATTATTATTATTAAATACACCATTAGTAAACTTGGGCTTCCTGTGGTGAGATTCTGAGCATGTGCAGTTCATATAGATCTTAACATATGGGATTGTGGGTAATTCATGCTAAATTCCACAATTACAATGTCTTCAAGTACTCAAAGGAGCAGAAAATTCAGAGAAAAACTTAAAGCAGATGAAGAGAAGTTGGAAGCCTACAAGAGAAAGGACAGAGAAAGGAAAAAGAGAGAATATTTAAAGAAAAAGCATACTTTAGCAGAAAGTGAAAAGCTCAGAATAAGGAAAAAGAAAGCCCTCAGACAGAGGCAAAATTGGAGAGCAGCAAAGAAGAATCGAGATAAGAAGGTTCAACTCAATCAAGTAAAGGAAAATGATACCAGTGGTTCATTCAAAAGTCCACAGAGTCTAGGAAAGGCTGTGAGAAAAGTAAATAGAAGTTTGCCAAAAAGTCCAACAAAAGTCCACCACGTGATTGCCAATGTAGTGCGCGCAGCAAATGTCTCCAAGAAAACGGAAGTCAATTCTTGAGATTTGTGACCAACTTGTCAAGAGAAGAAAATTAGAAGTTGAGAAAAGAAAGATCAAGCGATCTGATGCAATATCTGATGAAGATGTAAGATCAATTGAGGAGTTTTACATGAGGGATGACATAAGTAGAATGTGTCCTGGCCGTAAAGACTATGTAACAGTCAAAAGAGCGCAAGCAAAAGAGGCTGCTTATCTATAACATCTCTGAAGTATACGAAATCTTTAAAACAGAAGCACCAAGCATCCAAGTTGGCTTCTCAAAGTTTGCATGCCTTAGACCACCAAATGTCCTTCCTATTACTCCTCGTGACCAAGAAGTGTGTGTATGTAAATACCACGAAAATATCAAGTTGCTGCTTGATGGCGTAAAAGTTGTAATTCCTGAAGTCCCCAAAACACCAGAGGACATACTGCTTACTACTGTATGTGATATGCAGAATGTAAAATGTGTAGATAGGCAGTGTTCAAAATGTCAAGCCCATCAGCCAATCGAAGAGCTCTTTCAGTGTGATGACAACACACCTATGTCGTACTACCAATGGTACATAAGTGATGACGGCAAAGCAAGAAAGGAGAGAATAGAGTGCACTGCTGCTGATGCCAAAGAAGATCTCAAAGCTCAGCTCCAACCATTTGCCAGACATGTGTATAATGTAAAGCGGCAATTCAATGAGTTAAAATACCTGAAAGAGAATCTGCCTGAGGGGGAAATAATCATTCAAGAAGATTTTGCTGAAAATTTCCAAATAAAGCACCAACAAGAAATCATGGCAGCACACTGGTCAAATGATTTGGTAACCGTATTCACAGCTGTTGTCTACTATAAAGATGAAGTGTGTATGCGTTCAACAAAGCCATTCTTGAAGATGTCAAACAGGTGACGGAAGTAAGGAAAGTCAACTACTGGAGTGATGGTCCCTCCTCTCAATTTAAAAATCGTTACAACCTTTCTTGCATCCTATACCTTCTTTGAGACAGCTCATGGCAAAGGGCCTTGTGATGGTGTTGGTGCTGAAGTGAAAAGAGCTGTGTGGCGCTCAATCCTTAGAGGTACAGAAGTCGTTAACACTCCAGAAGACTTCTTTCAGGCTGCACAGAATGTTAGCAAGAATGTCAATGTCTTATATGTATCACAGGAGCATGTGAAAGATGAATCTGATAATCTTAAAAAACGGTGGGCTGACTGCAAGCCCATTCCTAAAACCCGTTCTATCCACTATGCTGCAAAACTATCAGATTCATGTTTGATCACAGCAAAGAATTCACAGTTTCTCATCAAAGATGGCAAAGACAAGCACACTCTGCTGGCCAAATGTACCACACATTCAAAGTCAGTGCCACCACAACCAACCAAACAAGGCCGAAAGAAATCCAACAGTGCAATCAACATCGAAATGGGTCTACCACCTCACCTCACCTTAAAGTTTGAGAATATCTCTCAATACTTTACATTACCTATGCACACAGTGTACATGGTACATGTAAATGGTATCCTTGATGGTGAAGTCAAATTCAAAGGAAAAGGCATTATCTCCCCAAGAGACTTACATGTAGATTCTCTTAATGGTGGTTATACTAACTAAAGGCAGAATATAACTACCTTACAAATTTTGTGGTTGATGCTTATCTAGATCTTGTGAAAGCCAATAGAAACATGACTGGTGTGACTGTATTTCCCTGGGAAATATTTGAGAAATTTGTTACAAAGAAGCTCCTTTCTGAAAAAGCCTTGCTTCAACAGGATATAATCCTTGTACCATGCAACACTGCCGAAAGTGAACACTGGTTTCTTGTCGCAGTATTCTCACAAGAAAAGTTGATGGCTGTACTCGACAGCATGGCCTGTGCTTTTGTTAAGTCCACTGCACATGCAGCTGTACAAAACATGTGGAGGCTTCTACAAATGATGGACAGCAGCCTTGACGTTAGTCAGTGGTTGTTTGTAGCAAATAATGCTTGTGATATCCCCCAGCAAAGTAATTCATTTGACTGTGGGGTATTTGTCAGCTTATACACAAGGTGCCTTGTAGAGAATGATCTTATGTTAGGCCTTGGACCTGACATTCAGGAATTCAGAAAACTCATGGTTGCTGAACTCCACAAGCAAACTCTGCTCACAACTACACCAAACATCAAAGTTGGCGAGTATTATGCTGTTGACTACATGTATGTAAATGTCTATTACATAGGGAGAGCTCTTGAAACCGACAACCAATTCACCAGATTCAAGTTCCTACACAGAGCTGGGGCAAAGAAGTTTAATTGGCCAATAAGTGACGACTTAGAAGATAAACACATCACCTGCATCTTCTATGGTCCTGTAAAGCTGACAGGAAATGGTCCTTTTGAAATTGATGAGCTGGATGAGATTGAAGCCATTTTCAAGACCTACATTGTTAAAAAGGGTCGCTAACTTTATAACACTGAACGAATAAGCGAGTTGCATTATGACATAACTTCTTTTCTACAACTACACAAATGCTTTGTACATTTTCTTTCTTCAGTTTTTTAATCCCCTATCAGAATTGAAGAATATCATTTGGTAGTAATTATAATTATAACAAAAGCAACTTCAGCAAAGCATTCTGGTAGTTGTATTTTAATAATGGCATCATAATGAATATCGCCTATTGAACATTCAAGTCATTTATAAAAGAAACATTCGTGTTTGAAAGTTTTGAGCTTTTTTTTGAGCAAATTGTTATAAAATAATGCAATTTTATGTCAAATGCAGATCTGCATATTGTATTGAATCAAATCTGTACAATTATTTCAGTTGAAAATTATTTACATTAAGATCAAAACTTGATTTGACATTGTGACAATACTGTTCATATTTAGAAAATCATCTCTTTGGATGAGCATGTAAAAGGTCTTTTCAATACTACCTATGGGTGGTTGATAGATTAAATTTATCATATTTTGATGTTTCAATAGTCATTAAGGATTAATTTGTCATTTTTTACCTTGTTTTCATGAAAGTACTTTTTGTAGTCTCCGCAACGTAGTCTCCGCAACGGTACCACCTTTTTATTATTTAGTTTTCCAGGCAATGTAATGGACTTAGGCCAAATATTTTGGCATAAAATAAAAGTAGATAGACTAGCCTTCAATGTAAGCCAAGCAATAATTTTGAATTGATCATAGATTCAGAGAGTTTTGCACTTGAACTTCGTTGATCAAAACAGAGGGATTTTTTTTGTAGTCTCCGCAACAGCTGTTTAACTCAATGTAGCTCCTCCCTCTTTTGATTTTAGCAAAAGTTTTATACATTTTTTGAAAGCCCTAGGGGAGACCTATTATACAATACCAGAATGAGTTTGTTTTGTTTGTTGAATGAAAAGATATCAATCACTTTATTGCTCTGAATTGTAGTCTCCGCAACGACAAAATACTGTGGAATGACCCATATATAATTAAGCTGGTATACTTGACTTTGTAGCTTGGATTGTAAAGGATTTATACATGTAGTAGGAATCGCAGGATGCAAATTCACAAATTATTATTGTTGCTGGTGCAATATCTTTGAATCTCTCTGCACAGAAAAATCACTGCTAATTCAAAAGGAGAACATCCAAGAATGCAATCACATTCATTTGAGAAGCTGCAAATGAATACTTACTAGCAGTGATGTTGGACTCTTGTAAATCAGTTTCTTGGAACCTACACGATTTCAAGTTGATGAATCTACAGTATGTGCAGATTTTAATTGTTGATACTTCCAATCGGACTTGTTTTACCATTTGAAGTGATATATTGAGGTTCAAAATTTTTTACCGTTTGAAGTGATATACATTGTACAGCACACTAATCGAAATGGTAAAGGTGAAATTGGAATCGGTAACATTACCGTTTATCGGATAAGAATTACCGACCGATATTTGGACGCCTTTCCTTACTTGGATGTGCAATCATGTTGGGCTAGGATGGGTGTAAAATGTGTCATTTGAGCATATCTTCACCGTCTCTAAGTCATTCGTCTTGAAAATTGGCATCTGGGCTGGGACAATTAAGGCAAATATTTTGATTTTCATTTTGTGATAAAATTTAAATTGATGACGTCACAATCGATGATGTCATAATATTGATGTTTTCTTAAATGTCGTATTCCTTAAATATCGACTTCCTTTACATAGATATATTCGAGACGTCTTCCACACTGAAAACCGTTTGTCGCTACGACGTAAATTAGCTGAGATATGATCTTTTGAATTTATTATATCAATTCTGCCAGAAACCTGCTGTCGAAGAGTAAGTTCCCCCTGATTTCAGTAAATAAATCTAATCAATAATTGTCACATGTGTGGTACTAAATTGCACCGATACCTTGTCAGAAATATCACCAAGCTATCGGGGAATAAGGAGAATCAATTTTTTTCACTCAAACCTTTTTCAATCCTAAGTTAATGCACAAAACTTATGTGTGACGTCATCCAATGTGTGACGTCATAATTTAACAAAGCAAATATTTTAGTTATGAGGTTGAAATCCAAAAATCTAAAACGATAGCATTTTGCCCTACAGGCTAGCCTTATACACCAAACAAGAGTTGACTTAATCCAATCAAACATAGAACAAATTTTACCAACGGTATTTCCATATCTGTTTGAACTGTAAGTCTGGTTCAGGGGGGGCATGTATAATTCACTCAACATGTGATATCTCGATGAATTTTGCTCGTATCGAGAAACCGTTTGAGAAGCTCCTTCAAACCAGCTATAGAAATTATAAATATGTTAAACTTTTTAATACGGTTATGTATTGACGTCATCGATTGTGATGTCATCATTTTAAATTTTCTCACAAAATGAATATCAAAATATTTACCTTAATTGTCCCAGCCCAGATACCAATTTTCACGACGAATGACTTAAAGACGGTGAATATATGTTCAAATGATACATTTTACACCCATCCTAGCCCAACGTGAATTGGTGTGATGGGCACAAGATGGTTTAGGTGACAATTATTACTATTTTTGGTTAAATTGAGACCCTGGAAGTTTCAAGTCACATTTGGAAAATTGCATTTAGCCAACAGTTAATCAAAATTTAGTTACGTCTAGACAGTGAAAGCTTTGTATGAAACTCCTACTTTTCTTTCATAGCTGCTTACATGAATTAATACACATGTACCATTACCTGGTGGCTGAGAAAATCTCATCAAATTTCTGTTTCAGGAGTTTTCCTTCACTGAGAGGCCTGTAAGAACCGAATGGCAGTAACGTTTAGAAATGCATGGCTATGTTTTCCTCTACTTGTTTTATCACTTGCATGAGAAACGAAGAAGCCAGGGATAGATGAAACAAAAGAACAACATTGAGGACTACTTGTTTAATATTGACTACATTTACATGTAAATGAAATTTAGACAAGGTTAAATAATCCAGTCAGCAGCTCATACATTTTTGTATTTGTTTTGCTTTATAGTTTGGTGGATCGTTTGCAGAACTTTGCATGCTCATTGTGTTGCTTGCAAGTACTGTGTTTCAAAGTGCTACATGTTTTTGGATTGCATTAATTAGCATTTGTCGCATGTAGATGTGTTGACTGCCATAGTTGTCTGGCAACCAAGCCCTCAAGCACTGACCCTATTTGCAGCCCATCCACTGAACTTCCAATTCACTTCAACACATCTAAGATTATCTGTCATCCCATTAGCTGGATACCGGTATTTAATTATTGTTCTTGATTTATTAATTTGTTCAAAACAAATTACAAAATAAAAAATACATAATTGAAGAGCTGTGTGCAAAAAGGGCGTAAGTGACTTTTGATAGTGTCCTAAATTCTCCCTTAGAAAGCAAAGAAATTAAAGGAGAATTTAGAATGTGATCAGGAGTCACTTACGCCCTTGTTGCACACAGCTCTTCAATTGTCATGTAAGATCATGATACATGTATATGGGAATTTTACTTATTAATTTCTTTTCTACTGTATTCATTCTATTTACTTATACTAAAATGTGATGATTGTGGTGCGATGGGCGCAGCAGGGAACCATGTCTACCTTCACTTAGCAATTTCGGGAAGTTAATCAATCCACCATATACTCAACAAATTTACAAAATTAATGTACTTAAATCTTTGGACAATCTTCGAAAATACTGGGAAAATTAACGCACCATTTATATAATGCTACAGCATCTGAAACGTTAATAATAACACATGGCGAGAACATTGTATACTTGCCAATCTCAATATGCACTAATAACTGTTACTCTGAAGGGTAAAGATTACTCCTAAGGGTAAAGATTGCCAAGTCTTAACCAATCAGCGTGTAGCATTTCTAAAGCCGTCCCGTACGGAGTACAGTAACATTTACCCAGATGAGAAATCTTTACTGTCCCAAGTAATTGTTACCACCACGTTTCTTAAATAGCGTATATTTCTCTGCGACACGAACAAACATTGTTGTCATTTCAATAGGTTTTACTCTTTTAAGCATACTCGAGCAGTTTTAATTGAAAAACATCCCAAAAACATTTCTTTCTTCCAAGAGCATGCCACGCTTTTTACGCTACAATGATAACATTCGTTTGCAGAGAGTGACACTTCTATCAATGTCCGGAAATCCACTTCACACACAGACTTTGATGATAACCATAAAGAGACAAGCCACAATTTATATTGTGCATGGACTGCATGAAGTTACATTGAAAAATAAAATCATACAGCTTAACTGCATCACCCCTGAAATCTCCGTCTGTTTACGTATTCTCCTCTTTTGTAACATTTGAGAAACCGTTATCCTCGAAAATTAATGACTCGTTCGCAAACAAAAAAAAGTACTTAATAAATAAATGTAAATTAGGCAATACTCCTAACCACTTTTGTTACAAATGTATTTTTAAATCACCTTGAACGCATCACTTTTCAAACGATTAAATCAGTATTTCGTGAATAAATTAAATTAAATCGACCTTCCTCTGAAAATTGGCAGGATATTGACCACCGATCAACTGCTCAGTCGCCAGTCCAAGAATATCTTCGTATCAGTGATTGTTTTGGCTATATATCTTGAAAAGAAAATTATTTTCAGCTCAAATGATTGAACATTCGGTTTTCAAGTGTCTTTGCTGAGCGGAGCGTGCGAAAAGTCAATCACATACGACACATTTTCATCCGATTCTAATGATATACACTGCAATTGTTCTGACGCAAAGAAAATGTAAAGATCACCGGATTTCGTATCATAACGTGTTGAAAAATCACAAATGCTCATTATTACGGGACTTGACCAAGGGGTGGATTTTTTCGAGAGATGGAGTTATGCCAATGTAAATGAAGTAATGTTTACAATTTGCGGTAATTATTACTGCTACATGTACAAGTTGTGGTTTGGCCCTGGGAGGGGGACTCCCATATAAAAGGGGTAAGGATGCTCGTCGGAGATTTTCGATTTGACCCCTAAGAGGTAATAAAATGGTCAAGCTTATTTTGACTCCTAAAAGGTACCGATAAAAATATGCCAACATTTTAAACTTTCGATGCCTTTTATAGCTATTACTTGACATCAAGCACATTATTCCTTGTTGTTTTCAAAAGCGTGGTCATTCTCTAGCATTCAGCGACACCCGACCCCTAAAAGGTACCACTTTACGTAGAAATGTCTGTGTTTGATCGTGGATACCCTAAGTGGTACCAAACTCCTGATTTTGACAGCGAGGCTTTAATTTATCAATAAGTATGCTTATCGTATTATTCACGGTGGGCGACAAACCGTTGGTAATAACCCGCTCTGCACTGGTAATGTTTACTGCTACGTGTGGGCAATCTAAACAGCACTTTCTTCTCTTTCTATCAAAAATGCTTTGCTCTGCCTTTGTGCATGTATAATCGTTTATGCGTACAATAAAAATCTGGCCTGGAATACTTTATAACTACAATATTCGGAGTCACATGCGATTGCTACGCTCTTTGTGAAAATTCGCCGGAGAAACGTGGCAGTGTTAACTTGGCAGCGTGGAAAAACATTGAAATTTTTGGAGTAAGACCACATATCGATATGTTTTCTAGAGGGGGAAAAATAGGTCAATATTTTGGAGGGTGAAAATGTTTTTAAGTTGTTTGCAATGGACCATGTAATTTGGTTCGGCGACTGACAAGCAGTGTTCTAAATGATTATTAAAAACTTGAAATTTATTCACTAGCTTTTTATCTTGAAGTTGGCTTCCTTTGAATTTCTTCTTTTATTTAGTTATGACCTGAATTAAAACTAAAAAACTAAACGTTCGAGGATCTTTGAAATCTAGACAACAAAAGGGCAATCGAATTGGTATTCATGAATGTGCTATAATGTACATGCAACACCTCGGCAGTTTCTTCAGCCCAACGTTTAATCTTTGCGCTTTTGTGAGTGGTTTTCTCCCTGTTGATATTGACCGTTTGGCCACTGCCAGATAGTAGCTGTATGATTTTGTTTTCAATGTAACTTCATGTAGTCCATGCAAACAATATAAATTGTGGCTTATCACTTTATGGTTATCATCGAAGTGTGTGAAGTGGATTTCCGGACATTGATAAGTGGTCAATCTTTGCAAGCAAACATAATCATTGTAGCGTAAAAAGCGTGCCATGCTCTTAGAAGAAAGGAACTTTTATGGGATATTTTTCAATTAAAACTGCTCGATTTTGCTTAAAATAGTAAAACCTATTGAAATGGCAACAATGTTTGTTCGTGTCACAGAGAAATATACGCTATTTAAGAAACATGTGGTAGTAAAAATTACTTGGGACAGTAAAGATTACTCATTTGGGTAAATGTTACTCCATACGGGACGGCTTTAGAAATACTACATGCTGATTGGTTAAGTACTGTTTAAAACACGAACAGCAGTGTTTTATCAAGTTTAAAAATTCGAGGGCGAAGGGCGATAATTTTTAGACTTGATAAAACACGTGCTGTGAGTGTTTTAAACCGCTTAAAAAACGCTTCAAGAATGCAATGAAAGAAAGTCGCACATCTCAAGGGAATGGTTACTTAATGAACCATTGAACCTTTGTATTCACAACGCCATGCAAAATATTCGAGTAATCACCACCGGCAATTGGCCACTAACAAAACGAGCAGGGGACTGTGACCGAGTTTATCAGAATTACTCTAATTCTAAAATGAAGTTCATCACATGATAGAGCATGTTTAAATTAGCATGTTTGCCAAGTTTGACGTGATTCAAGTGAATCTTGTCTGAATTATAGGCAATTGAAATGTCTTTGTCCCTCCAGAATTTTACAATGAATGTATGGTTTGGAGGGACGACGTTAAAAAATAAGAGAGTTTGTATGGGAAAATAGACATATTTGATGCCTTCTAGCATCGTCAATTTTGAGCCAAAGTTCACCAAACTTTCCAGGCTAGCTAAGTTTGATCTGTTCTTTTGCAAAATAATGCTAACTTTGACTAGTTATTAATTGAATTAGTTTTAATGACTCGGTTCCAGTCTCCCGCTCGTTTTGTTACCGGCTAATTACGAACATCTCAAGGGAAGGACATGAAGAAATTACCATACTATGTTGTTTGAAGCGGCGTTTCGCAATGCAAGAATAACCTGCACTTGAAGGATTTGGTGTCGTAGTTTACCTCGATAAAGTTCAAGACTTGGAAAGCGATGTGACTGACATGACGGCAGACTCTAAATTTTTGGCTCCGGCACAAAATATGTAAGTTTAATGCATGTTTTTATTATTTTACGGCTTTGAGTTTGGTTTAATAATTGGAACTAAACAGTGGCTCGGTAAACAAGTAATGGTACAATGTAGTTGGATAACTTCATTTTAAAAATATTATCTGTGTATCTCGGTAGTCTGCTGATATTAGTAAATTTAGTGCAAAATTTATTATCTAGGTACCTTATGTTCCGTGTACTTTTTGCTATCTTTGGGTCTTTATCAGTGAATTCTTAATTAGGATGAAACTTTATATAAAATTTCATGTTCATTAGTATTCTTGATATAAAGTCTTCATCCTAATTTGCATTCTTTTGTAATACCTTTGTACCCCATATTCCCCTGGTACCGAAATCAAAGCCCTCCCCGGGCTTTTTAGAATGATGAGATTTGATCAGGTATAAAGGAGCATGCACGTGACTGATTTGCTTCATCTGATTGGACAACATGCTCATTAATTATTCATTAGTTTTTTTAAGACTCGGTAATCTTTACCCTTAGGAGTAACAGTTATTAGTGCATATTGAGATTGGCAAGTATACAATGTTCTCGCCATGTATTTAATGTTTAGTACTGTAAAATAAATTTACAGTGTTACACATGTTTTTGCCATAACAGTTTGTTTTAAGCACTTTGGAAATTTTGGGAAAATCTTCTGACAAAATTCCTCTACTAAAATGTGACTGTGAACAACATTACTACATACAAGTACTTCGACTTCATTCTGGAGCTTTTGTTTTTGATTTAGATAGTCAAATTCCTGATTTTGATTGCAATATTACATTGTACAACCAAAGAGTGCAATTTGGGATACATTGCATTCCTCTCCGCCAATCAGAAATGAGAAATTTGTTGAGTATATGATAAGTACATTGTACATGTATATATAGCAGTACCAGTTTGAATCCTCTTGATGACAGAAGATGACAGTATCCAGGACAGCTTTGGACACACCCAGGAATGATATCATCTGTTTAATTTCAGAATAGGCAAAGAAAAGTTCAATAATATGCAGTGTTCTTGGCACAATACATTTGGCTACATGTATGATACAAAATCATATGCATGCAAAATTAATGTTCATTGCCTGATAAAAGCAGCATAAAAATATTGTCACACCTCTCGATTGACTTCAGCACACTTGGAGCTTATACTTTTTCTCTGCAAAAAAAAAAGGAGAAAAACAACAACACAGATCACTGAATTATAATAATACTAGTACATTGTATATACCACACAAGTGAAGAGTGCTTTTTGCATGCTCTGATTGGCTACCCGAGCTCTGAAAACTGACACCACTATTCACTGTTTTTGGTCTTGCACACAAAGAATTCACTCTGAGTAGGCCTTTGTTCATGGCTTTTTGAATTAATTGAGGTTGGCTATTTCACTTGTGTGGTTACTAATTACTGTACACTAAAACAAATATTATTCACCAGTGTCGGTGACTATAGTGGTGGATATTGGCACAATCATATCCACCACCAGTTTGACACCTCTCCTTCCAGTATCATACTGTGCTATTGTATTTTTTTAAGACTGAGCCAGGATCTTCCATGATGTGAGTGTTCAAGACAATTAAAGTACAAATTCACCATGAGAAGACATTAAAAAATAAGCCATCATGTAAGATTCTGTTTATTATTCACCAAGCTATGTAAATTACAAGCCAGGATTTTGTGATTACATGTACACAAAGTCGTGTATGTCACCATTAGTGAATCTTATGATTACAGTGTATGTGTTTATGTTAAACTACACGATTGTACTGTCACAAGAAACAATAGAACAAAATTAATAGTAAAAGGAATGTAATACTACATTGTAGATCTGCAAATGTATTAATTATCAAAATAATATTTCTTGAGTATACCCTCCCCTCCCAGTTAATACATGTACCTACTCACCTCCCCTTGGACCTCTCTCATAATCACTCCATCCATACTCCTTGTTTCTACCTTCTTGCCCTAATAGTTACAATGCACACAGACAAGAAACATGATACTGTACATGATATTGTACATGTAATTAAATAAGTATATCTTGCAGGATGGTACATGTAAACACACCAGGCATTGTTACACTGTACATACATGTACATTATAGCCAATTAGGCTTTCCAGATACAACTTATACTTTCATTGGCTTATTCACTATCACATGATTGCAGGTATTAAACAAACTGGTACCCTCTAAAGTGGATGAGAAGGCAACATTGCTTGAAAACTATGATATCCGAGGTAACAGCTAGTTCACTGGTGTCTGCTGGTGCATGTTATCAGAGCATGTTGTTTGTTTTGGTTACCAGTGGTCAACACTAGCAGTAGTCCACTAGCCCTAGACTACCAAATATTCAAGTTCGGCTAGTGAATCTTGAGAGACACTAGCCCTTGGGCTAGTAGATTTTGCCTTTGCATTGATTAATTTAATTAATGGTCCAGATACATGTAAGAACTGCAGTTAGTAGAATCCATTGTTCTGCAGCAATGAGCCTCCCTCACCGCACTAACCGCGACCTCATGTAACATCTACATGTACATGTAGATCTCATACATTTTATTTTGAAGCAGTTGGCTTCGTCAGAACGTGAACGTGAACAGCGGTCTTGAGTAAGAAAGACAACTTACGAAAGTTAACAGAAGATTGTTAGCGTGCCGTGTGTTAAGAAATGCTTATTTTGAAGCAGTTGGCTTCGTTAGTTAATAAGAACGCGAATGGTGGTCTTGAGTAGAAAGATGACTGATGAAGTGTGATCAAGAACAAAAGTTAGGCTTGGTATATAACGTGTTACAAGATACAATGATACGGAGATACCAAGATACAGTGATATGGTGATACAGTGTTACGGTGATACGATGATACAGTGATACAAACATCTCAAATTTCCTTTTTTTAAGCGGCCGTGAAATGGCCCCGTTCTGTATGAAACGGACTGTTGTATGGGTCACTTGAGCTCTTGCAGCCGTGGCGTGATGCTAATTTAACGGTATTATCTTTCAGCATGACTGCTTTGTCCGACTATTTTCAGTTGTTATTTAATTTTAACTTTTGAACGTTACGCATTTAACATTGAACCACTTTATTGGCCTTGTTGAAGAAAGGTTTTTGCAACACAAATACGAAATTAACGCTGAAAGCTTTATTCTCATTGGCAACTAGATTTAGGGACGGACCATGAAAGGGACCCAGTTTTATTTGCTCGAATTTTTTTTTACGACTTCTCAGTTACTGCAATAAATTTTTCTGGCATCAGAACCTTGCACGATTTTTTTAAAGTTTCGCCCTTGCTTGATTTTTTTTCTGGGTGATATTGCAATTGGCTCGCTCGATTATTTTCTATGCAAATTCGGCTTGCTCGTTTTTGTTTTTTGTAAAAAACTTTTTTTTGGGGGGGGGGGGGGGGGGGAGAGAAATAGCATAGAAAATAGCCCAAGATTTCCCGAAAATGCAATGTTGATTTCCGATCAAAGCTATGCGCCGCATCGAGAATATTTTATAGCCGGTTCTAGTTTTCTTATGACTTGGAAAATGGAAAAGACGAAAGGTCCTTGAGGGACAAAGCCAAAGCGAACACCTATAAATGACAAAGGAAGGGCACAGAACTGATCAAAGGCCTTAAATGCCAGTGACAGCAATTTGCAGGAGTCTGACAGGTCTTGAAACAGCATGGCAAATAGCAAGATCGTGGTGTTGGTTTCAAGCGATTCAGAGTTTTAATATGTTTCCATCTAAGCTTTCTTGGAAACAAATCTTTTCTCAGCTGGTTCCTATCAATCAGATCAATTCTTCTTTATGTTCAGATGTGGACCACTCGGCACTGTCTGAACTTGTCGGGTTTTGTGAGGCTCGTAGTCGTATGCATTGTTTGGCCTTCTTTTGCTTCTTTCCAAGCTAAGGGCATCCTGCTGGAGCTTAGCCTTGCTTGCTTTTTGGAAGACATAAGGCCAACAACCCATGGATCGGGGCTGGAAAAACGTTTCTCAATAAACATGAAATGAATTTATGCTAGCTTTCGTTACGGGCGAGTGAGCACGTGTCATGTGTTAATTGACCTGCTGTCAATCAAACAGAACTTTGTACTTCTGGTGAAAAACTTCCTTTTGCGTACTGATTTTTTTTAAACAGTTTTTGGTATGTGAAAAATTGCTGCCAAAACTTAGCTTGAATTTCAGCCGTCTCCTCGGGTTTGGAGGAACGAACCGGAGGAGACGGCTGAAATTCAGGCTAGCCAAAACTACATTTCTGTGGGAAAGTAATTTCCCCCCATTTTTAAAATTTCAAAGGAAATTTGAGATCTTCGTATCACCGTATCACCATATCACCGTATCATTGTATCTTGGTGTCTCCATATCATTGTATCTTGTAACACGTTATATACCAAGCCTCGGTCCATGGGTTGTTGGCCTTATGTCTTCCAAAAAGCAAGCAGGGCTAAATGCTCCAGCAGGGCTAAGCTCCAGCAGGATGCCCTTAGCTTGGAAAGAAGCAAAACAAGGCCAAACAATGCATACGACTACGAGCCTCACAAGACCCGACAAGTTCAGACAGTGCCGAGTGGTCCACATCTGAACATAAAGAAGAATTGATCTGATTGATAGGAACCAGCCGAGAGAAGATTTGTTTCCAAGAAAGCTTATATGGAAACATATTAAAACTCTGAATCGCTTGAAACCAACACCACGATCTCGCTATTTGCCATGCTGTTTTAGGACCTTTCAGACTCCTGCAAATCGCTTTCACTGGCATTTAAGGCCTTTGATCAGTTCTGTGCCCTTCCTTTGTCATTTATAGGTGTTCGCTTTCACTAGGCTTTTCCATTTTCCAAGTCATAAGAAAACTAGAACCAGCTATAAAATATTCCCGATGCGGCGCGTAGCTTTGATCGGAAATCAACATTGCATTTTCGGGAAATCTTGGGCTATTTTCTACGCTTTCGATTTTCAACCAAAATAGAGTTTTTAAAAAGCTCTAACTCAAGAAGAATTGATTCGATTTGTCTGAATTTTTTACACAATGTCAATTGATAACTCTGCTGAAAAAGAAAAATTTGTTGGGGAATTGGGAAATTCTAAAAAGAGAGCTCTTGACGGTGTTTCCCGCATATCTACCTTTATATCTAGTCTTATTTACGTTTTCGCCTTTTCACCGAAAGCATGATAACCAAATCGAATTTTGATATTCCCCTGCACGGTTTTGTAATACGATTCCTCTGAAATGCGACAAAGCAACCATAACATACTTTGGGAGTTGGAGCTTCTGAAAGCCATCTCACTAGATCGGAGAAACGGGATCTCAAAATCCCCCTCCCCAACTCCCCTCCCCAACCCCCCCCCCCCAAAAAAAAAAAATATATAACAAAAAACAAAAACGAGCAAGCCGAATTTGCACAGAAAATAATCGAGCGAGCCAATTGCAATATCACCCAGAAAAAAAATCAAGCAAGGGCGAAACTTTAAAAAAATTGTGCAAGGTTCTGATACCAGAAAAAATTCTTGCAGCAACTGAGAAGTCGTAAAAAAAAATTCCAGCAAAAAAAACCGGGCCCCCTCTCCATCAATTTACAACAACTTACGAAAGTTAACAGAAGATTGCTAGCAGGCCGTATCTCAAGAAATGCTTATTTTGAAGCAGTTTGTTTTGTTAGTTAATAAGAACGCGAACGGCGGTCTCAAGTAAGAAAGACAACTTACGAAAGTTAACAGAAGATTGTTAGCGGGCCGTATCTCAAGAAATGCTTATTTTGAAGCAGTTGGCTTCGTTAGTTAATAAGAACGCGAACGGTGGTCTCGAGTAAGAAAGACAACTTACGAAAGTTAACAGAAGATCGTTTATGAGAAGTTTAATGCCGGTGATCGTTCTTTGGGTGATTAGGCTCAACGTATAAGCTGTTTGTCATCCATCACATTCAAAGCTTTCAAGTACGAAGACTGCTAACAATGTACATGTATTTCCATTGCGGCACCATGGCAAGCGCCTCGGTTTATCACCTCAGTTTGCAACCGCGGCGGCCTCAAAAACTACCACGGTCATTTGTTCTGTGACCGCGGCGTCGTACTACGGCTCCGCGTCTGTTGCACGAGGTTTTTCTGGGGTCAGATGTCCCTATAATTCCCGGCGGTACTGTACATTGTAACTTTTCCTCACATTACTCATTTACTCTTGATAAATAAACCTTATAAAATATTGAATATAACAATGATATCAACATTACCTTCTGCTGTGAGACCAATGTTCTTGTGACTATCACATAATTCCCTGTGATATCCTTAAACTTTAATTTGATCTGACCCTTCACCTCTTGTTCTTGGGCAATCTGTAAACAAATCCCCCAAAAAATATTATGACTTGAATATGGACCAATTCAAGTACAATGTATCAATCTTGGATAAAACTGTTGACATACATTGTAGATATCCTCAATTTGGTTCCTTTTTGCCAATTTTCTACCCAGAAAAGCAGGATTGGAACTCAGATTTTAAACCCTAAGACAAAAAATGCTTGTTTGTTTGGGATCTGCAAACTAAATGAAACAAAGGTACCCAATGGGTAACAGAGGAGAACGAAATATTTTCTGTATTGTGCCATTTTTAGTCATTAATTTTTCTCTGAAATGAAATAATGGCAAATGTAGTTACATGTAACTTACATGTACACAAAAAAAGGATTTAAATTAAATTAGTCATTGTTAATATGCCTAATGCAGCTCAGTGTGATTATTTGTCTAATATATACATACATTATACTGTATGGGAATCACAGGGCCTAATAGCTTGCTCTTTAAACTTACATTTACTGTAGGAAGACTGAAACCCTCAAAGCAAGATAGATAAGTCTTGGGACTTACGTACATGTAAAGAAGGTATAACTGTAATGCATGAGAATGCAGAATTTGTGTTTGCTTTTGATCGGGGCTAAATACAATTTAGGCATGGCTAAATATCCTGCGTGCACCGGGGGCCCTGTGTCGCGCAGCCCTGGGTCGGCATCTCATCCGGCACTTTTGGTTCATTGTTATTGCGTGTTGTTTTGAGGTTCGCTTGTCAGTTGCTCCTCTTGCGATCACGGCCACTGCTTCAGGCTCTGCTGTGTTTGGCACCAGCTTCTTCCAGGGCCAGTGGCCATCTTAAGCTCTTTGTTTATCCATCACTTACAAATAATTGTTTCCCATCGTGGTGGTGGCTCATCTTTGGGGCTCTCAATGGACATCCAAGCACATCCTTTTCCAGCTGGATAACGAGGTGGTTGTTCACATCCTCTGCTCTGGCATGTCACACTCTCCTTGTGTCATTTACCTTCTGTGCTGTTTGTTTCTCGTATCGGCCAAGCACTCATTCATCGTGTCAGCCTCTCACATTCCTGGGGTGGCTAATTCAATTGCTGATGTACTTTCTCGTTTTCAGATGTCCAGATTTCACCAGCTAGCTCTAGCAGCAGATGCTTTCCCAGTCTCCATTCCGGCTTACCTTTCACAGTGGCTGACGAATTGGGACTGAACATGAGCTCGCATGTTTCAGTGCTCCTAAGTGCCAGACTTGCACCAATTGTTCCCACAAGACTGTTCTTGTCCTTCTGCAAACATTCCAAGCATCTGTTCTCTTCTAGTCTCCCAGCTTCAGAGTACTGTCTCATCACTTTTGTGGCCTTCTTGGCTGGCAATGGTCTCAAAGCCTCAACCATCAAGGTGTACCTCAGTGCAGTGCACTCCTTGCACATTGATTTAGGTCTTCCCAACCCTTTAGAGAACAGCCTACATCTGCAAAGGGTGGTTTGTGGCATCCGTAGGATACAGGGCTCCTCCAATGATACTAGACTTCCTATTACACCAGCTATCTTATTATCTCTACGTCATGTTCTGGATTTCTCATCAACAGACGATGTTATGTTCTGGGCTGCCAGGCTCTATTTGTTTGGCTTCCTCCATTGCTGCAAGTTTACTTCTCCTCCCCTGGAAGCATTTGACCATTCCCTTCACCTACATTGTAGCTCAGTAGATGTGTACGTTTTCATCAAAGCATCAACAACAGACCCATTTCGCCAGGGTTCCACCATTGTTGTAGGCCATACCTTCACCTCTGTGTGTGTGATTGATGCATAATTTTCTTATGTCGCTAAGAGGACCAGCTCATAGGTTGCATCCTAGCCCTGCATTGCTCCCTGGCATCCTCTGTACAAATGTATGTAAGCCCAGGCTTGGTGTTGCCGCTTCCCACAGCACAGTTCACTGCTGGGTTGTCCAAGCTTAATGCACCAGTTCCGTTCCGGCAGCTTTCAGCTGCAGGGTGGAATGGTTGCTAAGTTCACCAGCTATGTAGCCTGCAGCAGGTTTCTACGTAGCACAGCTTGCCAGCTTCCCGAGTTCACTGCTAAGGCCTCAGCATCCAGAGTCAGATCACTCCTTGATCGGCTCAACTGAGGTTTCATTGGCTGTTTGGTCAAGGCTCGCAAGCTTGGTTGCCAGGTTACCATGGCAACCAAGCTTGCATGCCTTGAACCTGCTTCAGCTCTGGGCACTGAACCTCCAACTCTGTTTTCTCTTCAGTTAGGACCGTCGAGCTTATGCCTTAGTTTAAACTACATGGTGTATTTAATCAGGACTAAATGTAATTTAGGCATGGTTAAATATCCTGCGTGTGCTGGGGGCCCTGTGGTGTAGTTGCGCAGCCCTGGGTTGACGTCTCATCCAGGACTTTTGGTTTATTGTTATTGCGTGTTGTTTTGGGGTTCGCTTGTCCATTGCTCCTTGTTGCGATCAAGGCCGCTGCTCTTCCCTCCCTCCCTCCCTGTTCCTTTTGTCTACTTTTATGTGTGACCCAGTGCTCGGGGCTATTTGGTTGCCATGTTAACCTGGTAACCAAGCTCGCACGCCTTGACCCTGCTTCGGCTCTGGGCACTGAACCTCCAACTCTGTTTTCTCTTCAGTTAGGGCCATCGAGCTTATGCCTTAGTTTAAACTAGCTGGTTTATTTAATTGCGAAAAAGTACATGCACAATGTAGTGTTTTTTTTAACTGATTTTTAGCTCCTTGAAATTTATGAAAATCAAAGAAACGAAAACATGTTGCCAAAAAAACACATTTTTCTCCAAAGTTATCAAAATTTAATGAACAAGAACTATACAATGTACATGTAGCTTGGTTTCTTTTAACCATCCATCCATTGAAATAATGTTGCATTATCAGAATTCAAGCACCGAGCTAGAGTTCATGCAATATTTTTGGAGGGAAACTGAGCAGAGCAATTGACAGTTGAACAAAAAACAATAACGCACACATACCTTGGGGTCATGAACAAAATAAGAATTCTTACAGCCTGGGGGCATATCACCTGTCGTTACATACTTGAGGCACTCAATGACAGACTGCAGAAAAATAGGAAGATTATTTAAAATACAATTAAATAACCTATAGTGTACATGTACATGTATATGAAAATGATACAAATGTATGCATGAAGACAGCATTCCTATAGATATACAGATGACATCAAAATGTGACAAGAACAGCAGTTGCACCACTCAATTTACTGGTGCAGATTTTCAAGATTCTCAAAATTTTACAATTTTTTTAATGTTTTTTTTAAGATACATGTAGTAAGCACTTATGGGCTCACTGATGGTTAGGGCATGTTTGGACTGGATCTCCAACGCAAGTCTCTGTGGTGCAGTTGGTAAAGCTCTGGTCTTCCAAGGCATTCTTCCAAGCGAAGGGTTGCAGGTTCGAGTCCCACTACCGGTAAACGAAAAAGTGAAATAAAAGTAAGTAGTAATGATGTGTCATTAAAGAATGCCATTAGAATCAGGATTAATGCTTTGCGAGCCCGTGTCTACATTTGAACAATAGAAAACCATTACAATCACCTTTTTCGTACTGTATGAAAATGGCGATTGTAACGGTTTGCTATTGTTCAAGTTTGCAAAGCATTAATCCTGGTTGAATTTTGAAGTTGGTTGGTTATGGGGGAATAGGGAAGGGAAACGGAGACTTGGGAAGGGAAAAGGGGTTAGGGAGGGGAGAGTGGTCAAAAACATTTTTTGCAGGGGAGGGGTGGGTAGGTGAATTGTTTTATTCGTTTTTTATTCATTTTACTGAAAGTGGTTGAGTCACCGATTTAATACCGAAAGTGCTAGTCAAGAGCCTGATTTCATTTTACTGGAAAAGTCACCAAATTCACTTTGCCACATTTTGCCGAATTCATCAATAATCGAAAGTGGTAAACACATACATTTGTATATGTGGCACATTCTACCACGTGGTTTGAATGGTGTTAAAAAACTATTTACAGGGACTGTATGTCTTGTACTGTGGCATACAGTACATCTCGTCACATTTTGATGTCATCTGTACTCGTATTAACAGGACAGAAGCAAAGCACAATGACATATTTGTTAATTACTTACAGTTTTCCCAGCTCCATTTGGACCAACTATTAATGTCAGGGGCTTCTGAAACTCAATGATACTGGGCTCTTGATGGGAATAGCTACGTATCCCCTGGATACGCATCTTTTCAATAGAGGACATCTTGAGGGAAGTTTAACAGATGGATTTCAAGGTCTCAACTGTGCAACAGCTAAAAAAGATACATACAGAACACAGGGTTTAATCTACCATCATAAGTCAGAGGTAAAAAATAGTTCCTCAACAAAATTGTGAGTCTCAGAAAAATTCAAGCAAGCCTCGAAATCTTGGCATTTCAAAAAAGAGTCTCGGATTTTGAAACAAAGGTCTCACGTCGCGGCGAGTCTCGGATTTGACCATTCTATACCCCTATCGTAGGATTCCCGTGATTAAAAAAATATTGGCACATAAGATTTACATTGGTGCATCAAAAGTGGTGCACTAAAGTTCACCAATTGTACAATGTACCTTAAATGCACAGTCATGTACTTCTTTTTTTATGAAGTACTGTGCTGTATTAAAACATCTGGATTTACATGTAGTATTCAAATAATTTAAACTTACATCGATCAATATCTATGTTTGAATAATAAAATAATATTGCCAACCTCTAAAATTTAAATTTTAGACAAGAAATTTGCTGATAGTTCGTTAGCCATCAATCTTGTACCCAGACCCCATTTGTTTCTTATTGCGCATGCTCGATGAAAATATAGGGCTCTGGAATAATCCGAGTCCAGAAGTCTGTGAATCACGGACTTCCGGTGACTCTGTGCATGCTTATCATTACATCACCCTTCGAGTGAGATCTTGCCTGAGAATCGAACCAGACTATACCAGTTTTAGTAGGGAGGTGGTTTCAGTTTGGATTTGAAAATTCGGTTGTTTGATAGTAATACATGTATTTTGCTTGCTAGTGTCAGGGCAAGCCTTAGGGAGTTTCTTTCATCTTCTGCAGTTTTTAGTACATGTATACCGGTAAGGGTTTACGGCTTTATTTTCATGCATCAGACAGTGTTTGTTTTATATCGCTTGGCCTCGGTGGATTCATCAGACATCAGATTCATTCACAGCGATCAAAAACTTGCTGAAATCACCTTACCTGAGACCGCTGACCACACAAACAGCAACTGCATATACTGTAGAAGCAAGTCAAGGCATTTTATCACAAATTGTTTATTTTTAGCTCCTTGAAGGCTTAATTGAGTTTAATTATAGTTGCATTCACAGACAAATGCTTATATTTAAGCGATCAGCGCCTGTGCATAAGTTTTTACGAGATCAGAAAATGCCACTTCTGCCTACAGAGCACTTACGAACATTGTTGTTAATGTGGAAATGTGCAGTATTACCTATCTGTTACGGTAAATTCCTGGGCTATATCAACTGTTACTGCCAGTTGGGTTTGATTTTCGAATATATACATGTATTATGTGCAATTTGTGTTGGTGGTGAAATGATTTGAACTCCAGATAGGTTGCAAGCAAATATCAAAGAATTCCTGAAGAATTTTAGACACAACCATAAAATAGGCAAAATCCAACGGTTCTTAGCGTTTAGATAATCCCCAATTTTCAATGCCTTTTACCATTGAATAAATCAACCCTCAAAAAAGGCTTTATGTTTGACTTCCAGTGAAATTGCATTGTTCGGAACAGCGAATCAGAATACACAAAAATTGGATTATTACAGAGCCCTATATTTTCGTTGAGCATGCACAGTAAGAAACAAATGGGGTTTGGGTACAAGATTGGTCAGTATAATGTAAAATATGATGACTAAAATAAACATATTTTGATATCTCCAACCCTATTTTACAATTTCCAACCAATTCCCCAATAAATAACGTAGTTTATAGATGTACAAGTCCTTACGGTTTCTTATAATTATTCCTTGCACAGGGATTGCAAACCAAGAGACTTGACAATGCTAAGGTTAACAGCCTCTTGAAGTGAAGATAATACAGGGAATTACAGTCCACAGCTTCTCACATTTTGAATAAGTAAAAACTAAAAAGATTCTATGTACCAGTAAGTACTGTAGAAATCACTCCTGAATGCCTTGAATTTCTGTACTTAGCATTATTTAAACAATACATACAGAGGCTCCAAAAATCATCACAAATTTGATATTTTTGGGCTTACATGTATGAAATAAATAATTCTTTTATTTGTTATAACAGGCTGAGTTTTACAGCTTACAGCTGGTGGAGGCCTGCTTTTACTCCTCACACACTCCCCGCTACATTAACTGTTTTGGACACACTACATTCGACTCACAGTTGATTTTTACGGAGGGAGGAAAACCGGAGAACCCGGAGAAAAACCCTTGAATGCAGATAAGGAATCAACACCAAACCTAACTCACATATGGTGCCCGCGCAGAGCTAAAAAGATTCTACAATGTATGTACCAGTACTGTAGAAATCACTCCTGAATGCCTTGGATTTCTGTACTGTCTTACATGTACATGTAGCATTATTTAAACAATACATGCAAAGGCTCCAAAAATCATCACAAATTTCACTCTCTTACACTTACAGTATATTATAGTATTATTTTCTGAGGAGTTACTTCTTTATCCATACACATACATTTTATGTTATGATTATACCGAGAGGAGTTTATACTACCACTGTTACTGTATTTTGAATATTTTGAACTAAATTTTCATTCCTTACTTTTTCACACTACTTGAACCATTGCTAGGTGTCCAGCAAGGAGGAGTGGAATATGCAAAACAATGGCAGGCTTACAGGTAACCGAAACCGAAAAAGCCTTCACTGAATAAAGTACATACTACACCTTGTTGGAGAAAGTTATTTTATTTGGGTACAGACTACAGGCGATCTTGATGGGGGCTTTCTTGAAAATAATCCCCATTAGTGCCAACAGTGGGGAAATAAAGCAACTTTATAACTATAGCGATTGCAAAGTCCCCATGCATGTTAATGCACGGGATACCACCTCGGCCTCGGGGAAATCTGACATGCATAATATTAATTACTATTTGTCATTTTGTGCCCTCCACGTTACCCCAACAAAGTATTCGATAGGCTAAGATTTTACACTGCTAACTGAAAGCAATGGAAACTTAACTTAACTTACGTTCTGATCAATTAACTTAACTCTTAAGTTTAAATTGCATGGTGCCATGGGCATGGGGGCCATGATGGTGCCATGCCGGCATGCGGCAAGTTTTAATATTTTTAAAGTCTAGGTTTCTGAGTCAAATTCGCTAATAAAATGCCCAGTTAGCTACAATAAACACAATCCCTTATAACGACGACTTTTAAATACAATAATTCCAAGTTGTATGTAGTAAAAAGGACTTTAAAACCACCTTAAAATACAGCTAAATACCTTTTCACTTCACTGGCGAATTCCCCTGAAATGCCGTCGCCATCTTGTTTCCGGTTTCAGTTTCCCGCTCGCGCATCATATTCGTTACCAGACTCTCTCGTTTACAGCAATCCCACAATCACTCGCGCGTCACATGACATCCAAAATGGCGCCTGAACAGACACATAAATCCTAAATCCTGCTAAGAAAAGAAATTTCAGAAGTTTCAACGACTTATTCTCAGATATTTCATCATTTTTAATTGCACTACATGGCTTCAGCACTGGAAATTCCATTATTTGCTCCTGATCCAGAGGCAGATGGAAAAGAATCAAAAGCCATCAACATGGGCATAGCCATAGCATAGGTATAGAAAAAGACCCGGAAAAAGACCCGGAAAAAGACCAAAATATTAAAGGAAAGGAAGCGAAAACTTCGGCAGAAAATTCAACAGACGTCGTGAAACCAAAGCTGTGTCCTACAGTAGCAATGGTGGGTGATTAGTACGGTTAATTTAGTATATTACAATAATTTTATGATTGTAAATATAATATGCAAACCAAATTAAACAAGGCAAAAGGGGGAGGGAACACGCACGTCCTGGGCGGGGCTGGGGGGAGGGGGAGGAGGCGGTGGGGGACGTCTGGGACAATAGGGACCTTAAGCAACTAGGACGGCGATGGCAGTGACGACGGGACGTAGAAAAAATGTTCTCCCGAAATTTGGTGTTTACTATTTACATGTACATTTACCTTGTCCGCCTTGAATTGTCTTTCACAACCACATTTTCGAACAATATAATGACTATAGAGTTCCGTTCACGCCTAACGAAGAATGATTTGATTTACTTTCTTACGTTCGCATTCTCTTAAAAACGTACAATTTGGGGTTTTCACGTTGTGTTTTTGCAGAGAACGGTTGAAATGTAGGCGACTGCATGCATTTTCACGTGCAGTTATTGTATTTTGTAATTAAGGCTATTGTTTTATGCCGTCGTCCTAGACGTTGCCGTCGTGGTTGCTTAAGGTCCCTATATAATTAAACTACAGCACGGTTACCATACGGCATGCTGTGACGTTGAAATGGTTTCCCATTGTTTTTGTCCTGCTGATTAAATCGAATTACAGAAAAAAATTATACAGTATGGCACGGTTACAGCATGGTTACAGCACGGTTACAGTATGGTTTACAGTATGGTTTGTCCCACTCATACAAAATCTGCTCTATGATGTATTAGTGATGTGTGGTGTTGCTGGCTCCAGTTTTGAAGCAAAAGTACTTTGAATCTGGGTTATTTTTTAACAAGTGTTTTGAATCTCGGTTTTAAAGAAACTTTTTCTGCCAAACTGAGTCCTATTCTGTGGAGCCACTGCCACATGTCCATACCATTTATTTTATGAGTGTTCCCCAGATGCTAAAGCTATACATGTATATAAATAATGTATACAGAATTACATTGATAATGTAAATGCTCTGATAAATGCTCTAAGTTCAAATTATGATTGTGTATGATTGCTTTATCTGTAAAACATGCAAGTTCTTTGATAAATAAAGGTTACCGGATACCTCTCGTGGGTCTCTCTCGTTAATAATAACGGAAGGGACTGGAAATTCCAGATGGGTGGGGGGTCAATCTGCCCAAATTTCCAGTGGGGAGGGGGGTTACACCAAGGCTTATATTTTCCAGAGGGTAATGCATGTAATCGTAACCACGTGACTGACGTCTTTCGATGATCATTGCGTTTTTTCTGTAGAATTCAAATAAGTTGTCTCAAAATCTTTTATCTGTTTGAGAGTATGTTTAAGATAATCCATTTTAAGTGCCTTTCCTTAAAGCCAAAGCGATTCCTGAGGAGCAAGACATCGCTGGATGAATGACAAAACAAGAAAGTGGCCATTTTGTTTTTCTCTCTCACTCAATATGACTCATTTCTGCACCGAATTAAGTGGAATAAAAGCTATTGGCAGTCTCTTGGGTAATTATTATACAAGTATAATGCAATATTTGGCCATACAAGTCAGTATTTCCACATCAAACATTTGAAAATATAATTCATCGTGATCGATTTCGTGATCGTTTTTGCCTAGTAACTCCAGGCCTCATGCGCTAAGAACAGGTACTCCACGATTAAAACTGCTTTATATATACTAGTAATTATTTGTATCTCGTGCATGAGTATTGTATCATAATCATGTTTGTTTTATTTATATACAATCATAGCTGGAATTTCCAAGGGAAGGGGGGTACAATTTGGGGCACCCACTTCGGAAGATCCAGAGGGGAGGGGGGGTCAAAGACCAAATCCCTTCCGTGGTGGGGGGGGGGGGGGGGGGGGGGGATGGATATTTTCTGGAACTACTCAATCACTTAAAATGGCCAATGTACAGTATCTGATAAACGGAATTGATTTTTGATAAGATTATAAATATTTTGTTATTGTTGAGTTTTCAAGATGCTGTCTAATTTTGCAATAATTATAATTATAATGAAATTGCTCTTTCAGTATGGACCATATACTGTGGAAAATTTAGAACCAGGAAAGATCAAGAAATGGTGTACCTGTGGACTTAGCAAGAAGCAACCTTGGTGTGATGGTATGTATATATTATGTGTTGACAGTAGTATGACTGTACAGTATAATGATAATAATAATAGTAGCTATAACCATACTTATTCGAATAAGCTAGCACCCTGGGCACTTATTTAATTTTGGGACCTTAAGGGTGGGTGCTTATTCGAGGTGGGTGCCTATTCGAAGGTGAGCGCTTATTATTTTTTCATCATTTTCAGCAAGTGAGCCAGAGGACATTTTTAGAGAATAACAAAACAAAGGATAGCAAGTTTATTTCGCTTCAACCAAACAAAACAAAGTGCAAAATCAAACACGAACAAAGCATAAACAGTATAAACTGTTAGGAACAAAATTAATGCTCCTCTTACTTCATGCTGGGCTAGTACAAAACATTGGGGGGGGGGGGGTGGCAGGGGGTTGGGTGATGGGTGCTTATCGAGGGTGGGCACTTATTATTTTTTTGGGCTTCAGGGTGGGCACTTATTCATGGTGGGTGCTTATTAGAAGATGGGCGCTTATTCAAATAAGTACGGTAATAGCAGGTGTAGTACTCTCTCTTATTGGGACCTTAAAAACCACAATGGCAACATCTCTGATGATGGCAGAAAACAATTGATACCCATAACATACTACATGTATACAGGTCATGGCTCTGCACATGAAAATGCATACCATCACCTACATGTACAGATATTATGGCTGTTCTCGATAAAAACACAATGTGAAAATGCTGAATTTTATGTTTAAAAGAGAATGCGAATGTATAAGAATTCAAAGCAAATTTCTATTCAGAACTCCACCTTAACAGAACTTTGTGCTCATTCAATTTAAAAAAAATCAAATGTGAAAACCAGTAATAGCCAAATAAGTAACAATATGGTAAACTCACCAAATTTAAGGAGAAAACTCATTTTTACACCCCATCCTTACAGTCTTCACCATTGCATGTGCTCTCTTATATATTATTAATACAAATTTGAATTTCAAAGACTGACATTTAAAAGAATTAAGGGAAAGGAAGATCACATTATTTTATACACAACAGTCTTAAAATAGATAACAAACTTAAAAAATGTAGAGCTGCCTATAAATATATCCAACTGATAAACCAGGTGCCATGAAGTCATGTTGGATAAAGTTGTCAAACACCCCCCCCCCCCAAAAAAAAAATTTTTTTTAATAATAATGATCTGTAAATGTGAGAGTTGTGATGCTGATAAACTAAACTAAAATCACCTTGGCTTACATTCTAGGAGCACACAAAGGAACAGGCTTTAAGTCCCTTAAATGGAAAGTGCCCGAAGACCCCCAGAGAATGTATTCCATCTGTGGATGCAAACACACATGCTCACCACCCCTTTGTGATGGATCACACATAGATCTTCCTTGTAGATACATTGCAATACAGAAAGCCTGTCAGAAAACACACAGTGAAGACATTAAATTGTGCACTGGGTGTGGCTGGGTGCCCCAATGGTGACAATGGCACCAAATGACGTGAAGTTGATTTCAAGTACATGAATTCTCACAAGAATTTTGTTTTGTAACCATGGATACTATGGCCACTTGGTTCTGACTCAAGCGAATATTGTTCATGTTGCCATGAGTATACACAAAGGGGCACTGTACGTGTATTCCAGAAGAATAAAGACTGAAAAAACAACATTTACTACACATTAGCAGAGTGTATTCTTTCCAGGTATACACATACTGAAGAAAATTGGAGACTATTTTGATGAAGGATAGCAAGAATTGGAGTGGGCAAAAACACTATTAAACTTAAGGTACGAATCAACACACTCTGCAACATAATTATTGCTGGCAATGGTGAAATAATATTGTTCATGTGTCCATCCTAGCCTGCAAAATTACAAAGCAATATTGCCTACAAATGTTGCAGAAGTTAAGGATTGAGTTCTACTTCTGCAACAAATTGCACCATGTAAACATCCCTGCAAACTTGCTGGCAATGGCATGACGCTTTCAGTCAAGGAAACTCCCTCTTGTTCTGCTCACCACACAGGTATCCCAAGCTCACTATGAGTGGTTTAGAAATTACAATGAATGAACAGGATTTATAGTGTCTTTAAAAAATTAAATAGAATTGATCTTGAAACTTCACTCACTCATTCTTTCTGATGTTCTTTATGGTGTATCCATGAAGAAAATTTGAAGCCATTTTGCCTGAAATCTAGAGAGTTAATTAGAGTGGTTTGATTTATATGATTTGCACCATTTTGAACTGATTGGAATTTAAGAAATCAAACCATTCTAACTCTCTCAATTGCACTTTTCCATGGAATAGACCTTTTGCAGCTAACAGTCACATGGGTAAGGCATTGGCATGGATGCTGGAGGGCAAGCTATCTTTAAAAATGCTGTTTTAGAAAGATCGACAATCGATCTTGTACAAGGCCTTTAAATAAATGAAGCCATGCAGATATGTTTTGCTCTCCAGTACAACCACATGACTTCTTAGCTGCAAAGGGCCTATTACCTCATCAGGCATATGATTTTTTTATTTATAAGCAATAATTATGTTTTCAGGGATGACCAGTTCAGCATAGCTGGTTTAAATGGCTCTCAAAATATTTTGTGAACACTAAATTATCATTAGCAGAAAATAGTGAAGATATGATATTGTCCATTAAGTCACATTTGTAAAATGAGGAAGTCCTCATATTTCTAGGGATATGTATTTTTTAAATTGGACTTTTTATGTTCTTGGATTCATTATTTGGTAAAAGCATTGTTCCCAAAAGTTTCTCAGGATAACTGTTATCAATGCCAAATAAGCAGACTTTGCCAAGTTTAGTTTAGTTTTCTCTATGAACACTGACAACAACAATATGATATGTGAAATGGTAGTTAACAAGAAATTCACAGACAATCATTTAGAAAAATAAGCTCTTTAATATGAAAAATATGATATTGTCTTGCAAGTACAGTATTCTAAATTTCTGAACACATAAATTTATAGCATTTTACTCATGCAGTAAACATATATAATTATATATATATTGTTATAAATTACACATTTCTTTGAGATATTACTTCAAGGTCATGTACAACTATTGTATCCGAGTTTCTAAATGGTATAAAACATCTGGGTCTGGCTGTTCATAGCAAGGGTAACTTTATCCCCAGGAAAGTGCTACATTATTGTAAATATGCAATTGTAATCTGTACAGTTTAACCTTGGATTAGCGATTTAACCACTGGGTAGCGATTCAGTGCCCTTGCTTCAAACAACCAGGTCCTGGTTTATAAAAAGGACGGTCATCCTGTTTGTTATAAAATTCTTGAAATTTGCTAAAAAAATGATGAGGAAATCACGTAAGAAATGTATGCGTTAAAACGTTAAAACCCAAACAATAACAGTATATATCAAAATACTGATTTGATAGTTTGAAAATATTCATTTAATTTAAATGAGGTGATCTATTGTCAGCAGTATATTCATTGTAGCTAAAAATGCTATGAAAAAGTTACATCTGAACATGAGAAAAACATATTTTAGTGGCTGTATTAAATTCAGCCGGCTACTAATTTCATGAGCATATTGCTCTACTTTACTGTGCATTGATACAATGAACAAAACAATAACTGTTACAGTTGATTATTTCGACATTTGTTCACGCAAACCAGACTGCATCGCAATCAAGCTCATAAATAGTTCCTTCAGGACCCCCAGTTTCCACTCATCACGTTCCTTCTGGGTTGCCTGTGGTTTCATTGTGGGGTAAGGTGTTTTTCCTGGCAGGGTGACTCGATAGTTGAGGATTTTCTCCTACAATGTTTTCAGAGAAAAGAATGTTATTTTTTACAAGGAGTGTGACTAAATGAAGTACACCTATTTAAAAAAAGACACTGCGGAAATACATGTACGTCACAATGTGGGACATTAAAGTAGGCCGAATTCAAATATGGCCGATTTTTGTATTTCGCGACCATCTAAAATATCACTGGGTTATTAAAGGAGCTGTTTCACGGTGAGGGACACGCCTTTGTGTTCCGGGCCGGAACAAAATTATTGTCAGTAGTTTTCATATAAACTGACTATAATCGCAGCACACGTGTGGGATGGGTGAAATCAAAGTAAATGTGCCAAAATGATCAACAAACTATGCGTAGATCTAGTCTTCAAGGAAAATACTGCGTATCCTTTCGATCAAGCATTAATGAAGGGGACTTTAACTGTTTGAAGCCAAATAACAGCCACCAATCGAACATTGATTCCAGACATGCAGAAAATCGTGCAGCGCCTTTAATTGGAATTCAGTCGTAGAATGTAGGACATTCAAAGACCGGATCGTGAATTCGCGTAAAAGTGTAAGAAAAATATTAATAGTTTCTGTCGAACCCATTTTCGAATTACACCATAGCACAGTTATAATCACAATCCATTTCGACCTTGGAATGTCCTATGTCCTAGTTGTCTATGACCTATGTCCTATATTTTCTATGTCCTTTATTGTCTTTGTCTTATGTCCTATATTTCCTATGTCCTATTTTTCCTATGTCCTATATTGTCTATATCGTACAATGTATATTGTCTATGTCCTATGTCTGATATTGTCTAATATTGTCTATGTCCTAATGTCCTATATTATCTATGTACTACAATGTATATTGTCTATGTCAGGACTATGTCCTATATTGTCTATGTTCTGTGTCCGATATTATCTATGTCCTATGACCTACGTTGTCTACGGTCTTGTGTCCGATTTTTCTATGTCCTACATTGTCTATGCCCTTTGTCCTACATTGTCTATGTTCTGTGTCCGATATTATCTATGTCCTACATTGTCTGTGTCCTGTGTCCAATATTATCTATGTCCTACATTGTCTATGCCCTATGACCTACATTGTGTATGTCCTGTGTCCGATATTATCTATGTCCTACATTGTCTATGTCCTGTGTCCGATATCATCTATGACCTACATTGTCTATGTCCTGTGTCCGATATTGTCTATGTCCGATATTATCTATGTCCTACATTGTCTATGTCCTGCATTGTCTATGTCCTGTGTCCGATATCATCTATGACGTACACTGTGTATGTCCTGTGTCCGATATTATCTATGGCCTACATTGTCTATGTCCTGTGTCCAATATTATCTATGTCCTACATTGTCTATGTCCTATGACCTACATTGTGTATGTCCTGTGTCCGATATTATCTATGTCCTACATTGTCTATGTCCTGTGTCCGATATCATCTATGACCTACATTGTCTATGTCCTGTGTCCGATATTGTCTATGTCCTATATTGTCTGTCCTATATTGTCTATATCCAATGTACTGAACCTTGGCTTTTCCTAAAATAGGTTTAAGCACCAGACCTTTAGCTTATACAGCATACCACAAATAATTACAATATATATATTTATTTAGGCAAGCCTAAAAGTGGAGCTCCCAATAATTATCTGAACTGATGTAACGACCCGAAAAAAGGCCGATAAATTATATAAAGAAAACAAAGATAAAAACAAAAAAATAACTGGTAAAATCAAGGGAAATAGACTCTTATCACGGTTTTTCAAGTAGTCGTTTTCTTGGCTCTCTACCAAAGCCGCTTATACTGCTGTAAGAACACCTCAAAACTAGTCTTATCTCCAAATGTAAGGGTTTTACGATGTTTGGGAGCAAAGTTACAGGACGCCGGCCAAAGTCGCGAATTTTTACAGGCGTTTGTATGACCAACGGGCAACGTTGCCCGTTGGTCATACAAATGTCTGTAAATTCTTCCGAATTCGTGGTCTTATATCTTCGCTCCTAAACATCGTACAACCCTTAAATTTGGGGATTTATCTAGTTTTGAGGTGTTCTTACAGCAGTACAAACGGCTTTCCTGGAATTCAAAGAAATCGGCTAGTTGAAAAACCGTGATAAGAGTCTATCGGTGCAAAAGGTTTAGTAGAAAAAAGACGAAAACGAAAAAAGAAACAATTTACGGCCATCCCTTCATGTAGGACGACACGAATTGCTACCTAATTGTATTGTATTGTGTTGCGTTCTATTGTTGTATTGAATTGTATTGTATTGTATTTTTGGTAAAAATTCGTGTCGTCCTACATAAAGGGATTGCCAAATTTACACCAGCTACTGGCCAAGGTTTCGATCAGGGCCGCCTGGTTTAAACAGTGCGCGCGTAGGTGCAGCACTTTCCCAGGCACGTCGCGCGTCGGAAGTCAGGGAATCGTGAAGCGCGCGGTGTGCGATTATAATGTCTAATAAAATCTATTTTTAGTAACCGGAAGCAGCTGAAGCAAAGTGCGCGGCACGAGAGCAATCTCATGGCGCGAAAATGAGATTGTCGCGTGCTCGCGCACTTCTCAGATGCTTCCGGTTACTAAACAGCGTGAGTCACGGACGACAACCGGAATTAATATGTTCCTTTTTTTTGGGGTGTATTTTGACGATAGCACGTAGGTAACGTGACGTCACAAATGTCAACTCAAGAGTCTTCCTGGTTAGTAAGATTTTACTGCCGTTTTCATTTCAGTCTTCTCTCGGGCTTGCAATTGTGACGTCCGTGTTGTCAAAAAACGTCTGGTGTTTAAGCTCCCTACTATCATCGCAGAAGCGCGCGTATTGGAGATCTTACTTACGCTCTCTTGCCTATATGTATGGTGCTCGCGCGGGAGCTGTGCTATTACCAACTGAAAAGGAAGACAACTCACCAATTGACGCAGTGACGAGCTCAGATCGCGCACGTCTCCAAAAATTTCCTTGATTTTTTTGTCGAAGTGTCCAGGTCCAGGGTTCTTTTCCTCGTCGCTCACCATGTCTTGGAGGATGGGGATGAATGTGAACATAAGATTTGCCTGCATCCTAAGAAACACTTGCTCCTAAAAATACAACGAATGTAATCATCAGATCAGTTAGTTATTCAGTGGTGTACATCTCAAAACATATCCTTGATTGCCAAATTGCTGGTTGCACGTGACGTCATCGCCGCCATTTTATATTTTGTTACGTCCTCCAACATGGCCGCCACGGCTGTCTGCCGGGGATTGATTGCAACCCAATAATATTAGCTAGCTGGGCCCAGTTTCTTAAAGTCCGATTTAGTTAATCCAGGATTAATGATAAACATTAGTTTGATTTGCTAACTCGTGTTTGGCGAGGAACGAGTAGTACCTCTCTAATTGTAATCCAAGAATAAAGAAAGCCCAAGAGAACCAGAATCTTAATACAGGATTAACGCTAATCGGGCTTCGGGGAACTCGGACCTGGGATATATTTTCTACTTCCATTTCTTAATTTATTCGCGCTTGTTTCGCCGGCAAGGGCGTTCCTTGTGATAGTTTATGTTTCCTTCCTCGTCTCTCTTTGACTGAGGTCAGTGCCCCAGCGGGAAGTCCTGGCAGCTCTTTACTGCCAATGAGCGAGCTAAAATTGCATGAGCTACGCCTTAATTTTGTTCAACCAAGTGTTAAGAAGAAGTACAGTTTTGTTAACGCCGTAAGATTGAGATCGATTCTCACCGGCATTGAGACGAAATCCCATACTGGATGGACCCCTGGAATCTTGACAAAATGATCGTAGTTTTCGTTCTTGAAGCGGTCATCTGCCTGCAAATTAAGTATAGAAACATTATCTAGTATCTTCAACATAGTTAAGATGCTATATTATACAATGATTTATCCTTACCGAACTATACTGCAGTATAGTATATGGGGCAGCAATTACACAGTCACATTTCAACATTTACACAGTCACATTTCAGAAAACAATTCTTAGAATTATTACATTTTCAACATTTATCAAGAAACAAAACCAACTTTCAAGAAACTGGGAATTTTAAATATCTATCAAATGTTACCTCCAAATGCATGTACATTTGTACAAATACATCAGATCTTAGCATTAATTATTTAAAAAAAAAGACGTAGCACAAGACGATAGCATCTAACCTACTAAGACTCCATTATATAACATAACATGCATGGAATAAACTGATAAGTGATTGTTTACACATAATTTTAAGAGAATAATGAAACTAACTTAGATTCATACAATTAGTAAATGTAATATAGTAACTTACAAACGTAGTATAATTAACTTTTACTTCTGCCATGATCAAACTTGAGATATAATTTTAAATAAGGCCTGAATCTCCTTGGGAAAGTTCCTAGGAACTTGCAGAGATTTCCTGCCAAGTATATATTACAGTTATGTTAAACTACTGTATATGTAACCATGACTGTATATGGGCGAAATAAAAAATAACCTAACTTATTTTTTACGCCCTGCCTAAATAAACTCCCTATTAGTGAGTAAAACGAATTTCGGATTACGTTGTTTTCTGGCCAACCATATTGCACAGAACTATATAGTACAGTACTGGCTTGATCCTGCCAGTAGCCAGCAGTTTTCTTACGGAGTGGGACAAAAATACCTTACCGAAACCGTACTGGCTTAACTTACTGTACCGCAACTCTGTAATCAGCTGCCGGTTGTTCAAAGGGTGGATAACTTTATCCACCGGATAAATCCTTATACCAGTGGATAAGTGTTAACCAAACTAGCTTATTTTATCCACTGGATAAGGATTTATCCGCTGGATAAAGTTATCCATCCTTTGAACAACCGGACCAATAATTGATATTTAACCAGGGTAGCCTTATCAGAAACAAGTTGCTGGTATCAAAAAGGGCCCTGGAAATAAAGCTATAAATCAATAACGTTACAAACTATAGTGGCTAGACATTTAAAATAAGTTAAAATATCAGTCTATTTACATTTAAAATCTGGTCTATACATAATAAGTTTAAGTATAGTGTTCCAAGGCCATGGACAGTGTCCTAAAAGAGACATTGAAATTACAATTCTTTACGATCGTTGGCAGTTCATTAAAAGTTTCGCTTCATTATAGTAAAAGGAGCGTTTCGCCATTTCTGCCTTGATTCGAGGCAAATCCAGAATGTCCTGGCCGTTTCTTCTGGTCTGATACATGCATTTCTTAATAGTAAAATAGTTCTTAAAAAATGAAGGAACGATTTCATTTAAACACTTAAAATATGTTAGGCAGTCATTGGCATACGGCGCCAACTTTCTATAAAGGCAACCATTCAACATTCATCCATTCATCAATGGTAGTAAGACTATTTTTGCCGTTCTTTTCTGTAGCCGATCTAACTTATAACCGTAAGTCATTGCCGTATTAAACTTGCCCACGCTCTATTTCAGTTCCCACTCATATCAACGAAATTGGGTCTAATTGTACAGACAACACCGCTGCGATATGGCCCGTAGATTTTCATTCATACACAAAATAAACACTTAATGTTTAGGGAATTAATTATGACTTACGAATTCTCTTTTGGTACGACCTACAAACTCAATAAGTTTGAAACACATGGCCCGGTCGTAGTAGTAAAGTGCCTGTCTTGACGGCTTGGATCCAGTTGATAGCGGAGCTCCTTTAGACTTTGTTATCCATAGTAAAGATATCAGTACAGTAGCCAAAGCTGAGACCTCTGAAAAGAGAGAAGAAATAGTAAGCTTAAGTTTCCAATTTTACATAAGAATTCGTAGTTTAAATTCATCTTAAATTATCAAACGAAACTAACGACTCACCAATAATTTTAGCCATCTTGAAGAGTTCTATATTAGTTCTTTTTTCGACCGTTTTGTGGTTTTAGTGTGGTTCGTGGCGTATATATAGAGCCGGGATGGAACCCCATGTTAGTCATTATTTTATTAAGCCTGAAGCAATATTATATCATGTAACTGTAAATACACGAGTTTTTCCCTAATTCGTCGGAACAATTCATTTCCTCTGCTTCCAGGACTGAATCATTGTTCAATCGAGTGCTGCCGTCAAGTTCCGCTTTGCTGCCTTCAAGGTAAATGTTCGTTAAAATAATCGATTTCATGTTACTGAAAAGTTTAGGCAATTTATTTTCCTTTCAAGCTGAATTACTTTAGATACACTTTAAAGGCTGCTTATGGGAAATTGCTTCAGTATTGCTGCCTGAGAAGAAATAGCGAGGAAATCAGTCAAGTTCTAAAATTAGACCGGGCTCCATTGCACAATTTTTTGACTAAATAGTTTGTGATTCCCTTTCACGGGTAATTGACTTTCCAAACACCGACATGTATGTACTGTCAGTTTATACGTAATGAGAACGTGGTAATTTGATCACTTTGAAAACATTCTGAATCAAAAGTTGATGGGAAGATATTAGATTACAAGGCAGTGATTGGTTTTTTCACACCAAGTGGTATTCAAAAGAATAGGCTGCACATACTTGATCAGACTTAATATATTTAATTTTATCTCTCAGTTTATTGAAGCTTTAATGGTTTGGCCGGCATTTTTAAAACGCTGTGATCAATTTCTTTTGATAGGTACTATAGATAGATATAATACTGACTTTAAAAAATAAAGTTGGGTTAATCAAGTGACAAAGTCTGACTCAAAGCCAAAAATAAAACGACACTAAAAGATGAGAGTTGAACGAGCCTGATAGATTATCATTTCCTAACGAACAAATTCATTTACAAGGTTCTCTATTGACGCGAACGGTTTTCTATTTCTAAACGTAAAACAGTTCGTTGAACAGTAGTGTGTTAGGTTCCTGTTTGCAGTTTCCGTTAAAACCAGCGTTAAACACTGGTCAAACACACCCTGTCTGTTGTCAAGGACAGGATATATGACTTTAAACTTCGGTTAAAAGTTCTAAACACTGCCGTTACGTTCACCCGAATGTCATTCTGTCATCTCACACAACACTCACAGTTTGATAGTCATTTTACCAAAATAACTTCATTTATTCATATAAATCCTCGACACGAAGTCGAAACATTTCATTATTCAAATTTTCCGAGTCAAGGGTTTGTATGCCTTTTAAATATTGTAAATTAGATATTCTTCTGAGAGCACTATATTGCAGAAATTGAGAAGATATTTGGAGTGTATAATTTTGCTAATAAAGGAACTATTAACAACGCTTTGTTGTGAATCATTTCTGCAGTAACGAAACACCACTTAAATCCTTGCATAAAGTTTTAACATCAGCCACAACAAAGTCATTCAATATTGGACCGAAAACCAAGCTGAAAGAATCGAGTAACATGAGTTCACTGCGATTGTAGCATAGAGATTTTACTAAACCCGTGAAATATATATTAGACTAATAGACAGTTTAGACTCTAACTATCGTTTTCTTTTGTTTTATCAAATTTATTTTTGTTTTTATTTGTTTCCTTTTTCCTCTCGGAGTGGACTTCATGATGTTATTAGAAGTACTCTTATAAAGAAAAGGAAAATCAAATTTCTGAATTGGAAAAGCACGCTCAACTCTCGGCTAAGCCGTGACCTAATGCTTCTAATCCAATGCAGGGAATTTTTAAGCTCATTGTCCATGCATGCAATTACATTCGGATCGCTAAGGTTTCCATGCACGGGCAAGATTAAGTCAATCGAGTATTGCATTATAATTATAATAATAATAATAAAGGTTTATTGAATATAAAATCGCACAACGAGTGAATTACCTTATATTTTACAAGTAATAAAGAAAACTAAGAGTATAAAAATGGGAAACTGGCACTTACAATCATATCTATAACTTATACCGGGGGACTGGATCCGGTTTACAAATAATATATTACTGTGTCCTACAAGCTAAGTTAAAATATCTTACAATAAGTTAAGCTAAGATTATTATTATACAATTGTATATGAACAAATTAGTTAGTAGACTTAAAACACATCGCCGGAAAAAACCTCTCTTATACCTTTCGGTGCGACACTTAGGCAAACTAAGGTTTTGGCTATTGCGCAACTCTCGGCCGTGCGCGCTTACTCGAGTGTCAGGCAGAAGGTGGTGGAGACGTGAACTAGGGCTCTTTAGCTTCCTGAATACTTTAGAACATAGTTCATGCCTCCTGGTATCAAAGCGAGAGCAGTTACATTGAGTGAGTGCTTCAGAGTAACGTTGATATGGATGGTTGATTCGTAAGGCTCTCTTTTGGACAAGCTCAATTTTGTCAATTAAGTAGCACGGTAGGCTGGTATGCCAAATAGCACAACTATATTCAAGAATGGTCGCACCAACGAAAAGTATATCAGAACAAGATCGGAAGGAGGAACACCACTGCGGCGGAGGACTCTTAGAATATGAAGCCGTTTAGATGCCTTATTCTCCATATTATTGATATTGTCGACCCACTTTAGATTATGTTGAAGCGTTAAACCGGGGACCTTATTAGATGAAACACGTTCAAGCGGTTGATCATTAATATTGAGATAAGGAGGAAACTTATGCAGTCTGATATTGATCAAGTTCATTTCTAGTCATTTCTTCTTCAGTTGTTTACTTCTAGTTTTCAGATATTAAACTGCGGTATATCTGTATGGGTGTACTAAACTTAACAAACTAACCGACGGCTTTTAAAAATCATTATAAAGTACCAATGGTTCTAAAATTGTAAACTGAGCGAACGTCAGACTTGAAACTTGTAAGTTAATCCGGTATAAAAGCGGATTTTCCGCAAGAGCTGCAGTCCGATAGGTAAAAGGTTAGAGATAAATACAACCAGGGTACAACTTTCGTGTAAAATAAATACTTATTAATAGAGGATTAAATTCGAGAAGAAAGGCACCGAAACTAGGATAAAGAAAAGTTAAAACATTTCATGCAAAATTTGAAAGAATTAACCAATGATTCTTTTAATCGAATTAAATTTTCTAACTTGATTTATATGCTTGTATAATTTACATTATTTCTTTAGTTGTTCCTTTATTTCTTTTTCAAAACAAACTGAAAATTATTCAGTATCTATCAATTTTTAACTGCCTTCGCTATCGTGGAGTTATGTTGACCTGCGGTCCACGCAATTCCGAGATTTCTGTCAGAAAAGGTTGTGTGGGGTAAAAGTTATTTATTATAAATTGCTTCGGTGAATATAAAATCTCGCGGGCTAGCTAAGTAGCACTGAACATTGCTTGAAAACAAGGTTTTTCTGATTGAAAACGAGGTTACTCTGAGAATACAGATCCGGTTTATGATAAAATTCCTAAAGTTTGAAAACAGTTTCAACAGCCAATTTACTTATTCTTGGAAGCTACTGTCACACAAAATGATACGAATCACAATTTACTTTTATTGCAATGCGTTTAATTTGGTTGTAATTTGTTTTCTAAGAAAGGAGTTAGATACAGTTTAAAGTTAATAGAATTGGCAATGTACGTCAGCAAAGCTTGAAAAGTTCTAGGAACTTCTTACGCTAAAAGCGCTAATTTACATAAACCTGGAAGATACTGTCATACAATATGTATAGGAAATCGCACGAACGAGAGTGCTGTACGAGATTGATTGATAGGCCACTGCAAGTGACATTTTGAAAGTTCGAATAATTGCACGAGCCTTTAGGCGATTGCAATTTGAGAACTTTCAAAATATTACTCGGTGCCTATAAATCAAGTATAGCACGAGCAGTTCATGCGATTTTTTGTTTATAATATACTGAGCAAACATTTGCTGAGAGCATGCGACTGTGCACTCAATTAACCTTGTTATGCGCTCGTCATTGACCAATCAGAATCCAGTTATTTCGTTGAGTATGTTGAGTATGTTATAAGGCATACAAATCATGATTTATTTTTATTACAAAGCGTTTAGCTGTTCGTATGTAAGTAAGTAAGTAAGTGACTTTATTTAAGTGTCAATGTATTTAGCTTTGCAGCTAATTGGGGACACTAGTCCTACGATTTTACGTCCTTATCCGAGAAGACGTGAAGGTATTACCGTTTACTGTATTATGTAAAGGCAGCACCTTCTACTCAGTTATTTTAAGACCCTGAGTGTTGGTTCGGCCGGGGTTTGAACCCGCGACCTCCCGCTCGACAGACCGGCGCTTAACCACTGAGCTAACCGGGAGGCGGTATATTTTCTCATGTAATTTGTTTTCTTATAAAAATCAGCTAGATTTTTAGAAAAGAAATAGTCAGGTTTACAAAGAAAGAAAGCGGATTTCATCATGAACGCCGAGTACTAGCAGAAGTCCATTTCCTGTCGGCTGCGAAAAAAACTCCCGGAATCGTAAACTTTGAGCTTCGGACGTACTAAGGAATCAAGCTCTAACTTGAACCAGACTCGTGAATTTGTATTTTTTTGCAGCTAATTCCAGTTTCCCCTCAGGTATATGTATTTATTTATTTATTTATTGGGCATTAAGGCATTAAAAGTTTCAAAACTCCTCACGTACTAAAACAGGAAAATCGAGAGTTTTGCCCCTTGTCTAGAACTGTTGCAATCAGAATCCCCCAGGAAGGTACTACAGGAGCAGGCAAATATACGAGCAATAAAAATTAACTGGTTGAGAACATTTTGTGTAAAACAAACGCTTCACAAGATGATAAAAAGATTCAATACTTTCGATGCCGAAAACGTTAGAGTTGGCCAACGATTTCCTTAATTGATCATGAATTATATTTTCTCATTCGAGTTTTAAAATGAGTTTTTATAGAAGTTCTCCTGATTGAAAGCGGTGCTGCATGCTGAAGAGTACATACAGAACCGGTTTATGATAAAGTTCCTAAAGTTTGAAAACTTCGTGGAACTTTATTCGATTGCTTACGCTAAAACTTTCAACAACCAATTTACTTAACCTTGGAAGTTACTGTCACACAAGATTATACAAATCACAATTTATTTTTATTACAAGCGTTTTGCTGTAATTTGTTTTCTAAAAAAGGAGTAAGATACAGCTTAACGTTAATAGAATTGACAATGTTTGAAAACTTCAAGGAACTTCTTAACCCTGGAAGATACTTAACCCTGGAAGATACTGTCATACAACTCACTAATTATTTTTATTTGTATGTAATTTATTTTCTTAAAAAAGCAGCTAGTTTTATAGAAATAAACACAGTCATGTAGTCGTACAAAGAAACAAAGGAGATTTAATCACGCTCGAGTAGTTGTTTCAGTCCTTTCTGCGAAAATAACTCCCGATATAGGAATCAGCTCAAAGGCGCCTGGCGAGCAACTGTATGAACACGGCTTTCATTAGTGTCCGTGTCAAAATTCGAGCACCGGGTGGACACCGGATCAGGGACGACCGACACCGTCCACAAACCCCTGCTCTAATTTTCAAAATGGCGGAAGGGTTGATGTGTGGCCAAACTCTAAGCTGGCTCTGTTTAACCTTGTATTTTTTTGCTGCTAATTCCAATTTCCTTAGAGGTATAAAGAGCTTAGCGGCTCTGAATTATGTGTTTATTTATTGGGCACTGATTTACGCATTAAAAGTTTCAAAACTCCTTGAGGTTGTAATATAAGTAATGTAATATAACGCCGCACGTTACGAAATGTTTTTTTAGGCAATCTAGATAATTCAGATGGTCGGGAAGTTTTGCTCCTTTTTCTAAGCTATAACTGTTGCAACCAGAATCCCCCAGGAAGGTAATACACATTGTATTGTACTAAGAGCATGTAAATAATCGAGGAACAAAAGCTAGCTGGTGAGAACAATTTGGGTAAAGCAAACACGACACAAAATGACCTTAACAGAGGAAGGTTCTGAAACTACAATACGATAAAAAGTTCAGTACTTTCAATGCCGAAAATTTCAGAAGTTGGCCAGTTATTTCCTTAATTGAATTCTATTCAGTCTCAATCGAGTTTTAATGAGATTTGACAATGTTCTTTCTTTCTTTAGTTTTCCGCCTTTGTTTATTCATCAAAACAAGTTACAGCCGCATTCGCATACATGCTGACATTTCGCGATTTCTCAGAAATGAAGAGTCATTTATTAATTGCTTGGGTGAATTCAGCCAAATATATCTCGTGGGCTTCACGAACTAGTTTGTAGCTTATCTCGAAACAAAAGTTTAGTAAACTCTTGCCTGTAATTTTGGTTTTCCTGATTGAAAGCGATACTATGGAAGAATACAGAACCGGTTTATTATAAAGTTCCTAAACTTTGAAAACTTCATGAACAAGGAACTTCTTACGCTAAACTTGCAATAGCCAAGCTACTGGAAGCTACTGTCAAACAAGGTGATACAAATCACACTTTATTTTTATTACGAAGCGTTTGGCTGTAGTTTGTTTTCTAAAAAGGGAGTTAGATACAGTTAAATGCTAATAGAATTGGCAATATCAGCAAAGTTTGAAAACTTCAAGGAACTTCTTATTACGCTAACTAACAGCGCTAATTGACATAAACCTGGAAGATACTGTCATATCATACAAATCACAATTTATTTTTATTACAAAGCGTGTAGCTGTTTGTATGTAATTTGTTTTCTTAAAAATAGCTAGATTTATAGAAAAGGAGAGCAACACTAAGATTTATAGGAAACAAAGGGATTTAAGCACGATCGAGTACTAGTTTCCCTTCTGCGAAGAAAACATTGAACTTCGATCGTACTCCGGAATTCAAGCTCTTAGTCCATCTGGCTCGTGAATCGGCATGTTTAACCTTGTATGTTTTTGCTGCTAATTCCAGTTTCTTCTGAGGTACAACAGCTTAGCGGTACAACAGCTTAGCGGTCCTTTAGTATGCATTTATTTATTGGGCATTAAGGCATGGAAGTTTCAAAACTCTTCGAGGTTGAATTAATTTTTCATGATACTTGACAACGCCGCACGTCCGAAAAATCGAAACTTCTCGGAAGGTAATACGTGCAAAAAAACGAGAAACCAAAAAACAATCCTGCATACTTCAAATTTTCAAAATAACCACATGGATAATGATTTTTTTACCAGTGCAAATGTATGCCAAAAGTTTTAGCCTCGGACAAAAAGTTCTAAATTTAATTATAATAACACTACACTAATGTTTTTTTAATTAAAGTCAGGGTTCGAGCACTCCGGTTTGATCGACGGGAAATTTGAGTCAAACGTCCCGATCTAGCGAGATTTAATAATTACAGATGTAATTTCAGTTCTTTCTTTTAAATGGAAGTCGTTTGTCGCATGTATGTATGTACTGATGGAAAGGAGTACAAACGATCATAAAATAACTTCCTGAAATGATTTGTATAGCTATCAAAATACCTTGTGTAGATCTGAGTACTGCCGGTCCACAAAATATTTATAAAACCTGAGCTAATTAAATGTAGGGTCTAATTCTGAAAAATGATAAACCGGATAATTTCACCAAAAACGACGTTCCAGTGCGTTTACTTGCTTTTGTCGCTTTCCATATCCGTTGCACAAGAAACTACCTGACGTCAAGCTCCCTTCAATAGGGAATTTACCTCACATAGGTTAAGGGAAAGAGCTATAAAAGGACAGAGATGTCAGCGTGTGAAATCAGATACCAGCTAAAACGTTTAGGTGGCGCAAAGTTAGAAACAGGTGCAGTCTAAAAAACGAAGTTACGACGCTGAAAAAAGGTGAGTAATATCTTGCTTTATTGTATAATTCTGCCAAGAACGCACCAAATATGAGAACGAATTTTGAGTAGTTACATCGAAATGGCTTTTCATAACCATTCATAGAGGTTTTTTGTTATTATGGAAGGAAAATTTCATAAAAATACACAGCCGACGTATTAGATGGTTAACTTACTGTAAAATTGTTGTAGAAAACACTGAATTCTCTATCTATATCAAATGCTTATACGTACGCGTGATATTGTATTTCCTAAAAACTCTTTTAGTTATTTAGAATTTACTGAGTTAGGTTGCTTGCGCTAAAGTATGGCATTAGGAATAATAAAGGAAATTTGAAGATTTAAGGATAATTTAGGAGATAAAATGGAAGTTAGGCAATTTTCGCGGCCGTAAATGTAACAAAACAACATTAGTACACAAAACCTACAACTATAGAGTAGTTGGTTCTACTTAACCCGTGAAATAGTCAGTATTAACAGTCAAACAGAAACTAAAGAAACAATGGAATTAGGGTGTAATAGTTAAGTAAAACCACCCCAACATATATGAAGGCATAAAGAAAATAATAGGTATAAATTGATATGTACAATAAATGGCTCAAAATAATTAGGCTAAGTACGAACGGGACACGTGCTAGACGCCTGCCCTCGTAGATTAAGAAAAGGAGTTTTGGATTGTCGAAAAGGAAATTATAGTTATGTATAGGGCCGGCCATTCTAATCAGTAATGATTTCAATCTTTCGTGGAAAAGTAATGATAACTCACTCTACAAGTGTTTGACTGATTCATAAAGAGAACAGGATGAATATCAAATAAATCATACTAAACAAAGTTTTTAAAATTATATTTTAAACACACTTGTAAAAAATAGTGCTAGCGTTAAATAAATGTTCACATGCACTCGTAATTCATTTCCATGTTTGCCATCCTAAGCATTTTAAACTCTAGATTGGGTTAAATTCATTTTGAGGCCAGCGGAACTGTTCTGGCCTTCAATCATACAAAAGAGATTTGAAAAGTAGTAGTCTTCGATGACTTTAAAATATGGCGTTAAGAAAAGTCCCAAACTTCGTTCACGATGACACTGTCTTGGTAGACTTGCCATAGTAAGTCGGACAAAAATATGGAAGGGGTTGGACTTTCATACAGTCTACTATCTAGGATAAGGTGCTCGAAGATCCTTTAGTGCGAGTTCGTGAAGTCCAATCACATACGACAAAACTTAAATTGACTTCATAATGAAATTTTACAAACTTCTGCGTTTTAAGGAATTTAATTAATCATCATTTATACGACACAATTCAGGATGTCACATCCGTATTGAGACTCCACGAACATACATATAGTGACGTCTGCACGCACTAATTTTTTCCGCGTAGTCAATAACATCAAGTAATTTTGCTAGAATACGGAAAACACATGTCGGTTTTCTACATATGATTTATTTTAGCGATAAGTTTCTGTTCTGAAGAGAATCTTACTGAATAACATGATCATCTTAGCTCACACTCGACGCCTTATGTAAGGTCCTGTTACACGGTGTAATTTTTTCGTGTAACTTGCGTATAACGGCGAGACAGGTTTCATCAAGAGTTTGGTCGGTTTATGAAAGTTTGTGTTGCGAGACATTTCACAGTCATCAAAAGTTGAACTGCCTTCTACAAAATACTCGGGCAACGGCCGCGACAATAAAAATGGAACCATTTCATCGTGCTACACCCCTCATAAAACTGTCATAGCAACAAATTTCACGTAAAGCCTGCCCATAACTGAACACCATACGCAAACGAAGTCAGTGCCGTATTAATCATTACCGGAGTCACAGAAAAGTTGCATTCCTCGGTGCAAATTTCCTAGGATATTTGCCCCCCTTAGCAAATTTGCACTCCCCCTGCAAATTGTTTAAGAATTTTGCACAAAAAACGGATTTAAGTGATTGTTCAGACGTTTCTAAATAGCTTACTCAGGCATCAGTCCTAGCAGTCTAACTGACCTTAGAAGTAATGATTATGTTATTAGAACTTCGATTGTAGTTAGTTTAAACTATGAACATTTGTTGCACGCACCCCACTAGTACTAGGGACTTTGCTGAAAAAATATAGGGGATTTGTAATACAAGACACGGGGAGTGCAAATTTCCTAAGGGGTTGCAAATTTCCTAAGCAATACGTCTAGGAAATTTGCATCGAGAGGTGCAAATATCCTAGGAAATTTGCACCAGGGAGTGCAAAGTTACGGGGGTGCAAATTTCCTGGGTCACCAGTACTTGTTCTCAGTCAGAGGTGTGAGATAAGAACAAGCACAATGTTACCTAACGCGATTAGCTCTGCTACGTTTAGGAAACACGTACCGGCATCTTGAATTAAACATCTGTAATTTCCTTTTTTCTTGTCGCGTACAAATAAACAAGTTGTCGTTGCCGCTAATGATCAATGCACTACTGCGTCTGCGTGTAAAGATAAAGCGACCTTATTAACGTCGATAGCTCGTAACAGTCATGAAAGATTGATAAACTTGAGGCCGACGGGAGATCTACGACCGAGAAGACGTGAAGGTCTATCCATTTGCAGTTCGTGAACGAGATTGTTTCACAAACGCAACACCTACTCAGTTAGTTCTAGATCCTGAGTGTTGGTCCGGCCGGAGTTTGAACCCGCGACCTCCCGCACAACAGACCGGCACTTAACCACTGAACTAACCGGGAGGCCGGCGGTATGTCGCTTGTACTTATACTCATGTTGCCTATATAGTGAAAAACCAGGCTTAAAGTTGCACCGTATAATAGGGCCCTTAAAGTGCACCTAACCCCTTTTGCAATTTTTATACATATGAATCTTTGAAAGGTTTTGAGTACTTCTGCGAAGAAATTTTGGCTTACAGATAATACTCTATGTTCTAGGCTTGTTTGAAATGGTGAAAATTTTACCTTTCCTGACCCATGACCGCGTAAGAAAAAGCCTGGGTCGATTCTTGATCTTACGTCACCTCATTAATGCATTATTCTTCATGGCGCCTTTCTATGACAACAACATCGATATATAGAGAATATATACAGTCTGTGAGTTAGTAAAGAAAACAGTTATTTTAGACAAAATGCTAAATATTTCTTCAAATTATTACAAAGTCGAATGAGTTGGATGACGTAAGATCAAGAATCGACCCAGGCTTTTTCTTACGCGGTCATGAGTCAGTAAAGGTCAAATTTTCACTATTTCAAACAAGCCTAGAACATAGAGTATTATCTGTAAGCCAAAAAAGTACTCAAAACCTTTCAAAGATTCATATGTACAAAAATTGCAAAAGGGGTTAGGTGCACTTTAAGATTTATCTTTGTTTTTGTGTTTAACATCTTCCACTCACATATACATTGTTTTCAACAAATTAGTTACACATATTTGTGTCCCCCACTAATGATTGATAGCAATTCAAATAAAATCAATGACAGATTAATGGTGGTGTGAGGAAAATCAAGTACTACGAACGAGCTGGGGCGAATGAACACTAAAAAGCTATAGAACTATTTACCTTTTTGACTCACCCACTAACTCTTCTTCCTATATTCGGCTGGTAGGGATGATCTTTGTATTTTTTAGGGTTTGAAATAGGCGATTTAGTGTTTTTTAGGGGTTGTCTTAGCGAAATCCATTTTTCAGGGTGAATTTTAGACCATGAGGTACGTTTTAGGGTGGGATTAGCTCGCTGGCTCCTTAAAACTCCTTAAGTAATGTTCTTCGCATTGCAGAAATGGCCAGCAAAGGAGCATATTCATTGGTTGTGGCAATCATCGCCGCCATATTTGTGGCTGAAGGGAGCTGTACTATCAGTGTGGTGCCAGGAATACCAGGAATACCAGGAACTAATATGCACACGAAGACACTCTATGACTGGTGCAAAAACACAACAGGGCACGTGATCGCAGCCTGGCAGAAATTTGTAAGTTGTTTGTTTCTGTGTCCTGAGTTTCATAGAAAAAGATTTAAAACAAAAACTTATTTATTTCATTGAAATGATCAACCTTTTTACCCGATACATACATTTATTGGACTCCCCTTTGGGCTTTTCAGATCAATTTACAATGAAGCTTATATAAGCTTACAACTAGGCGAAAATATAAAAAAAATTGTTATCGAAAAATATTAATACTAATATTACTACTAAAATTAAATAAGTGTTATGAGTTATCTCAGTTATGCATTGAGCCAGTCTCTTGAGAGTTAAAACTAACTTTAATATACCTTTCCTGCATTCCGCTGCAATGCCCAAGAACAATGGCATCAAGTCGAGATTAGAGTAGACATTTTCATACATTTATATTGCATTTTTGTCTACCCCATTCTCGAAAAAAAAAAAAAAAAGCAGGCTGAGTATTACAGTTTACAGCTGGTGGGGGCCTGCTTTTACTCCTCACACTCCCCACTATATTAACTGTTTTAGACACTACATTCGACTCACGGTCGATTTTTACGGAGCGAGGAAAACCCAGAGAAAAACCCTCGAATGCAGATAAGGAATCAACAACACACCTAACTCGTATATGGTGCCCGAGCCGTGAATCGAACCCGAGACCGCAGCGGTGAGAGGCGAGTGTTTTATCACTGCGCCAACCTGCATCCCCCATCGATTTGGTGCCATTGTTCGATCGAATTCGGGAAAGGTGTGTTTGTTAGGTTTCTGGCCCGGACTGCGAGTATGAAGGCCTCCCGGCTCAATCCCGGTTTCTGGGACACCACCCACCCACCCCTCCCTTGGATATGCATCGTTCTATTCATGATTAACCATTAAAGGTTAGGGTGAAGTGTGGGGGAGGGGTGGGGGAGGGGTGGGGGAGGGGTGGGGGAGGGGTGGGGGTTTCCCAGAAACCGTGATTGATCCGCCTCCCACTGTGACATAGCCCGTTTACACTAACCTCATGCCGCGCGGTGTGCGCCACGTGATTTCACGAGTTTTGGCCAATCAGCGAGCTCCATTTAATAGAACAAAAGTCTTGGTGTCGAGAATACAACATTTGGTCAACTGAGTTTACTAAATTTCTCCATATTTAAGGTCTTCCTTTGCCTATTTTGAAAAGAAGTGTTTCGCAAATTGAAAAGAGACATGCATGCTGTGCCATAGTAAGAGCAACTATTTCCTTTTGACCTATTTTCGTTGCCAAGGACATCTCAAAGTAAGGTCCCTAGGCTCCCACTGGTTCTCATATGAAGCCACCATGTTTTGTTTTGAAATTTCACACGAAATCAACTACTTCAAATTCGCTGTACTTATCGTCTTTGATCATTCTGTATGGATGTGTAGTTAATTTAACCCTCCTCCTTTTAAAATATCAGGGTCTACCCGGGTCTACCCCAACTGGTTTTCGTGGAAAAAGCCGATGAAAATATCATCCTAGCTCAAGCTGTACCATGAGCCGTACCTTTATTTTGTATATGCTGGCAGGGCACTCGGAGACTTGCGCACGCCCTTTGTTCGAAAATGGCGTGATAACTGCGTCAACAGCGCGAAACTTTCACTAACTGATCACAGGGAAATTTATGAAGTTTTCCCCCTTTCTCTGTGGCTTTCCTGATCAAATATGTGCAAGAAATACGGGTATTCAATACTAAGGTACATTTACGTCAAAATCTCGACGGAAACTTTAGTTTCGAGATACTTTATATTGGAAGCTGACATGTTCATTCCATTACTCATGATGCTGTGCCAGCTCGTGACGCACACCGCCTGCCCTCGTGCAGTGATATTATTGCTCAATATTCCCATTGTCTTTACCATTTTACAATTGTTTTCAGGGAAGAATCACTTTCAACAAGACAGCTACCCTCATGACCTCGGGTATCACGGTGAGTTATTACTCGACTGTAATAAACGATTTTTACAACATAACGATTGACACTCTTCAACTCAGCCTGAGTAACTCGGATGCTTTTATGAACGCTCCAGACCTCAGTTGCTAAGTGACATCAGTTGCTACATGATATCAGTTGCTACGTAACATCAGTTGCTCTGTGACATCAATTGCTACGTGACATCTGTTGCTACGTGACCTTTGTTGCTACGTGACATTTTTGATACGTGATATTTGTTGCTACGTGATATTTGTTGCTACGTGACATTTGTTGCTACGTGACATTTGTTGCTACGTGACATTTGTTGCTACGTGACATCTGTTGCTACGTGACATCAATTGCTACGTGACATCTTTTGCTACGTGACATCTTTTGCTACGTGACATCAGTTGCTACTGTCATCTGTTGCTAAATGACATCAGCTGCTGTGTGACACTAGTTGCTAAGTCGTGACATCTATTGCTAAGTGACATCAGGTATTACGTATATTTGGACATCATCAGTATACAAACTCATTCTCTTATTTGATGTGTTTACAGGTATTACGCGCTGATATTTTACGAGTTGCAAATGTTTGTTTTCCGAACTCCACAGAGGCGAAAAAAAGTGTGATGTCAGCACGTAATATCTGGGGAAAAAAAACATTTAAGGACGGTGCCTACCATTGTCAGCGCGCACGCCGTTCTGCGCATCTTGCGTCCCGCGGGTCATCCCGCGAGACAGGCCATTTGCAGAACTATTTTGAAAAAGCTGTGTTAATTGTGTAATTTTACAGACAGAAAGATGAAGGATTTTAAAATACGGTCGAAAGATATGCTTGAGAAATGAACGATTTGGGAAATCTTTAAATTCCACTACACGGCCACGAAAGACAATTTTCAGCTGAAATGGTATTAAAACAGCCGACCATTTCAATGATTTATCGTGGGAAGATGGTCGAAGAATCGTAGATTTAGGAGATTTACCCGACCAATTGAATGAAGGTTGTTTGGACTGCCATGAATCACTGCTGTCTTTTCGCCCAGCGCCTTGTGCTTTAGGCCTGTCGATGCTTTCGAGTTTCGTCAGTTTCTCCAAACATGGACTCGGCCGAGTATAAACAATGTGTGAATACGGTCAAATAAGCTTTGTGAAAACGGGTAAACCTCTTGGAAATCCAAAGAAGAATGAAGAAGGAAGGACTGTATGGGGTTTGAGCACAAAGGAAGCAGTAAACAGCTTTGATTTTCAATGAAGAAAGTCGAAAGACGGAACTGACTCTTTTCCCCACCGCCATCTTGAAAATCTCCCAGAATGCAATAAAAGAAACCAATTTTCAGACTTACTAGGGAGGCCTTGGCAAAGTCCACATAACTTTTTAAAACGCGTGGATACCCCCATTTTTCTTTTTGTAATCTATAATATAGAAACTAAACAACGTTTACATATATTTTTTGTCTTTATAAAATTGAAACTTGATGTTCATTTCGGCAAAAAATATGTGTCTGTTCATGGTCACTAATGAGGCTTACAAAGCAAAATTTGTACAAAAAATGATAATCATTGTAAGATAAATGGTTTGATTGGCATCCTTTGTGAAGAACGCTATGTCTAACGTTTTTTGTCCTAATATTTTGCCAGATAACCCAAAATATTAATCGAATTAAAAATAGTTTCTCGGACAAAGAAAAATGCCGAGTCAGCACTTTTTTTCGATTTTCATCCTTAATTATCTCTCTTAAACGTATGGGTACCCCATAATTTTTTTTTCTGATTTCAAAAACTCCTCAGGGGGTTCAAACAATCCATATAGATTTTTAGAAAACAAATTGGTTTGCAATTAGTAGGCACCGTCCTTAATAACGGATTCCATTATACGTTTGTTTTTTCGGTCCATTGTTCCTTGTTACCATCAAACCGCTATTCTACAGGCCATTACGGAAAGTATAGTGGGTATTGCGGCTCTCTGATTTGACCTTATATGGCAAATTAACGTTGCAGTCTTATCATACTCATAGGAGTATATGCATATTGTTGTCACATTTACTTATTCCGTCTTTGTTGATTTATTATCATCCTATTGTAGTATCATTAGTACTTGTGTAATTCGGACCTCTGCAACCTTATTAATGAGGCGTGGCTTAACTGCTTGGTTAATCACATCGTTTCGTTTCTTTCATTTCGTTTCTTTTGCCTGTCATACATCAGTGTTCACCGTAGGTTATTCATTGCAAATCATGAACGAATGTAGTCCACCGTAACGGAAAAGATGGAGGTTTGAACATGTATCCAGAACTATTTAATTTTTCGCGTAAGAAAGATTTTGAAAAACATTAAAAACATTATTTATTGAAAACAAATGACCCCTTGTGTGTTATGTGAAGTGTTAGGCCCGCAAAGTATTGTCGCCGTCGTTTTGTGCGTTGGTTCGCCATGCCTCTATATTTATCTCACTTTGTATGTCTGTGTGCAGGATTCGTAATAGAACAGAAGTTGTTTCTACTAATTTCCGTTATATATATATTTTTCGTGGAGGTAGCTAATAATATAATACCCTAGAGATGGCATACTAATGATTGAATTGGAACCAAAACAGGAAGTAGAGAGACTAGCTTACGACAGTAGAGATCTTCACATCTACTCCTCCTTGTTTGATGAAATCAAGCCGGACACCAGTGATCCAAAGGGGCTTCAACTGCAAAAGTGTATGAACGCCAACCATGTCGCGATCGATATGCTGGTCATGGGAATGGAGTTAACGGTACGTTTGCACCAAATGTTGTCAAACTGTTATTTTAAACCACCTCGCGCAAAATTAACGGCAAGAAGCAAACAGCCCTTTGTTCAGAATAAAACAAACAAGGAACAATAACCGGGGGGATGCGGACATAACCCAGACCCGGTTTTACGAGAAATAAAAGCTCCAAAACACGGATTTCCAAGTTATTGTGAAAATGGACCCGGATTTGCAACCTGTTTGATTATTCTGAATCGTTTATATTAAACTCGGAATTAGAAATCCACCGTAACGGCTCGGGAAATTACAGATAAATAACTTCGATTTTGACAAACACGCGTGAAATTTATCCCTATTTTCACTCGTCCCCATTTGATTACCTACACAAATAATACGAGTGATTATAAAATTGCACTCCACTCAGTTCAATCTATTACAATTTCATTATATCTATTTTTAAATCTAAGCTCCTCCATTGCAACTGTAATTTCTACTCAAATCCTTTGATTTCATTGGCTGATTTTTGAGATTCCTGCAATTTTGATTGGTTCGGTAACAAAATACCAATCAGATTCCAGGAAACCCCAGGGATTTAAAAATGGATATAATAAAAGTCGTAACCAGGTTTTCTTTTACCTTCTTGTAGCAGTCCTATCTAAACGGCACCATTCCGTCACCGCCAAATGCGAGCACGAACCCAAATACCAAGCTGCGGTATGAAAGCATGGCACGTGAAGTGGCGTTCGTCAAGGGTCAGTTGCGGGACCTCGCAATTATCATTGGAAAAACCTATGTTATCACAATTGCATGATGGCTCATAAAGACATGCAGTACACGTCTGTTATTGATATGACTGAGTTATTTACGTTAATCACCAGTTTTTGTAGTTTACCTAACAAAAGTTATCGATGTTGATTATCATGATAGTGCTAACGACGAGACCGTATTGGAGTAGTAACATTAGGGAATTTAAAGGGCCGTCTCACCCACAGTGCTTAGCGCGCTCAATAGCATGGCGGCCATTTTCGATGCCATCGAAATCCAGAGTTTTATGGTAGTGGTCTTAATCTTCTCTACATCTCTGCCATCCTTCCAGCTATCGTCAGAAAAATCATTCTAGGTTGAACCTTTTTTATTGTTCTTCCTATTGAGCCTCTTATTTAAGTGTTTTAAATTATTTGGTCTTGCAAATTTTAGTTTTATTTCAGGTGGCCGTAGTTCTCTGATGGATGCCAGTCTCATTCGTCCTCAACGAAAGGAAACAATTGTCCATTTGGGTCCAAGATTTCCACCTACAACATGGAGAAGCTATTCTGATCATTAATCTTTATATGTAAAGATATATTAGCGCTTAGTTCGAGTATCTACTATCTTTGAGCCGATTTGGGTTTTTCACCACAATTTGCAACAAAACTCCACTTGAAGAACAGTTTCCTAAAATCATTTTCAGGGCTTTGGCGTTTAATTTGTGGAAACAGGTCCTCTCTCTGGTTTCGAAGGGCGGGATTTGGGCTTTTAGACAGTGATTTTGCCGAGATTTTCGGATTCACCGGGTTGATCATTTGAAGTTTATACTCGCACGAAATTTGACAAACAAAGCCGCCGAGACTGCATGGTAATAATTTCCTATTCAGGCGAGCTGTTATTCGTTCACTGTTCTCTCTTGAACAGGTTCTCTGGCACCAGCAACGAGATTGCCTGCTAGCAGTTCTCTCTAGCTCTCTCTCTGTCTGCAAGTAAAAAAGAACCGAGGAGAGAAACCCTAGAGAAACCTCTCGCTTTCATAATTATTAGTGTTTATATCCGGAGAGTGTTCTCTGTTTATAGCAGCGACGCGTGAGCGGTAAATGTTATAGTACAGCCAAGTACTGCTGTATAACACTTTGTTGACTTCACATTCAACTTGTAAGGTACTATTTAAGTTTCATCAAGGTAATCCATGTTCAAATCAAAATTATCATGTCACCAACATAAAGAATACGCTTATTTCGTGAGGTTCCCGCCGTGAACAAGGGGTCAAAGTCCCGAATATAAACAATAACAAAAGCACGCTAAGCACTGTGGGCGAGACGGCCCCTTTAACGACGACATAAAACAAGTCTCAATTCCAAAAATACAAAAACTGCATGTGAAAATACACGCAGTCGCATACATTTTGACCGTTCTCTACAAAAACACAACGTGAAAACTCTAAATTGTAATGAGGCATATGTTATGCATGTATTGTTTCAATCCTCCACCTCATTGGCTTATACATTAAAATATATCTAAACTTGAAGAATATTTTTTTCTCATTTTGTAAACAGATTTGAATTACATCTAGTGAAAACACTCATAACTTTTAATATGACGAACTTCTAATGTGGGGAGCATATTAAAATTGAACGTTTTCTTGGTTATTGTTTTGGACTCTGATGAGGGTCTCCCAGGGGGGGTCCTTGTTCCCAAAATTGTTTCCAGGGAAACAGTCAATTTTTCCATTTAGAAAAATGGAAATTGTTCCCTTGTTCCCTAAAACCTCTATTCATGTTCCCGTGTTCCCCGATATATTTTTAGTTTGTTTCCTGTTCCCAACGGATTTTTTGGCATGTTCCCTTGTTCCCCGAAACCCCTGGGAGACCCTCTCTGATTGGACGAAATGTTTTCACACAAAAGAAATGACTTTTAAAATGCAGTTTTGGTGGATTTGATTTTAGAAATTTGTCATTTAAGGGTTGACGAGTTGTCAGTATGAAAAACAGAAAATACTAAAGTGGGGAAAGCAAATTGCATCTGAACCATAGAATTGTGCTTACCTCTTGCGCGGACTGTTACATAAAGAGAACGCGATCGTAAAAAAACTAAATCAATCCGTTTTTTGTTTGACGTGAATATAACTAAATACTCATCTTTTCCCCCCCGAAAGTCTGGTTGTGAAACAAATTTAAAGGCGAACACAAGAGGCAGTAAACACCAAATTTCGGGAGAAAACACTTTTCCACTTCCCGTCATCGTCCTGGCTGCTTACGTTCCCTAAAAGCGGTGAAGAACACTTTAATTGCTGGTGATGTTATCGATAAATACACTCATGTACCGAACTTAATAGATGATTAAAGTGCGGCAAATGGGCGACGTCTGAATCAAATGGAACATTAAAATGGCTTCCCGGTTGCTATAATGCAATTTCTGTGCAGGCTACTTTTTATACAACTCTCAATAGCGCCACTTTTTGAAGATGTAGCTTAGTGTAACCGTATCTTAACAGTACCGTGACCGTACCTAGACCGTACCTTAAAGTGTATATATGGTCAATATCATTAATATCGATTCTACATCAAGTGAATAGTAGAATATAACTCATGGATGCAACACTCAAATCGAGAAACGGAGGTTCATACTTATAATAATTATATTCAAGCCGGTGACGTAAAACCGTAATTTTACCAAATATTTTGTCAACATTAGAAAACGATTTCATTCACAAGGAAAAGGAAATGACAGCAAATTCCCGAATGGGCTGTTATCACAGTTCGGCCAACTTAGATAAAACAATAGTTTTGGCCCCGGTAGCCTCGCACTGGTTGGTTTCAGAACGAGTTTACCGGACGAAAACAAAGGTTTTTATTCTCCTGGGACTCAACATAACCGCCGTGCGATAAAAGCCCATAGCCCACTTCCGCGATATGCTTTACTTGTCACGCACAAAGGTTTCAATACGAGGCTCCGTGCTAAATTAAATTTATTCTTTTCTCTGTGAAAAGAATAAATTTAATTTAGCACGGAGCCTCGTATTGAAACCTTTGTGTATGACAAGTAAAGCATATCCAGAAGTGGGCTATTCACGTCAAATTAATAATAATAATAATAACGGATTAATCAATGGCATTTCCACGAGGTGGCTCTTCATCCACTGATGGGCCTACGATTTAACGTCCTTATCCGAGAAGACGTGAAGGTCTAACCATTTGCAGCTCGTGAACGAAATTGTTTCACAAAGGCAGCACCTTCTACTCAGTTATTTTAAGACTTCGAGTGTTGGTCCGGCCGGGGTTTGAACCCGCGACCTCCCGCACAACAGACCGGCGCTTAACCACTGAGCTAACCGGGAGGCGGTTAATTTACTCACATCATTAGCATATTGGAAATTGAAACCTCTTTTACTCAAATCAATCAATTGTGCCGAATCGATATTAATGATAAAAAACATTGACCATATACCAGAAGTCCATAACTAGTTATGGACTTCTGCCATATACACACTTAAATATTTCTGCAGAAGGCATGGCCGCATGCTGTAATGTAACGTGCTCCTAATAACAGGAATCGCTCAAGACCTCAAACCCAATCTCTAACACAAAGCCTGACCACTCCTAAGTAAACGACGACGTTTTAGGGCTAGGGTTCCAAGAGAGCCAGCCAATCATAGGAGCGACTAATCACAACAACTCATAAATGGCTTCCCTGTGAACCAATGACAAACCAAACCAAAACCAAAACTATTTTGCGTTTGGTTTTACTTTGGATTCTGATTGGTTGGTTTACTTTCTCAGCCAATAGGAGAGCTTAGTAAACGCAAAACCAAAATACTTCCGACACTCAATTGAAATCCGCTCTAACCACTATACTAAACGAACATCCACCCTCGAAGTATGACAAAGTATCAGCTCGTTCCTTCATTAGTGCGCAGTCTTGTAAGCGTCCAAGGGTAGTTTCGGCATCTGTTGAGCAATTCCTGTCCATAAGAACTCTTAAATGCATTACGGACCGACGTTTTTCACACTAATAGGATATCTGCTCTGTTACTCTTACGTACTCACATTTCAATTAAGGAAAGGAAAAGAATAAAAGGGAAAGAGTCTGTACATATATATACTCCTTAATGTTCTTCTAAGATGGCGGACATTAATAATGTTTTGGTCAATGTAGCAAGGTTAGTGTTAAAAAAAATCAACAAAGAACCATATTTTAAAGGCATTTTTACTGTTTAAATAAGCATTACATTGATTGTACTATAAATGATATCGTGAATAAATAATAATATATGAAATGCGTTATGTACATCTCATTATTTACAACTCCAAATTGTGTAGAATTATCGGTTTAAAGTAGAATCTAGGCTCGTTTACTCAAAACCCGCTGAAGTCAATCCAGTATTAAGGGTACCCTGTGTTTCAAATTGCTTACTCGTGAACTGCTGATTTGAGGATAAAAACCAGAGCGCCCATCTCCCATACGAGCGTTCATCAGCACCCGAGGTAAATAAATCCCATATCCCCGAGCGGTAGGCCGATTAAATACTTACCTTTTTCACAATGGCGAGGTTCTCTCATTGTACGAAGTAACAATCTCTCATCGTAAATCATTAGCAAGCATTGTTTGCCTAGTAAATTGTTGCATGCAATTACTGTTCACGAGGCTTCTCGTTGTTTTTCGTAGCTAAAAATAGCCTGATCTGGGAACACGCTGACACACGAATGCATAACAGCCATTTCGTAAACTACAAAAGGACTGGGACCGAGTAATTTAAACAAATTCAAAACTAATTGTATTTTATTTAAAGGAATAAACCCCACCACACGAAAAAAACACATAGAAATTATTATGTTTATCAAGTTTGAAAATATTTGAGTAAATAATAAATGACTAGGAAGTGTTTGAAAATGGGGGGAGGGGGGGGGGGGTGGTCACACCGTCCCCCACACCATACTGAACTCTCTTAACATTTTTGTGATTTTTAAATGCTTGCTATTCAGTTATTTTTTACTCGAACATCTTGCAACTCGTTAAACAATAATTTCGATGTAATATTTCTTGTGGTGGGGTTCATTTAGAAATAAAATGAAATTAGTTATTAACTGTATTAAATTCGATAACTCCTAACTTGGGCACGACACTTCTGACTTGGGCACGGCACTCCTAACTTGGGCACGGCACTCCTACCTTGGGCACGGCACTCCTACCTTGGGCACGGCACTCCTAACTTGGGCACGGCACTCCTACCTTGGGCACGGCACTCCTACCTTGGGCACGGCACTCCTACCTTGGGCACGGCACTTCTAACTTGGGCACGGCACTCCTCACTTGGGCACGACACTCCTCACTTGGGCACGGCACTCCTCACTTGGGCACGGCACTCCTGACTTGGGCACGGCACTCCTAACTTGGACACGGTACTCGTAACGTGAGCACGGCACTCGTGCACCCTTTTCACAGGGTCTCAACACCCCTACATTTTCGGACATGCGTACCCGGAACATTTACACGACAAAAATAATGGGTGCCGTGCCGAAAAATATGGCACGCGTACCTAAAATATAGGAGTGCTGTGCCCTAAATACTTGTGTACACCAAGCATTAATCCAGGATTAACAGTAATTGGGCTTCAAACTGGGCTTAGGGTTCAGTTGTTCGAAGCCTGATTAATGTGAACGCTGGATTAAATTTAACCGAGGAATTTGGTTTTCTTGGTAAAAGGAGCCTCTCTGCAATCCAGGAATACGATTACAAAAGTACAGCTCATTCCTCATCGGATTTTTCAACGCAGGAATTCATATTTCAAGGCTCAAGAGAAATTTACTTGCCTTGCACCCACCTCGTTCCCAGGGACCTCTCGGTCAGTTCCACGATGGCAGGCAGGCCGACATGAGAAGGATTATATTTAACGTTGTGTACTAGTTTTACAGAGACGCTTATTCTATTATCGGCAAATTCAAGGACTTATGAAAGCCTTGTGAAGAAATGTATATAATGACTTATTGATAATAATAAAAAAACACTTTCGAGCAAACAAATTCGAACACGGAAATTTATCAAACACTGCAGACAATCACAATAGGAGAAAAATCATGATGACGTCACATACTAAAACTACCAGGATCCATTGCGGGGTTACTTCCGTTCCGTTTCTCTAATTTACGACCAGTGGTTATTCTCAGGAGTTTAAAGGGACTAATTGTCACTAGGATTTTTCTGATTTCTGTCAAATAATAATCTAGAATTTTCTGATTGTACAAAAAAATCCTTGAACACCCGGCTATACATTAAATTATACAATTTAATGCTATTACTGAAAGACCCCAGTTGAAAACTTGAAAACGCTGGCCCAACCATTCCCATCTTCGTAATCTGTTGCTCGATAAGCTTCTCTGTAGTTTCATTTGTTATAAATAAGGTTTTAATAAAACTACACCATTATATTCAAGTTTCTATTGTTTTGAATGTGATGATGAGGTCTTCAAAGTGATGCTACAAATAGCTGACAGTCCCTTTTAAGATATCTGCATAAGAAAGTATATAATTCGAAAAGGAATCTGGTAGTTGTAGTTAAATGATGCCATTATCTCTCTTTTCTACTAAATAAATAAATCAATGAAGGGAGAGAGAGGAAAAGGAGAGCCTGATACAAATGATTGTCGAGCCTTTTTCTGCCCCGTCATGAATCATGCCACGAAGCATCAGAATAACGCAATTGTTTTTAGACCAATCAGAAAAAAGACCAGAATTTAGTCCGTTCACACGCGCTTCAGCAAATATTTGTATCAGGCCCTCCTTTGCCTTCTTCTCCCGTCTCCTCGCGCGCTGTGAATCCATAGGAAAGGAGGGAATGATTGCAGGATTAGTGATGGATATCTTTCCTTCTCGTCATATCTCATCCTCACAATGCCAGATACCATGGTTACTTGTTCTCATCGCTCTCCCCCAGCTGGTGTAGATACTGTAGGTAGTTTGGCGTAAGAATGTCAGCGGCTTTCAAACACTGGCCCAGGCTATAGCTATAGTCTAGCGTATCAGCAGAGCCTGGGAACAACGATAATCAACTGTAAGTTTGGGTGGTCCCTTCATGTACCAACACATGAATTGCTATCAAAATACAATAGAATTAACAATACAAAACAACAGAACGAAATACACAATACAATAGAGCACAATAGCCTACATGAAGGGAGAACCATAAGGGTACGTACCACACCGTGCCAACACGTTACGCTCCGCTGCCGAAACAATGAAGGTTATGGGTTTCAAATATAAGTTTCCGCGAGGGCTTAAACTTTTAAGTAAAAAAAAATTATAACTTAGTAAACTCACAGTGAATTTCAAATTAAGAAAACTTAAACCTGTTTAATAGTCTTAGGGTTGGCTTTTTTCAAATAATAATAATAATAATTCCTAACGATAATCATAGAAATAATACAATCATTAATTAATTAATTAAGTATCTAGCGCATAGTCAAGGGAATAAAATCCAGCCTCTTATGTTACTTCGAAATATTTGCGTAATTACTCGTTCAAATGAAGTTCAGGGGGGGGGAGGGGGGGGTTAAGGCGTTTTTTCTCGGATTTCCCCCATTAGAAGTTGCAGAATCAAAATCATAGTTTTGGTACTAAACACGACGAATACAACATATTGTTCGCGAATTTTGTGTAAGATCTGCGAGCCTTACAAAAATGAGGGGGGAGGGTGGAAACCATTGTATGATTATCGTCAGCGGTATCCACTTGTAATAACAATAACAATGTCTTTATTTAAAGAGGGTAGCACTAAATAGCAAAGCTAACAAACTTGTGGCCCACAATAACTTACAATACAAATATTATATAAAAAAGCTAAATTTCAAAACTATATAAGATAAAGATGAGACAAATTCACAACTTCATTAAAATCAAATTATACTATATCTGTACTTTGAGACAAAGTATATAAGCACGAAATAATTGAATAATAGAGATGTAACTAGCTGTAATCTAGAAATATACGATAATATTATTACAAGGTCATTAAATAGATCTATAATATATACAATATCTTAAAATATTAATAATGAAATAGACAATGCCAGACGGCCAACTGTACAATAAAAAGCGCAACAGAAGGTGCTTGATGATCAACATTGAGGATTACCCTCGCGGCTCGATTTTGTAGCTTCAGCACTTTGCCCAAACTTACTTTATCACAACTTATCCAAATAACATTAACATAATACATTATAGGCCTATCATACTATTATATAATAAGTTTATCTGTTTGTAAGGTAAACAGCTTCTAATTTTCCTTAAGATACCTATACGTTGCGAGAGTTTCTTACAAAGTTTATCGATATTCGGTAAAAAGGAAAGTTCCTCATCAATTTCAAGGCCTAATAGCTTGGCACTGGACACATTGGAGAGCTTACTTTCATTAACCGTAACAGCTGGTACACAGTCCATTTTAGAGGAGAGGCGCTTTCCTGTGACTAGCAGGACCTTGGTCTTTTTTTCGTTAAGAGGAAGCTTGTTAGTTGTCGCCCAATCTACGACCTCTGCAACGGATCTATTAAGCGTTTCCTGCAATTTCGTGACGCCCTTACAATCTGCAAACGATGTTATGGTCGTGTCATCTGCGTACAGATCAATCTGCGATGAACTCACATACAAAGGCAAGTCATTTATAAAGATTACAAACAAGAGAGGGCCAAGGATGCTACCCTGGGGCACTCCATGCTTTACATAGGCCATATCCGACTCTATCCCAGGTATAGTAACAAGTTGACGCCTGTTCGATAAATAAGACTTAAGCCATGCCAAAGAGCAGTTGTTCACACCGTACACCTTGAGCTTGTCTAAAAGGATGAGGGTTGTCCAAGACTCTGACAAATTTATGCATATCATTGTATTGTATTATATCGACATAACAATAGTTTAACAATACAATACAATAGTAGAACGATACAATACAATACAATACAAAACAATGCTATGCATAAATTTGTCAGAGTATTGTACAAGTATGAAAAGGATAAGGTGATCGACCATATCGAATGCCTTACAGTAGTCTATATAAATAACTAAACTACCGACTCGATTCTTGTCAAGGTTAAACAGTAGTTCGTCCATGATCTGCCGTGGATAAGGGCCGTCTCTGTGCTATGGCGTTTGAGGAAACCGGACTGCCTCTCAGTCAGATAGCTGTAGATAAAGTCATGTGTGTGCCTCTAAATTATATTAGATAGTATTCGCAGAACTGAAATCGGGCGGTAATTAAAGATGTCATCCGAACACACCTGTCTCGAAGGAGTGGTTAATCAGCCGCGTAGTAGAAGGAGCTATTACAGGGGCAGCTATCCTCAATAACCGAGCGCTGATTTTATCAATACTAGAAGCCTTGTGAGGACTGATTTTCATTAGACTGGTAATCACTTGAGTCTTAGTAATAAGAGGAATAGCAAATGACACACCAGGGTCCTTTACAAAGTTTATCAATTCATCGATGTTGAACGCAAAGTTCGGTAACTTCGACCTTCATGTCGTGAAATGCACATTGAACTTGTGCGCCATTTGTTTTTATCCTCAGTGACACTCTTTCCATCGTTATTAAAGTAGTTTTGTTGTTTTTGGCGAAAGAGTTCGCATACGTAAAACCAAACCTGCACCATTTAGCAGTTTGAGTAGCAAAATGATTAAGTTATCAGTTACATTAAAGTCGATCATTAGGTTTCATTTAGAGATTCAATTTTGGGCGCAATAATTAAATTTCGCATGCAAGAATTACCGCTGGATGCGATGACTACAGACGCATTTACTCATCACTAGCCTCGCCTTCATGTTAAATATTCATAAATAGCGCGCGGCGGCAAGATGGGCTATGCACACTTTGACATATTGTTGTAATTTCAACTTCTGCACATTCTCGCTGGTATGTGAGTATTTCACAGGCTATTGATGAGTAAGTCAACAGCCTGTAAATTACACACAGCGGTATCGTTTTAATGCGAAACGAGCCTAAGACCAATATAAACGACACTTAATGTCTACAACAGTAAAGAGTGATCCCCTCCCCTCACACGAATGTACACACACGATGCATTCAACGCGTTCTCGAGATTTAAGGTAATGATTATCATTACTTTAAGATAAATCCTAACCCGAACCACAAAACTAACCCTAACCATCGGACGAGTTCACGGGTAAACGACGGGTTCTCACTCACCTAGAGCTAGGGTTCACAGGTAAACAAGACGAGTACATGCAGGTAAACGAGAGAGAAAAGTTTTTCGAGCGGTCGAACTGGGGCTCGAACTCGTAACCATTTGCCTGTAGTGCAGCGTAGTGCAGATGGCATGACCACTACACTAAGCGGGTCTACCGCCATTCGGAATGCGACTATTGTTTATCATCATCCTTGACTGGTCTTGACTGGTTTTAAGAGTAATGATTATCGTTACTTTTAAAGCGATTTGACAAGTAATGATAATCATTACTTTAAGTTCGAGATCGTGTTGATGCATTAGTAACCGCAAATAGCACTTACCAGGCTCGATCCAATCTTGCTCGGCAACATATAGCAGAGCGGGCACGCAGTACTGGGCCACACCGAGTTGGTTAGGTTGGTAGCAGTTCGTCATCCATACGGGTACTACTGCTCGCGTGTAATGCTGCACCAAAAAAATTGCAATGCTTTAGTATCGTGCCCTACCCCCTCAGTAATCTGACAGTCCTCCTGGCCCCAAATGACCCAGCCGATTTTCTTAGAACTAACAACCCTGCTTTGCGGCGCAGTGTACGATAAAGCTTGTGCTCGATAACTTTTAACAGCAGAAGACTCGCACTGCTTTTCTGTCAGCTCACTGGGGGTTCAAACCATGGCAGACCAACACACAGGGTCTTAAAATAACTGTGGGGCCAGGTACTGTGGGGCCAGGTACTGCCCGGCTTTTCAAAACCTCGAACACCAAGCCCGTCACATCTTTTAGAATAAAGGCGTAAGGCCTTAGAGGTACGTATACAGAGGGTCACGTAGTAGATCACCGAGCTTCTTCTTAACATTATCATGATCATCATTACTACTGCTGCTAATTGCAATTAGAATCTAAGCAAATCAGCCTTAAAATGCAAAATTAAAACAACTATAAACACCACTTATTAGCCAAACATTTTTGTTCGTGCATGACCTTGTTCTTGTATTTGGTCCTGTGTGTACTTGCGTTCATTTAGTTTTGTGTATTGTGTATCTGTATTTGCATGCTTTTACACATGAATGTGATCGAATTGTTTAACCTAATCGACCTATTTCTAAGTAATTATATGTATGCTGTCTGACTCGATTAATGTAAGTTATTTCAGATAGCCTGTGCTCTTATTTTAGTTTAATCAATTGTTGTATCTATCTATTTATTACTTATTGTGGTACGAAATAAACCAAGGAGGATTGGAAGGCCTTCCCACAATCCTTTGCGTAGCAACTATATTATCAATTTTCCCGGTCACGTGAGCAATTCATTCTGCGTTGAATTTCGTGGAGATCAGACCTCAGCAGCACAAATTTTCACAAAGCATCTCAAAACCAAAGTTTTTCCTGGGATTTTGACGTATGTTTAGGCTAGCTTTGATTTCACCGTATTTCTGGCCATTATTTTCCAATGAAAGCCTACGAAAAATGGGAAAATATGCAGAGAATTACCTGTGATTTGAGCACAGGCAGCCCAAGTTCTGTATCTGCACTGTGTGACTAATACAGTTTTCCCGTATCTGATATCGTGTACTAGAAAACATGAAAATGAAAACAATAAAATATTGAACTTTGAAGTACAAGAAAAAGAGCGAGCTAGAAAACGTACTAAAACAGGTCCCAGAGCGCTAAGATTGAAATATGATACTTAAGGACACTTGATAACACAAGACAAGTTCTTCAAAGTTCAATATTTTATTTTTTTCATTTTTTTCTAATACACGATATAATAATACTTTATTCCAAAAAATACCATCAAAGATACATAGGAAGTACTGGAAGTACACAAGTAGGCAGCTAGGTACAATCATTAAACATAGTCATAATGTCGTGGCAATATTTTGCTGTACACCTCATTACAGACTCATCCTTCATTGACAAGCAGTACGAAAATAATTCTCGCCGACTAAAACAATTAAATGAATCATTGATAGCTAACAAATTGCCCCAAAAACGTTCTCTAAGATTTACAAATTTTATATTATTACAACTGGTGAAGTAATGCAATTCATCACCTAACTCATTAAGGTTACAAAGAGGGCAAACGCGTGCATCATAAGTAATGTTTGCGTAGCGACCAGTTTCAACAGGGAATTTGTGCGCAGAAATCCTAAATCTTGTCACCGCCTGACGATGCTTAACGCTCGAGACATACGACAGGTAGTTCTCAAAACCTGTATTTGGCTTCACTAGATTAAACGTACGCAACTTACTGCACTCTTGAACCTGGTCCTTCCACCGCTTATTAAAGGAATTATATAATTCAGATTTCAGATATTTAGCCAGAACTCTAATGTTCTTAGTGGATATAACAAGATCCTCAAGAGATTTAACATTGCACATCTCTAACAGATAATTCGTAAACTTAACGCCCTGAAAATTTGATTGTATGCACACACGTGCAGCTCTCCCAACTAATTCATCCCCGTACAACGAATCCTTCACCCGTACCCAGTATTTAACTACCAAAACAGAAAGTTGCACAACCATTGGTACTCTGCCCAATTCTGCATACACTGCTAAGTTTGTAGACTTAGAGTGAACGCCTAAAATACGTTTGCAAAACTTCAAATGCAGTTTTTCTATGTCGGTAACCATACTAAAAAACTTCGTCTTGAACATGTCAAAACTAGATATCCTTCCCAAAGCGTAAACTCCCCAAATCTCACAACCATACAGCAGCACCGGAACTACAACAGTTGAATACAGTTTCAACAGCACTTTCACTGGAACATTCTCCACGTTAGAAAAACTTTTAAATAGACCGTGATACGCGCGTAACGCCTTATTGTACAAAGCCTTTTGGGCGATTTTAAAACCACCACCAAAATGGAAAGTTATGCCCAAATATGTGTACTCATCGACACAATCCAACAAATCCTTGCCAAAATACCATTTAGAAGTTATAAACGAGCGTCGCTGGGCTCTCGTGCCAAATACTAAAATCTTGGACTTTTTCAAGTTGACCTTTAACTTCCATTTCTTAGTATAACGCTCAAGCCTACGAATGCAACCTTGCAATCCACTCTCGGACTCAGATAGCAGTACCAAGTCATCAGCATACAGTAGACAACTCAACTTCGAATCGCCCAGTATCACTGGATCACAGGATGGTGTGTTAAACAAATCAGGAATATCATTTATAAAAAGATTAAACAACGTAGGACTAAGATTGCATCCTTGTTTAACTCCTATGTCCGACTGAAAAAAAGGAGTGGCTCCTTGACTCAATTTAACCGCCGCCTTGACAGATGAATACATACTGAGCAGAATGCGTACAAACTTTCTACTGCAGCCATACTGAATCAGCTTGAAAAACAAACCCTCTCTCCAAACACTATCGTAAGCCTTCCTAAAATCAACAAAACACGCAAACAACGGCTTGTGCCGAGTCTTATAAAAGTCAATCAATGTTTTCAACACCAGCACATGATCAGACGTCCTGAACCCACGTCGGAAACCGATCTGACATTTATTAAGAATTTCATTCTCACTCAAAAACTCATTCAAACGAGCATTCAAAATTAATGTGAAGAACTTTCCTAAACAGCTACTGATACAAATACCTCTATAATTACCAGGGTCCAATCGACTTCCCGATTTATGAAGAGGCACTATAAAACCTTCCGACCATACGTGCGGGAAAGCACCGCACGATATAACCTTATTAAAAAGTTTAACGAAGTGTGGCCCTAAAACATCCACAGAGGTTTTAATTATTTCATTATTTATCAAATCACCCGCACTGGCCTTTTTATTCTTGAGTTTTTTCGCTGAATCGCGTACTTCCTTAAGTGAAACAGGTGCGTCGAGAATCTCATTCTCATTAATAGCCCAGCATTGATAATCTTTTACAATCTGAGCTTCGTTACTAGTACTTTCAGTTGAAAAGTTGACTTTATTTAGATCTTTGAAATAACTATGCCACTCTGCCGGCGACACATCGTTAGAGGCCCCTTCAGACTGACGCGACTTAATAGAGTTAACCAGTTTCCAAAACTCTTTCGGACTTCTTTCCTCCAATGCCTGAATTCTGTTTAACAAGTCATTTCGGAAATTTCTTTTCAGTCGTTTAATAAGCCGCTTATAGTCTTTTTTCGTGGAAAAAAAATTATGTCTCAAGAAAGGATCGTTCGGATACTTTGACACTAAATTGCCTAAATTTTTTACCTCCTTTTTGAGCGAGTGACAATCTTTGTCAAACCACTTCTGTTTTTGAACTGTATTCCGTGTTCTTTTCTTTGGAACTTTACCACTCCTGACAGGCACTACTTTTTTAGAAACCTTAACTATAACACTTGTAAATTTATTAACCAAGGAATCTACATCTAGGTCTCCTTCATCTGCTGATGAATCTAACAAACCACTCAACTCTTGAGAAACCTCGTCAGAATCAAGACTGTCACGGAGCGCAGTCTTTAACTCATCACTCCACAGAAAAGCCATCGGAAGTGGCGACAAAAAGACTGAATTTTCCGACACAGTTGATGCCTCAGCCTTAAGGGCAAAAGATAATAGACAATGATGTGAAAACTCCGTCGTATTTGACACGGAAAAATGGTTTACCAGCGGTAAAATATCATAAGAAACAACTGCATAGTCAACTACACTTGCCCCATTATATGTCTGACATGTAAACTGGCCCAGGAAATCTCCCTTCGTTCTACCATTTAAAATAACCAAGCCATTCCCACAACACAACTCAGATAAAGACCTACCGTAGAGATTTACTTGCTTATCCCGCGATTTTCGTGGCTCAAGTGGGGGAGCAAAAGCTGTTAAACCAACCGTATCATCCACATAATCATCTAAACCGCTCATTCTTGCATTAAAATCACCACACAACATAATATCACCTTTCCTAGAAAAATTATAAATGCTTTCTTGAAGTAACTCAAAATGGTCAATGCCCAATCTCCTTTCCCTGGGAGAATGTTGTGGAGGGATGTATACCGTACAAACATACAGGTCACGCTTCAAACGAAAGAAATCCTTCTCTAACTTCCACCAGACAAACTCCTCGCTACTCTCCTGATCAAGAAATTTAACGCCTTTCCTCAAGGCAGATTTCACTAAAATCGTAATTCCACCAGAATTTCTACGTGCATTATCTGGCGTTTTCCTACACTTGGAAAAAGAATAGAATCCTTCAATATTAACATTAGCATCACTTAACCACGTTTCGACTAAAGATACGCAATCAAACTTTTCGATTGCCGAAAGAAAATCTTCATCATTCAATTTCCCTGAAAGCCCCTCAATATTCCAGGAGCAGAATTTCACGAACCTTTCATTCGACATACTCAAATACGCACAGAACAATCTCGGCCATATCAGTCAACAAAAGGTCTTAGAAAGAAGAAACAAAACACACACACTAAAAGAGATAAAAAATGGATAAATAAAAGCAAAAATCACCGGCATAAACTATGAAAAAAGGCAGCCAATTTACTCTAAGAAACTTATCTTGTTTGACTAGCTATAGGTGGGAAAACGGGCGGATTACAGAATGCTAAACCTGAAGCCGGTACTGGAAGCGGAAACATTGCCCTTGGTTGCGCCTGACTGTGAGTTATGTTGACCTGTACCAGGCGATTAATCTGTTCCGTTAAACCCTTCAGCTGTGAACTAATGGCTGTTAGATCGGCTTCTCTTCGGGTATTGTCGGGAACTCGATGAATAGCCTGGTGCTCCTCCATACGCAGACGACCGCGATTACCACGTGCTTGCCGACGATCGCGGATACCCAATCCAAATGCCAATCTTATCCCGTCTTTCAAATTACCGGCAAACGCAGCAACACCAGCCCTCTTGTTAAAATGTTTTGAATCATAATAAAACTTCCTGTCGCGCAGATTACTGTTATCAATATGCGTTACGTTTGGTAAGTTTACGATCTGCTGATGCACTTCAGTGTTAACCGCGAAAACTGCCTTGTCGAACTCATCGTCCCGAGGTGTAATACCCGATAGGATAATCTTCTTATCCGGGAATGCGGTTTTAGCTATATTCACTAACTCCACTTGTCTGTCGATCAAATCCTTAATAGATAAATGTTCGACATCATTGACGCCGATATTTAAAAGCAAACCTCGTCTCACCGAGAACCTTGGTGAAGATAAAATCTCCGCCGCTTTGGCTGTTGTGGAACAGGGAATTATTTTAGCATCACTTCGTGGACATAACTTTTTCACATCTAGGAACTTCCTGTTTGAGTCACACAGAATGACGAAGTCGTGTTGTTCTGTGTTCACATCACAATGTGCTCTCGGTGAGCCGGACGGAATGCTTTGATCGAGGCCGTTGATCTCACGATCTCCGGTATCATCTCTGGTATCGTGAGCTTGTGTATTAGGTGATAAGCATTCCTTTGCATCCGTTTGCACAGTACAGTCGATAAGATTGACAGCACGTTTGTGTTCCAGTACTGCAATCCGATCCTGTAGCTTGTTGTTGTTTTCTTCTAGTATCTTAACTCTCTTGGCTAAATTACCCTTTTCCTCAACCAATGAGCCAATTCTTCCCTGTGACTTCTTTACTTCAGTTTCCGCTTTATAGATCCGTTCATCAACTTCTTGCTTGCAACTGTCTTGTGCCCTCTTGATAACACCCATCTCGTGCTTCACGCGGTCATTCAGCGAGTCATTCATTCCCGAGCACTTATCATTGAAAAGAGCTAACTTTAAATCAGATTCTGTAGCTAATCTGTCTATTCGAGCCACTACATCTTCAATCTCAGAGAGACGTTTAGCGTAGGACTCAAACAGTTTCTCTTGCCCGTTCTCAGTGGAAGGGCCTCTCTGTTTCTTCGCGCTGCTCACAGGGGGAAATAATCTCGTTGGTCGTTGTACCTTGCGAGAAGAATGAGCTTTAGGACTTTTCTCTCCATTCGTTGGAGGCACAAAATCGGAATGCCATGTTTCCTTGTCATCTTCGCCCTCATTATCAGAGTCAGTTAAAACATCCAAGGACACTCCATTCAGATCTAGTACGTTCCCGCTCTTTTCTTTATCTTGGAAGACACGCGAGTACAGGGAACTAATCTCATGTTCGTTACATAAAGTCTCGTCCATGGGTAGCACATTTACGAACTCTCTCAGGCGCTTAAATTCTGTATCTTTCCAGAAGTCCCGACAGTTTCCCTGGACCATTAGTTTCTGTTTCGTGATGTACACTGTCAAAGTGAACAACAATGAACCAGTGCCGTCGCCATCTTGATCCCGGTAAAGTTGAATAATAAGCTCCACGAGCTCATTAGAATTCTTGGTTGGGTCAGTCTTCTTGAACCAATCCACCCTATAATCGTCTTGTCCACCAAAGTCTATCCAGTAGCGAAGTTTTAAGGCTTTCAGCCACCGAAGAAAGCGAGACTGGCTTGAAACCACAAACAAATATACAGCCCCCTTCTTCGACGCTTCGATAATTTCCTGCGTCTCTTTACACTCCGGCCCGCACAGGGTCTCCTCGATAACTGCTACCTCCTCTGACGGCTCGATCGGACTCGATTCCATATTACAAACGCATACTACGATAAAATAACTAAATAAAAGAGGACTGAAAGGCACGAGTTCACCGCTTTAGTCACGGACACCACGCGAGAGCATGCAACTCGCCATCTTGAATAGAAACTGTTAGATATGATTATTTAAGTGAGACCTTTGAGTGATATGTTGCACGCACACAAAGTTCCTTTAGATAAATGTAGTTTTCCTCGCGCACAAGGAAGATGTTCTTTGGCGCGCGCAACAGTTCTGTCTTGACAAATTTCCAGCACGCGCTAAGATCCGTTGGATGCGGACGATTGACGAGTCCCTTTTGTGGCGTCAGCGGTACGCGGTAGATCCAACCGTTATCACGCTGGCATGATCAGAAATTAATCCAAAAGTAACGGAAAAACCGTTTAAGATTGTCCCCAAAACTCCAATAAGACAGTCAGTAGACGAGGCCAATAAACGTCTTCCTTCTTGAAATAATCTTCAAGTATTCACACAACTTGTCACCCAATGAGATGGTACAAAATATTGTGATGACGGTAAAAAAATTGAGAAAATCGAGGAGCTAAGAAAGACGCACCCACTTGCTTTGGCGCGCGCACAATATATATGATACGGGAAAACTCACACAGTGCAGATACACGAGCGAGCGCTGCTGACGCAATCTGATCACGCCATTTTCGAACAATGAGCGCGCGCTCAAAGCTGCTTTTGTTCGAGCGCACGACTGAATAAAGCAAAGTATTACTCATTTCTGCCCTTTATATCTTTTCAGGTAATCATAATTGTTTTTAAGTAAAATGATTAACAAAGAATAGTAGTATAGAGGGTGGGGGCACCGGACCATATCAATCTCTTCGAGATCAAAATGATCCGTTGTCGACCTCAAAGAAGGTCTCTCCCCACCCTCAATACTACTGCAGCTTCATTCTGCTATGTTTTCGTTGTTCGTGTTCTACTATCCTTGGAATTATTTAGGGCGTGGTCAGTTTAGGGCGTGGTCAATTTAGGGCGTGGTCGAATTCTTGAAATTCTTCATAACCGGTTTAACCAGTTCAATCTTTGGATGTCAAATTCTTGGAAATCTCCATAACCGGTTTCAATCTTTGGATGTCGAATTCTTGGATATCGAATTCTTCTCTTCATTCTTCTCTTACTATAGTATTCAACTTTTCATAGTTGCATTCTAGGCTATCCATTCTAATGGCTTCATTGCCTTGCCAGCTATCCGCTATTGCCATATATTGGCTTCTGCGAGTTTCTTCTATTTCATAGTGCATTCGAGGTATCTTGCATCTTCTCTATGTAATGGATGCTGGTGCATGGTACTCTATATTTAATATCTAATATAGTAGTATAGGATGAACTGCAATTCAGAAATCCATGATGAGATGAAAGACTTTGGAGAGTTGTGTCCTTTCTGCAATGAGCGATTGATAGATTACGTACGCAAGAAAGAGAGTGAGTCGTGTTGTGGCAATACAGAGATAATTAATGATAATGGTATGTATGTTTGCAAAAGCTGTGGTGTAGTTCATTCATATCGTTTGGTGAATGGATATATCGATTACTACGAAAATAGGTACCGAATGAGACGTAAGTCTATCTACCATAGGAAATACCATATTGACAATATATTCATTGCGAAATTTGATTTACGATATGGTGAGTGCATTGATATTCGTAGGATGTTCAATAAATTCGAAAGTGCTATTGATGTTATATTGAAACGGAAGAGGTATCCAATACTAGATTTCGTGTTCTATAAGTTGTTCGAAATGAAGTTTCGCGAATCTGGAATCGATAACTATCGCATCCATATGCAAAAGTGTACTAGGTACATATCGAAGATTACTGTTAAACGATATGTTAGGATATGGAAGAAGATCTGTGATATGAATGAATGGTTATACATAGAGACTCATAATGGCGTTTTTGCAAGAAGTGAAGATAATTGATATGGCAATGATCAACTAGTTGCGTACTTCTTGTTGTATCTCTCTCTGAATCTATCAACTAGTGGACATAGGTCACTAACTTGATCGTCCAACCAGTTCAACTCTAATGTAAATCTTTCGATGTCGAGTTCTTCTCCACGCAGATATGCCCTTATTTTATTCAAGATCTTCTGATATGATGTGTACGCAAATTTGCTCATTTCCGTCTTCCTATTGTAGTTTTTCATTTTTAGTAGTCCTTGAAGCAATAGTCCTGATCCCGATATTGTACCGAGAATGATTGGATTTAGTGTTATAGACCCAATGATTACGCCTGTACTTGTGAGACCAATTGACGATAAGTGTAGAATTGTATTAACCTTCTTGAATCGTTTGTATGCTTGCTTGTGGTAGAAGCATTTTTTGTGGTAGTGAGAATACAGGTTTTTTAGCATTTCGACATCTGCTTCACTCAAGTCCTTGTCTATATGATTGAAGTTGAATATGTCTACTTTCAACGTCTTTGCCATATAGCTATACGTTACATAAATTGTTGATACATCTGTTTGTATTCGTCGTCGTCAATCAAGCCATCGTTAGAAAGCTTATTGAGTATCTCGACGGCTTCGTTAGAAAGTTCGATACTATTATTTCCAGCGCTTTTCGATGCTATTATTAACTCTAGTCTTTCACATAGCTCATTCGGGTTGTTGTAGTACTTTATACGACTTTTGTTACAACCACCTGATTTTTTCGTTCCTAAGTCGATCTTACCACTTTTAGACGTATATGGAGAGATTCCCGAGAGCTTAATCAGCTTGTTGAATATCCTTTGAGCATCATCAGTGTACAGTCTTCTAGGATTGTAGCGTTTCGTTAGCAACTCCATAAATGAATTATCGACCTTATGGTTTAGTATCTTCTTACCACTACCATTGTAAGCCTCTAATCTCATCTCTAATAATTTAGCTGGATCGATATACAAATTTCCAAACGTATAATCGGACCCTATTTTTAGACCTGTGCCAGTCGTTTTCTTAGATGACTTTGGCGTTTCTATGACGTCCTCATCTGGTACGAATACGACTTCCTTCTCTGGTGTCTTTAGTTTTAGCACTTCCTTCAAGTACTTGCTTGCTGCTAATTTTTGATTGCCTAGTATCTTTATTGTCGTGGGTGATTTAGATGATTTGATTTGCTTGTTCAGTATCGTTATGGCATTCTGTATTAAGTATTCTGAAGGTATGTCTTTTAAGCTTGGATCGAACCCTAGTTTTTCTAGTCGTTTAGATTCTTGTGCTCCAAAAATTGGTTTTGTACCATCAATGGCTCCTTTGTCGTTCTCTTCGTCTTCATCTTCGTCTTCCTCGTAATGCGATGGCAGTTTACCAATCCACGATTCTAAGCCTTTAGTAGATCCTTGTGTTGAGATGGCTTCACTAAGTGTATCGATTGCTCCAGTGATGTTCTCTTGGTTTTCTTGTAGCTGTTCAATCATCTCATCTTGTTTCTTATCAGCCGATTTCTGCGCCTTTTCGACTGAAGCTGTTACGGGTTGGTATAGCTTTTCGCCAGCTTCTCGTAATGATTGATCACCTAGCTTTTTATTGAGTAATCGTTTCTTTAAGATTTGCCTATTTTTCAAGAATTCGTTAATTAAGCTTGCTCTTTCTTCTACTGTCTTAATAGTTCTGAACGACATACGTATACATATTAGTTACATAATTCGTTACTCTAAGTTAGCGTAACTTTTTGAAATCGTATGTAAATCACACGAAAACCCTCGAATTCTCATTCTCTAACTACGTATTATGCACGTATAAACCGTCGAAGTTCTTTCGATACATCTCGGGAATATGCTTAGAAGTCTTATCCAACACCATGAAATCGAATGGTTCTATCGTAGCTTCTCGATATATGTCTTCGAATTGTTTCCGACTGATGTTTTTACAGTTATCATCAGCAATGTGTCTGATGTCCTTGTTATCTAATCCGCCAAATAGAACGAAGCACTTAGTATTGCGTCGAATGTATTTTGGCACATCGTAATAGCTTTGACACAAGTAAATGCAGTTACAGTTCTTATTTCTAGATAGCGAAAAGTATTCCTTAACGTTGTTCATATTTTTATTGTCGATCTTAATATCATCGAATACGATAACCTTATTAGCGTCATCATCTAAATCTTCAACTGGTATGATGTCTTCTGGATTGCATAATTCGACATTACACGCATCGTCGTCGTCATCTAATTCCTCGTTAATGATATCATGGAATTCTTTTATTAGACTGTACTTATCCTGATGAGGATTTAGAGTATGTATCTTACAAGAATCGTACTTCATCCATTTTAAAAGCATATTGGTAAGCAGATTCGTTTTACCTTGACCCGTACTACCAACTAGCATAAAATGGCAATCAGGAAGCAAGAAGTGATGTTTTGGTTTCTGACTTATTTTTTCAGTATCGTCAAAGTTGATTATATTCATCTACTATAATGTACGTATACAATATAGATGAGTTTTACGAAATTTGGAACGATTCGAACTGGAAGCCGCAATGAGTGCATGCATGAGCAAACACCAGTAAGAATAGTTAGTATTAATGCGAAAGAGATTTCACTCTTATGGCTTCAACGCGATACGGATTGGATGGATATACCCAATTACGAAATACAGCTAACACCAAAAGGTACGAATATGATGAGACTATCATGCCGCCTATACATCTCAAACAACACTGGAGGAGGTAATTTTTGGTTCCGATGGGTCCTATTAACGCCAACGCCAGTTCCAGGGCACCATTTACAAACGATTATTGGTGTAAGTAATTTACCAGATGCAGCAATTGGCTTGAGAACCAGATGTGCATTTGCGGCACAACCGCCAAGAGATCCAGAGACAGTCGTTTGTATTTCAGACGTCTCTTTTCATGAGAATTTCGGTAACGGCATCCTACACACGTATAAGCTGCAGTGTAAGATCACTGATACAGGAACGATGGTATTGAATAGACTGTATAATGGCGCTAATGCGGCATGGAATGGATACGTGAAATCATCAATAATGGTTGAGGAAATCACAGGGATTACTAAAAAAGTTGCTCAAAATGGAATCAACGAATACGCATCAAACTAATGTAATCATATAATATAAGAGATGAGTTATTCAATATTTGGAACGCTTTACAATGGTACGATAGAGCAAAAGGAAGGTAAGCGTGGACCAAAAGGCGATCAAGGAAGCCAAGGAAGCCAAGGGATTCGAGGAATGAAGGGCGATCAAGGAAGCCAAGGAATGAAAGGCGATCAAGGAGGCCAAGGGATTCGAGGAATGAAAGGCAATCAAGGAAGCCAAGGAATGAAAGGCGATCAAGGAGGCCAAGGGATTCGAGGAATGAAAGGCGATCAAGGAAGCCAAGGAATGAAAGGCGATCAAGGAGGCCAAGGGATTCGAGGAATGAAAGGCGATCAAGGAAGCCAAGGGATTCGAGGAATGAAAGGCGATCAAGGAAGCCAAGGAATGAAAGGCGATCAAGGAAGCCAAGGAATGAAAGGCGATCGAGGAAGCCAAGGGATTCGAGGGTCTGGGCCTGGGTCAAGTGTTATGCATAGTAGTCTAACATTCAATTGTGGCAATTTCCTTATGAAGTCTGGTAATTGGGCATCATCGAGCAGTGTAAGCTCATTTATGGTTGTATATGACGCATACTCTATGAATAACATCACTCCAGAACATCGAGGTTTTAGGATCCTAGAGACTTTTAAACCGAACTCAACAGAAACGTTGACTATGACTATACCAAAAAATGATAATACGACTTTAGGGTTAAAAGGCAACAGCACATACACAGTTCGGGTCGAAGCTTATGCAAACAACATTGGATCCATAATACTAAGCTCTTTATCAATTGAAGAGAATTTGACTTTCATATCAAACACGATAAAAAGTGGAAGGATAGGATCTACAAACACTGCTTTCCAAGAGCTAAGCATAACAACATCTGCCAATAGCACAGGTAAACTATCATTTACTTTGAGTCATAATCAGTCAACCAATCAGCTAATAACTATCTATGTTGCAATCATTGCTGGAGCATTAGATGCAAATACTTTTGTGAATCCTACTGTCTTCGATGATAATGAGTACATTATTGAACAAAGAGTGCAAGAAGTGGTTCCTATTAGGACAGTCGCTTATATAGCAAAGGAAATTTCGAATTTATGGAGTCATGCAGACATGGAGTGGGGAGACATACCACATTTCTCCATCACGATATCTCCCAAGGAAGCAACGAATTTAATTCGATTATCGTGTACGATTTACCTTGGATGTGACGCTGGAGGAGCTAATGTGTGGTTTCGATGGGTCGTAACTACAGGTCAAGGATTACTGGCTTATGTCAGTACGAATTCATTACCAAATAATATCCTTCAAACCCGTAACAGAGCTAGCTTTGGCTCGCAATTAGCCATCAATCCAGAAACTCTTGCCTGCGTGTCCCATACTGGGTTCCACGTCCCATTTAATAAAACCCCACATACATATAAATTACAGATAAAAGTGAAAGACACAGGAACCGTTACAATCAATAGAATATACAACAATGGAAACGCTAAGTGGAATAGTTACGTTACCTCAAGTATGATTTTAGAAGAAGTCTCAGGGATCGCGAGGAGTTTCGCTAGTAATGGGGATGTGATATGTTCATCAGAATAATCTAACCAAACTGTATAATGCAAACTACGTTATTCTTTGATAGTAAGAAAGGATCTGGTTCATCTGAAAACTTCACGACATACTTCAATCCTCCATTGGAGCTAGATATTACGAAAAACTATCAAATCTCGTTAATCAATGCATCTATGTGGTACTCTTGGTACAACATAACGAGTGCAAATAACAAGTTCAAATACTACAATGGTACAGCTTGGAAGACGATAACATTATCGCCAGGAGCATACAACGTAATTGACATAAACGACACTATGAAGCACCATATGAAGCAAAATAGCGATTGGGACGTTGCTAACAGTAAGTACTATGTCGATATTAAACCTAATTACAACACACTGAAGTCTATGATTGAGATACGAAATGGTTATAAAGTGGATTTCACTATTGACGAAAGTTTTAGGACGATACTTGGTTTCGAATCTAAGATAGTTCAAGGCAACGGCTTTCACGATAGCGATAAGATTGTGCAAATCACGGAGGTCGATACTATTCAAGTACACTGCGATCTAGTAACAGATTCTTACATAAATGGCAGTACAAGTTCGGTCATCTACTCATTCGTTCCATCGGTTCCTCCAGGTTACTTGATCAACATCCATCCTAACCAACGATTCGATATGAACATATCGAAAAGATCGATTAACAGTATATCGTTCTCGCTTAGAGATCAAAGTGGTAATTCGATAAGAATGAATAATGAGAGAGTTACGTATTACATCCATCTTAGTGAGATTGTGTAACCAATATGTATATGCTATTAACGAGAGAACGATATACCAAAAGGAAAGTCATTGGTGGAAACCTCATTGGGAACGTATTCGACAAAGCAAAGAGTACGCTTTCAACAGCTAGCAAGATAATAACGAGACCCATTAATGCTTTAAAAAATAGATTGCTAAAACCCGTTATTACTAAGGCTCTTCCATATGTTAAACAGAAAGCCATCAATGTTGGCACTAAAGCGATCCTTCAAAAAGTAAAGCAGGGCGTTAGAGACGTTTCGTCAAATCCAGAGGTTCGGAAAGTCTTGAATGACCGGTCGAGAGCTATCTTATCGAATCTTATTGCTGGAAGTGGCATGAAACGATTGTAGTGACTTTTGTATAATCATATAATATATGACTGAAGTAATTAGCCAATATTTTCAATTCGATGAATCGAACATTATCGATAACTCAACTACGAAATTCGAATATATCGAATACCTTCCAAGAGACTCTAATAACATGGATAAAGATGGCCAAAGGATCATCGAGACTCGAGATGAAGACGTATACCTGCTCCCACATAAGGCTATGTTGGAGGTGCGTGGTAAGCTGCAAACAGCTGCTAATGCTGATTATAATGCAACAGATATTGTATCGCTTGTGAATAATGCGTGGAGTCTATTTTCAAGTGCTCAATATCAGATTAACAACCAAATAGTAGAAAGTGTGAATGACTACCTACCAGAAGCAAGCACAATTCTAAACACAGTCATGTTTTCTGATGACTATAGCCGTAGTACTGCTAGTAATATGCTTTGGTTTAGAGATACATCAACGGGTACACCAACTTTAAAGTACACAACTGCAATTGCTGCAGTCGATGATGCTGCTAATGCAGCTACCGTTCGAACAGGAACGCAAGCCTTAGTTGTTGCATACATACAAGACCAAACAGCTAATCTAGGTTTCACTGCTCGACAGGCTATCACGACAGGAGCTAAACATTCAAGTATCCCTGCTTCTACCACTATCGCAAGTTTTCGGATTCTGTAAGGATGTAGATACTGTGTTTCGGAGTGTCAAACATACGCTTATCCTAAACAGAGCAACAGCAAACCAGTATATCATGAAAGATAATGCTGCAGGCGTTGGTAAATTTAAGATTACTCACCTATCACTATGGATGCCTAAAGTCGTTCCTTCACTAGAAATTCAATCATACATTGATGCCAAACTAGTAAGTGGTTACATAAAGGACCTATACTTCGAGCAGGTACGTGTATACAGAACGATGTTCCAAGCCGTTGAAACGAACCCAACATGGAGAATTACAACACAGCCAGGTAGCGAACTTCCAAGACATGTCTTCATTGCATTACAGTCTAGTGATCGTCATCCAACAGCTAATGCACAGAATGTCAATAATATGATCTTCGATAATGGGAACCTAACGAGAATCAGTGTTCGAATCAATAGTGTACAACATCCAGAAAGAGAAGTAGAATGTAACTTCACTCCAGCTAATAGGAACTATAATAGATCGTACATGATGTTCATGGATGCCGTTAACAAATACCAAGATACCGATACAGGTAGTCAGCTTAGTGTTGAGGATTGGGCATCATTGTATCCAATACATCATTTCGACGTTAGTAAGCATTCAGAGCAGCTGAAAACAAGCATGGCTGATATTGAAGTCCGATTTACCCTAGGTGGGAACTTCAGAAACATAGCTAACAATGCTGATATACCTTATTATGTTTATGCCGTAATCCTATCCGATAGGCACTTACAACTACAAGGCTTGTCTGGTAGAATGAATGTAATCGTGTAAATTTTATCTAATTATACTACATATACGAAATGAGCTATATTAGAACAGGATTGAGTCTAAGCGAATCTCAAAAAGAATCAATTAAGAATGCTTACATCAATAAGAAAACAGTTAGCTTGAGATTGAACAACAATCAACTAACAGGAAGCGACTTTCTAGGACTGACTAAAGCGCAACGTAAGAAGGTGGTTGAAGCTAAAAGAGGAATGTCTGGAGTCCAACTAAAAATTAGTAAGACGCAAGTCTCAAAACAAGGCGGATTTTTAGGTGGATTGGGTAATTTAGTGAAAATGATTGCTCCTATGTTCTTGAAGAAAATCCTACCAGCTCTTGGAATGGCTGCTGCAACTGGAGCAATATCTGGTTCTGTCTCTAAGGCTGTACAAGGAAAAGGCATTAAGAAAAAGAGATGTAGACCAAAAAAGAAGGGCAAAGGCTTGATACTAGGACCAAATTCGCCTTTTAAGGGCATACCATTACTTGGAGCAATTCTCTAATCATATTCAAATTATTGTCTAACGATATCATATATAGAATGCCAACGAATTATGTAGAAACATCATTAAAGTTGTCTGAGGCACAGAAACGTAAGATAGCTTCAGCTGTTCAAAACAAGACATCGACTACCATTAGACTATCATCTAGCGACTATCAAGGTAGCGATAAGATTAAATTGACTAAGCAGCAAATCGATAGAATCCATAAAGCTAAATCGAAAAACGTCGGAGTAGATATTAAACTCAGTAAGACGCAGTTAAGTAAGCAAGGCGGGTTCATTGGGGCTTTGCTTGGTGGCTTAGCGGCAAGCCTGCTTCCCAATCTCTTAGGCGGTATCTTCGGTAAAGGAATCGCTCTACCAGGTACTAATCCAAAGTCAAGTGGAAGAGGATTCAATCTTTCAGCCCTACGACCACCACCGTTTATTGGATCTTGGAATCCTGATGGTACGATTGGTTATGGAGTAAAAAAAAAGATCTCAAGAAAGAAAACAGCCAAAGGCCTCGTGCTTCCAGGGACAATCCTAAAGCGTCCATATTACGGAACGCGCTAAGACCACTGAGCAACATCGATATCGATAGCATTATGAAAAAACTAAAGATCGCCAACTACATAGGTGCTTACAGTAAAGATATGCTACCTGATAGGATCAATAATGACGGGTGTGTAGTAATCAATATTCAAGACTATTTTAAAGGCGATGGTACTCACTGGGTTGCCGTATATAACAATCATGATAATAACTACATCGAACACTTCGATTCATTCGGCCTATTGCCAGCAGAAGAGGTAATAGAGCTTATGGAAACAAGCAACAAACAAATAGAGTACAATAGCTCGCAGATTCAAGATATGGATAGCATTATGTGTGGTTATTATTGCATATTCTACATTCTAGAACGCTCAAATGGTAGAAAACCTATCGACATCTTGTTAGACTTTCAGTTCAAACCATCTATGTTCAATGAATTGCTTATACAGCACTTCGCTTACGATATTATGTAACGATATTGTATACGAAATGACTAAGATATATTGTCTAAGACAAAAGAAACAAACTGAGACGAAAGACGAGCATATCGTAAAGACTCAAAATGGAAGGACTCGTCTGGTAGGTGCATGTGTAGAATGCGGAAGTCAAAAGTCGAAATTCGTGAAATCTACACAAGGCGGTAGTATGTTGCCAGGAGCACTAGCTATTTCAGCTGGAATACCACTTCTTGCTGGAGCCGCCGCATTATCAATGGTTCCAGGTAGTGGAAAGCTATTTTCGACACTTGCTAAGGGTGCTACACAGGCAATAGGTAAGAAGATAAGAAGCAAAGCTGCCGATTTCATCCAAAAAGAAGGTCGAACCATATTGAATCTAGCATCTAAGAAAGTTCGTGGTGGCCAGATACAACATCCAATGAGTATGTATACTGACGTAACAGATCCAGCATCCGAATTCTATGATGATCATATGAAAACTATGAAGAAAGGAGGTAAGTTAGACATTCATAAAGCAATATTAAAGGTTGCACCTAAAAAGGGATTCACGCTACCAGGTCATCATTATACAGGACCTGGGAATCCCTTAGAAAATCAATTGACTTATGATAAGACAGGTCGAATATTAGAGATTTACGATAAGCCAACTGGCAAAACTGATGCTGTGAGTATGCAACACGATGTCGATTATTCTATCTGTGATGATGACGTCAAATGCAAAAATGAAGCTGATCGAAAAATGGTCAAATCATTAGACGAAATTCCATGGAAGGATCGCCAATGGGGTCATGCCTTAGCAAGGAATGCTATCGCGACTAAAGCAAAGCTTGGAATGGGTGCTAAGAAGCCAAAAAACGGAAAAAGCCGTCGAGTGAAGAAAACTGGCAAGTAAAACTAGCAGATGAATTGCATAGACCAATAAGACGTAAATTTACTCGGCGGCGCGTTATAGCTAATCACATTGATGAAATATGGTGTTCTGATCTCGTTGAGATGCAACAGTTTAGCAAATGGAATAAGGGCTATCGATACCTTCTCATGGTTCTAGACGTCTTTAGCAAGTTTGGTTGGATCTTACCATTGAAAGATAAGAAAGGCGAAACAGTTATGAAAGCTTTTCAAACGATATTCAAGGAAGGTAGAGAGCCAAAATATCTATGGGTTGATAAGGGTAAGGAGTACTACAATAAGAATGTGAAAGAGCTATTGGACAAACATAGTATACAAATGTATTCAACTGAGAATGAAGAAAAGTCTTCTGTTTGCGAGAGATGGAATAGAACGATCAAAACTAAAATGTGGAAGCAATTCACTGTCCAAGGCAATACGCAGTATTTAGATATGCTGCCTAGAATATTGATACAGTACAATGGTACAAAACATTCAAGCATCAAAATGACTCCTATCGAAGCATCTAAGAAGAAGAACGAAGGAACTGTGTACTTCAATCTATATGGCAATATGGAGTCATTACAATCGAAACCAAAATTTAAGGTTGGCGATAAGGTTCGAATAAGTAAGTACAAGCGTAAAGTGTTTGACAAAGGCTATACTCCGAATTGGACTGAAGAAGTGTTTACAGTTGATAGAATCCAATATACGAACCCTATTACATACAAATTGAAGGACTCGAATGGTGAAGAAATACAAGGTTCTTTCTACGAACCTGAACTATCGAAAGCGACTCAAGAAATCTTCAGAATCGATAAAGTCATTAGAAGGAACTACAAGAAAAAACAAGCTCTAGTATCGTGGAAAGGGTATAGCGATGAATTCAATAGTTGGATACCATTTAAGAATCTAGATTCGATATAGATGCATGCTAAATTAATCAATTAACCACGTTTGAACGCACATATTAAATTGACAATAATTTATATATATAGTCGTTATATACATGAACGATAACAATACCATAGAACCAATCAAAAGACTAAGAGGTCGACCACGAATGTATGACGACATTGAAAGGAAGCATCGAAAAACTAAGTACATGCTAAGTAAATCATGGTTCTGCTTAACGTGCGAAATCTATAAAGACTACACGATGGCTGGTAAATCAAGTCATATTAAGACCAAGAAGCACAAACGCAGCCAAACGCACCTAGGTTTAAAAACATATTTTTTTATCTATAGTTAATATATAGGATGATGAACGAATCGAATCTCAATAAATTGTCTAAATCGAAACTTATCGAATTGATCTTGAAACAAAATACTATAAGACGTCCAAAAATTGATGAAAACATCCTCTTACCACCAGCTCAATTCAGAGACAACCGACCAGTTCCTACTCCACGAAGAAGCGTTAAGGACATGATCGAACGCTACGAGGAAAACATCATCCTACCACCAACTCGATTCAGAGATGACTACAAACCAATCCCAGCTCAGAGGACTATCAAAAGACCTGTTCCTGCTCCAAGAACTAAGATCATACAACTAGATAGAGCTATGAAAGGTTCAATCAGATCATTTGAAGTCGCCATTAAGAATCAAAAGGACCCACTAGTACAACTAACCACTACAAGAAGAGGCATTCAGAATCAATTCGAAAAGCTATTGATTGAGACCAAAGGTTACAAATTCGTTGAAACAATAAAGGTTACATTCGAAAAACAGCTAGACGAAGACAAGACAACAATCAAAACGGCGTATTTCAACAGCAATGCATTCACAGTAATCAATAAAACCAACATCGTGGAAGGACTACAATCATCCAAACAACAAATACTAAACAAAATAGCGCAATGGATCTCAGAGGGTTCAGGATGGACCATAGAGACAATTGACAAACACTACATCAACATAGTCAAGTATGAGCCTATGAAAGGAAGCAGCTACATCAAACTACCAGCAGAGCTTAGAAATTCGGCTAAAGGCTTGATCAACATGAAAAACATCGACGACGAATGCTTCAGATGGTGCCACGTAAGGCACTTGAATCCACAGGAAAAATATCCTCAGAGAATCAAGAAGAGCGATAGAAAATCTGCAAAGGACCTAGACTATTCAGGCATCGAATTTCCAGTAGCTACCAAACAGTACAATAAAATCGAAAAGCAAAACAACATTAGTATCAGTGTCTTTGGATATGAAGAAAGGAAGCCATATCCCATATTCGTATCGAAAGAAGAGTACGATGACCATATGGATCTTTTACTAATCACTGAAGGTACTAATAAGCACTACATTCTAATCAAGGACTTCAACAAGTTCATGTACAACCAAACGAAACACAAGGATAGAAAGCACTTCTGTAGACATTGCTTACAATGCTTTGGATCTGAAAGAGTGTTGGTCGCTCACAAAGAGAATTGCATCCAAGTAAATGGTACGCAAGCAATTAAGATGCCAACTAAGGAAAACAACATATTGAAATTCAAGAACTTCCATAAACAACTACCAACACCGTTCGTGATCTATGCCGACTTCGAAGCTATAACTGAGAAGATCGATGGCTGCAAACCTAATAACGATAAATCATATACTGAAGCCTACCAAAAGCATACAGACTGTGGTTATGGCTACAAAGTAGTATGCTGCTACAATGACAAATATAGTAAACCAGTGCAGATCTATAGAGGTGAGAAATCCGTCTACAAATTCATGGAAAGAATGCTTGAAGAGGTTAAATGGTGTCAAAATATAATAAAGAACGATTTCAATAAAGACATGGTTATGACCAAGAAAGATAAACTAGACTTCAAAGATGCTACCAAATGCCATATATGCGATATCGAATACCTAGTAAACGACATCAGAGTTCGAGATCACTGCCATATCACTGGAAAATACAGAGGATCAGCTCATCAAATATGCAATCTCAACTTCGACATAAAAGCTGAAGAAATTAAGATCCCAGTCTTCTTTCACAATCTTCGAGGATATGACTCTCATCTAATTATGCAACAGATCGGCAAAGTCATCAAGAATCATCCATACATAGACAAGAATGGTAATAAAAAACACCATAAGCTCAACGTAATCCCTAATAATATGGAGAAGTATATGGCATTCATGCTAGGCAATAACCTCACATTTCTCGACAGTTTCCAATTTATGGGTCAATCACTTAGCACATTAGCAACTAATCTTCCAGAAGACAAATTTATATACACTAAGAAAGACTTCGCAAACGATGGGCAATTCGAATTAGTAAAAAGGAAAGGAGTCTATCCATACGACTTCATGGATGACTTCGAAAAATTCAACTACGAATGCCTTCCTAAGAAAGAAGACTTCTATAGCATCATCAATGATGAGCACATATCGAATGCTGACTACGAGCATGCATTAAAAGTATACGATACCTTCGAAATGACTTCTATGGGCGATTACCATGACCTTTACCTAACAATCGACGTACTTCTCTTGACAGACGTCTTCGAAAATTTCAGATCTATGTCGATTTCGAATTACGGCCTCGACCCATGTCATTATTTTACGACTCCTGGTTTAAGTTTTGATGCGATGCTCAAAATGACTAAAGTCGAATTAGAGTTGATCACTGACATAGATATCTACCAGTTTATTGAGAAGGGCATGAGAGGTGGCACTAGTTACATAGCTCATAGATACGCTAAAGCAAATCATGAATATCTAAAAGATTACGATAAAGATGCTCCAAATAGTCATATAATCTACCTTGACGCTAATAACCTTTACGGCTACGCCATGAGCGAATACCTACCTAATGGTGGATTTCGATGGCTAACCATAAAAGAGATCGAAAATACAAATCTAGCTAAGTACGACGAGCATAGCAAAAAAGGACTCATAATCGAGGTCGATTTAGAATACCCTAAATCTATACATGACGATCATAACGATTATCCGTTAGCAGTAGAAAAGATGTGCATAGATAACGACATGCTATCAGACTATTGCAAAGACATCCAAAAGAAGCACAATATGTCAATTGGTACTACACGCAAGCTCGTTCCGAATCTAAACGACAAGACTAAATACGTGCTTCATTATAGAAATCTACGATTATACACCAGCCTAGGAATGAAAATCAAAAAAGTCCATCGAGTTTTAGAGTTCAACCAAAGTCCATGGCTAAGAGAATACATCAATTTCAACACTCAGAAGAGAACCATAGCTAAGAATCAATTCGAAAAAGACTACTATAAACTTCAAAATAACAGTATATTCGGTAAGACTATGGAAAATATTCGCAAACGATGTAACGTAAAACTAATAACCGACAAGAAGAAGCTATTGGAACTAGCTAGCAAACCAACATATGTGAGCAGTAAGATCTTCAATGAAGACCTAGTAGCTGTCCATCAAATCAAGAATACGATAACATTGGATAAACCGATATATGTTGGAATGTGCATACTAGACCTATCCAAAACGTTAATGTACGACTTCCACTACAATTACATTAAGAAGAAATACGCAAATCCTCAACTACTGTTTACAGACACAGACAGCCTAATGTATCAGATCGAAACTAAGAACATATATAGAGATTTCCAGATCGACAAAGATAGATTCGACAACAGCGACTATCCAGTCGATTGTCCATTCTACGATAAGAACAACAAGAAAGCAGTCGGTAAGTTCAAGAACGAATGCGCTAACGGCTTCAAACATGTAACCGAATTCGTAGGATTGAGATCAAAGATGTACAGCTACATGAAAGATGATGATTCGAATTCGAAAACGGCAAAGGGCATTAAGAAGAACACCATCAATAAACAAATCAAACATATCAATTATAGAGATGCGTTGCTAAATAGAACTAAGATGTCGCATACAATGAAGACGATTCGGAGCGTGAATCATCAATTGGGAAGCTACGAAATCAATAAGACGAGTCTATCATGCTACGACGATAAAAGATACATACTAGAAGATGGAATCGAGAGTTACGCATATGGACACTATAAAATACAATAAACTTACACTTCAACTAAAATCGATCTCCATCCTTCCTCCATTCATCGCTCTCTACTCTCACCATGCACCAGCATCCATTACACAGAGAAGACGCAGAAATCAATATATGGCAATAGCGGATATCAGGCAAGGCAATGAAGCCATTAGAATGAATAGCTTAGAATGCAACTATGAAAAGTTGAATACTATAGTAAGAGAAGAATGAAGAGAAGAATTCGATATCCAAAGATTGAAACCAGTTATGGAGATTTCCAAGAATTCGACATCCAAAGATTGAAACCGGTTATGGAGATTTCCAAGAATTTGACATCCAAAGATTGAACTGGTTAAACCGGTTATGAAGAATTTCAAGAATTCGACCACGCCCTAAATTGACCACGCCCTAAACTGACCACGCCCTAAATAATTCCAAGGATAGTAGAACACGAACAACGAAAACATAGCAGAATGAAGCTGCAGTAGTATTGAGGGTGGGGAGAGACCTTCTTTGAGGTCGACAACGGATCATTTTGATCTCGAAGAGATTGAAATGGTCCGGTGCCCCCACCCTCTATACTACTAAGAATCGTCTGGTTTTTTTGGTATAATTAACAATAAACACCACTCGTAGTGTTCGCGCAATGCTTCACGAAAGATCGGCGTGAGTACTGTATATCCAGTGAGCGCGATATTTTGTGAATGGTATCGAAACACCGTAAACAATACGCATTTTCAACGGCTTTGTAAACCTCTTAAACCTGGAGCCCTTTGGAGCCCTTTGCACAAATTAGACACTTGATTTATTTATGTCACTGCTCATACTAATTTCCAGGTAAGGTTAGTTGTCTAAAAGGTTTGTAATTAATTTCTTTCAGGGTAAGATTTACGACTTGAGTTCGCGGAAAATTTCTCCCAAACAACCTCTCGAGAAAAGTGTCGATAAATATGCTCAGATTGTATGAAAAGTTTAAAAATTGAAGATGTTTAGCGAGTAGTAAAGTTAGAAAGTATATTTGTGACTTTGCTGAATCCATCTCTACGGTAGTTTCTAGAGTTAAAAAAACTTCAAGGAGAAATTTAGTTGGAAATGACAAAACTCGCGGGAAACTCCAAGTTTCTTGCCTTCTTGGCAAATTTTCAAGCGCAAGTGTTCATGGGAAGGCCTTCCAATCCTCCTTGAAATAAACGTTGCAACCTCGTTCCCAGGGGTCTTTACGCGCCTAATCAAAGATGGCGTCGAAAGTACCCCTGGTACAGGCTGGTTGGATTCGGCCACTGATTGGCTAGACGTTTCGCGCGCGCTGATTGGAGAATTTCAAATAGCGCGTGCATTTTTGATTTGAAAAATAAACTGGTGATCTCGTCTTTCGCATTGCGCGTTCAAAATTCGTTGAAAACAACTACAAATTCATCAGAACTTAGCCTTTTTGCCTTTTATTATACTCACTTCGCAACTGGGTACAAGTAGAATAATGTACGGTTGGAATTCATTGGGATCACACTTCAACCGCTAACCGTTCTTCAGCGATGATGAATCCAAGATGGCGGATGCTCCTCAAAATATGCCCACATATTGGGCATATTTTTGGGTCACATGACCAGCCTGTACCAGGGGTACTTTCGACGCCATCTTTGATTAGGCGGAACGAGGTTGTAAACGTTGTTGTTGCTGTCAGCCACACAGCGGTCAAACGTCTGCGCATGCGTCAAAAGTCTTGCAACACCAACATATTCCAAAACAAATTCAAAGCGAGCCGGCGGCCGTCATTGTTCACAAACCCGTTTTCAAACCTGGAAAACTTTTTTGTTAAATTATGAAAAAAATTAGTAAACTCACAGTTTGAAGTTTGTTCAATTTCCCGTCGACTGTGAAAGCTTAACTTTCACGTATTTTTGTTAACTTTTGGGGATAGAAGTTCACAAGCCGAGATTTTTTTGAAACGCCGGGTTGCTGTAATATGTTTTAAGGTAATTTTTGCGCGATAAATTCGCGCGGCCGCCCACCAGACTGACCGTAATACGCACGCGCAGACGTTTGACCGCTGTGTGGCTGTCAGCGTCGTCACCACTACCGCTGCTACTACTACAGCTACGACTGCTACTAATAGAGGTACTAACCTGTTTTCCTCTATAGCTAAAGTGACTTGAGTCATTTTAGCTGGATATTTCTTCTTACCTTGGGATAACCCATGCAGTTGTCCAACATTGCTAGTTCTGCGTCAGTAATGGTGTAAACACAACCCTCCACAGAACATCGCGGGCTCAACTCCACGTTGGCAAACCCACCTGCATCCCTTGAGCTCCCTGGATTAGATAAAAGTAACAAAGATTCATTTTTATTATATGGACGATAGTGTTTTACTGAGAAATAAACCACTCATAGAACTCATACGAAACTACATCCGGGTACTGAGTAGCGTATTTTCCATATCCTCACTAGTGAAAATATCGATGACGTCACGTTCGTCACCTTTTGAACTTCAAAGATGGCGGCAGGTTTATGAAAATCACAGAGGAAGATGTAAACAGCTTCAATGAGCTGCATGACAATCAATATTCCGAGCACAAAAAGCCAAATACGATCTAAAACTCTCTAAAGGTTTTTTGGGAGGCCGTGCGCCATACATTCTCTCTTCTTTTTGCGATTTTTGAAAGCTTGCTATTCGATTCCTATGATTTATTTTACGTCGAAGATACAGGAAGCCGTTACCGGGTCTTCCAAACCAGAGGCTTATATTTAAGTGTTCCGACGAACTCCAGGAATTGGATTTAGGTTGATTTATCGAAGCATTCTCAAACTCGGTAAACTTACTAATTTTAGTGCGAATTTCGAGTTAAATTCTTAATCTGATTCATTCTTGATACTCGGTCCCAGTCCCTTCCTCAACATCCGAAATGGCTAATCGTGGCGCACAGGGTGATACTTCATGTAAGTGGTCACGTAATAGAAACCATGGTTTGAAGAACAATGAAAACTTGTACATGAAGTATATACTGATTCAAACCACCAGAGCTGTTGTGTCGGGAGACAATCCCCTACTGTTTCACGAAATAGCAGAATAGGTTATGTTACGTCTACCTGATATAGTTTAGAAGAGGAAGGAGACAAGGCCAACGGCTTTACGACGGTTACTAAGCTACATGTAACTGGACAGCTCTAACCGAAAGTTAGAATCTATGTCCACTTCCTGCCGAGTTGCTAAAATGAGTTTATAACGGTTAAAGACAAAACAGCGACAAAATGACAACTTACCTCTCTTGTTAAATCGGAGTTTGAAACCGAAGAGGATTCCCCATAGGCGCTTGTGCTCTCTCCGCAGATAGATAGACATTCTGAAATAGCGCACAATGAACAATCTAGACCTTCTCACCAAGGTACATACACTTCACAAAAACAGTGAAAACGTTACATGTAGTTTGAAGGCAATTTGTAATACCTAGCACAGAAAACAATGATTTTTAACGGGAACCTGAAACACAACCATATAGGAGCTGGTCAAAGTCAGGACCCGGCTAAACCACAGATTGGAATTTAGCGTGTTGGATTTTGAGAAAAAAGCATTCACAACCACTAGACTGAGCTAAGTAAACGCCCGGGGGAGGGGGGTACTCTACCCAAAGTTAGGTAGGGGTGTGCCGCTGGGGCTCTGAAACCCTTACCCTGTTTAAGACAAAAAAAACTCAAATTTCCATACCCTGTTCAAGACAAAGTGTTAAAATTCTCCCTCTATAAGACAAATAACAAATTATCTATCCTTGGATGTGTTTATTGTGATCTTGTATAATGAGTGTCATAACTAAATAAGTCCTCAGCAAGCACTAGACTAAATAACGGCACTAGATAAATACCATACCCTGTTCAAGATCTGTCGATGTGAAAACGGATACCCTGTCTAAGATCAGAAACTCGAAAAACCATACCATGTCCAGCAGATCATCCCCGTATAGTCCATCATCCCCCCCCCCGTATAGTCTATCATCCCCCCCCCCCGGTTGTAAACGCAAAACTAAAGCAATCACCAAGTTACTTTCGACACTGAATTGAAGCAAGACTACTGGTTCAATGTTTGAGAGCCTAGGGCTCATTCGTATATCTTTGAGTTGTTGTTGTTGTTATTTCTCACCTATTGATGTTCATGTCAGCTCCGTATGCGAAGTAGAACAGGTAACCTGGTGGCGGTTTGGCATTAATGGTGAAACTGACAGGCGCAAGAGAAGCTGGCTGATCTTTGTGATTGGAGGACCTAAAGGGACAGAACGGAAAACCTAATCTCAACACCACTGAAAATGAAGTTTAGAAGAGCTCTTTGATGTTCTGTATTTTCAATTTCTGATAAATAGCTTTTGAATTTATAATCGCCTTTGAAATCTCGGTATGTTCTTAATTTGTTTCTACCGACCGATCTGTTGCTGTCCCAGTCGAAAGGACTTGATATCCAGTTTTGTAGTTCTATACCACTTATCCTTTGTTCAAAAGCTTTTGAAAATCTTTTTAATTCTGTCTCATCAAGAATTGTAGTTAGTTGAGATTCCAACATATATCCAAAACCCCCGGGGGGGGGGGGGGGGGACTCCCCATAAAAATAGACGGGGGTGCTCGACCTATCTATTAGGGGTTAAAATCGTTAGCAGTGCTATCTCTTAGGGGTCTTCCAAAGGCCAAATTTTTTGTGGCCGAGAAAAAATAGCGCTGGATCCTCGAGCATGAGACCCCACAAGTTGAATCGGTATTTACGGCTTCGATATAGAGTTTGATCCATCCGAATATTAAAGACGAGGTTATGGGGCAGAGCTTTGTCTCTTATTTCCTTTAGTTTGCACAAAGATAAAGACTGTTGGAGTGCTATCTTTTAGGGGTATTTTTTTTTGTGAGCCACGCCCATATTGCTATCTTTTAGGGGTGAATTTCATTTCTCACGTCGAGCACCCCCGTCTATTTTTATGGGTCCCCCCCCCCCCCCCCCCCCCCCGGGCCAAAACCTCGTCAACTATCAGCCGATAGAAACTTCGAGCTCGCAGTCTAATTGTTAAGTAGTGCTAAGTTACGGCCCCAGAAAGTGACTACTTCAGTTTAGTTTTATAACAGGAAATCGCCCGAGTTCGGCCTAGCAGGCTTTGTTGACGGCTTTGTTGGTTCACCGAGAAGTTGTTTGTAAAAATTTACGTGCTCCTATTCGATGAGACTACGGAGTTCTGTGCATTTCCCGTCACATTGTATTTGATTAGAACACTCAAATCCACCCCCCCCCCCCCCCCCCTCCAACAACTTCTCCTGCAACCTCCCCCCTAACATACATAATTGGCACTGATATTGCAATCAAATTCTTTCTGGTACCAAACCACATTCTTGAAATTGAACGTGGCCGCTGTGATAAAACGTAATTGTTAACGTTGCATTGAAGACGACAAACACTTTTAATTAAATGTATTTTTTACACAAAAGAGAGAAAACGATCTTCTACAAATTAGGCAAAGATAGTTTTAATCAATACAAACTTAATAGCCCCCCAAAAACATAAAGCTCTCATTGTAAAAAAAAAATTCGAACCTTTGAAATTAGAAAAACTAGAATCTATTGGAGCACAAACCGATGTAACACCTAATCAGGTTCTGTCTTATCTGAACATTTAAAAGAGGTTTCTTGGGGGGGATTTTAAAATTAAAATGTTCTTGGATGTCCGAGGGGGGAGGGGGCGGGGTAGCTAAAAATTTAATTGATCAACAGCGGAGGTCTTTAAACTTTCCATTATAATAAACAATTTCTCCTCCGCACCCCCTCAACCCTCCTCCGTCCCCAAGCAGGGATTTATTCAAGCACCCCAGCTATTTTTTATCAGTACTTTAAACTGATGACGTGCGTGCAGACGAGGACGTGATGTGCGGTGTTAATCCACTGCTAAACATAGCCGCTTTGTGCAAGACATATCAGGCTTTGCATGCAGTATTAGATTTTATAAGATCACGCGGAAGATTTCCTCTGGAGAGCACACTGAGAGCTTCACTCCCCTTCATTTACACTCTTCTGTTAAAATCATTTAGTATCGAATTGAATTGGACGAAATTCTCGCATCAAACTCCATAGACAGGAATATACAAAGTATGGGTCGGTAGAGCGTTAGTATATTGGGATACTGGATCCACGATTCAGGATCAGTTAAGGTAAGTATGAATTAGTTTTGTTCTGGCTCTTAAAGTCGTTGATTTGGGTGCAGTAAAGTGTTTTAAATCTTGTTCAGCCAATTTTGGGCGATTTATGGTTGTAATATTACTTTAGAATGCATTACAAGAGGGTCTCAATGGGGGGGGGGGGGTCTACATGTCAGTTGTCAGTTAAAATTTTCGCCATTTGTCAGTTGTCAGTTAGCCCTAGTTAATCATTACTAGAGAAATTTAACAATGTTTGACCCACAAAAACCAAATTTGTCAGCTGTCAGTTATTTTTCCGTTGTCAGTTGTCAGTAAAAACATTGTCAGGTGTCAGTTATTTTTAAGGCCGTTTGTCAGTAGTCAGTTAACCCCATTCAGACCCTCTTACAAATCCGTGAAATGACGTCATTCAAAGTCATGCTAATAAAAACAAAACAAAAAATCTCTGAATTTTAACGGGACCTGAAACAACCATAGAGGCTGATCAAGTCAGGACCCGGCTAAACCACAGATCGAATTGGAATTTAGCGTTGTAATAAGTTGAAATAAATTGAGTCAGAACATTGAATGTGAATCATTTCAGTTGTTTTCAGGGTCATACATTTGATCCTTGCAATCTTATTGAAATATTTTAATAAGTGAGCTGACAAAAACAGAGCAAAAGGAACTAGCTTCAATGACGTCATTGAAATTCATTTTGTGTTCCACTTTGACCTTTCAATCATTGATAACTGTAGTGGCTGCATTGTAATATACTTTCCGTTGGTAAAAGAACCAGTTATTCGAACTTTACGACTGGACATCAATGTCTATTTCTGTATACAGTATTCAGACATCAAATGATTATTTTAAATTATGTCTGTGAAGTCCTACCTCGTTTCATTGAGTAGTTTTGCGTTAGCTATGACCTCTAAGTCTCCTTCTAATTCCTTTTCTCTAAAAGACAAACCAACAAGAAGTATTGCATGTCAAACTGCTAACCAAACATCGCGTAGCGCGTAGCCTTAGCTTAAAGCACAAAGTAACGCACCTGAACACAAGTAACGCAACTCAACACAAAATACTTACAAATCTTGTGACTTGCTGTATTCGCCGGGCTGGAATTAACAGGAAAATAAAGCTTTTAAAGATGGATGGTCCATTAAAAAATCTAATAAAACACTTTAAGCCGGTCCAAATCTTCTAAAGACTAAGTATATTGGAATGGAATTCGATCACGTAGTTATACTGAGTAGCAAAACAATCTGACTTGCGCGAGATCGGTAGTGTTATTAACAACACCTGTAAAATTATGCTACAATGTATTTTCCACCTCCAATCGATTGTCGATCTTTCTAAGACAGCATTTTGAAGTTTGTTTGACATCCAGTAAAGCCTTTCCTATTGGATCACGAGCGCAATTTATTGGTTATCGAAGTAATATATCACCACCTGACTGTTTCCTGCAAAAGGTCTATTAACTGTCTAGTTCCACATTATTTAAAACATTATTTACCATAAGTGAAGTGTTCTTGTCATTATTGAAATCCATTTGTGATTGCTTCTCCTCACCCGAGCCACACACCGTCTCGAATCCAGTATCATCACTAAACTCATGACAACTCTCATTGTCACAAGTTCTTTCTGTCATCTGTGACATGGTGTCCGCTCCTGAAGTACTCGTGACGTCACCGCCACCACAACTCTCCTTCAAATCACTCGTAAAGAAAACACCAAACCCCGAGGGGTCATGATCACTTAAATGCGCAACTCTAGAAACCGATCGCCTGTATTCGGATATCTCACTCTTAAGGTTCCCAAAATTGGTGTATTTTCCCGTTTTGCTTTCCTCTTCACTCTTAGAGTCATCGTTTTTTTCTATCGCTTTGTGTTTGGCCTTTGTTGTTTGGTTATTCAAGTCCGCTTTATCCAAGAACCCTGCCACGTTTTGCTGTAAGATATTGTACTGTTCAGTGAAGTAACCAGGTAGAGTAGCTCTCAAATTGGCAGCAAATCTATCCCCTTCTAGGGACAAATACTTACGAAGAACGTCACCTTTGTCTGCTTTTTCGGTCCTAAATATTCCCTTGTTGGGCTTCTGCGGAGCCGAGGCGGGTCGAGAGCAAATACTATTTTTCAAATTGCGATTCAATGCTGTTCTGGTTCTTCTCGGCCCTGTGGATTGTATTTTTTGGGCTTTTGCAGTGAAGTTTTCGCTTTGTTCTATACCTCCATCACAAGCCGACATACTCAAGTTAAATTTGTCAAGGTTGCGCCATATTTCTGCTGAGGGAATGCGGTCTGAGTCCAAAGAATCAGAGTCTAAGAAATCATCTTCTTCATCCAAACATTCGAGGTTAATGTTCGACATTGGGCGGGAACAGTTACTCTGGATCCTTGGCATCTCGGATTCCTTCGCTGTTGTTGGAAATTCCTTTTCTGTTCTTCTTCTTACGCGCACAGTCATGAGAGGAGCATTATCTCCAACACAGGTATCAACAAAGGTGTCACCTTTAGAGCTGTCTCGAGTGTTCCTTAAAAGCGAAGCATGTGCAGACTCTGTAGTAAGACTAACTTCTTCACCTTTCGAATCCACCAGCCCACTTTTTAGTTTCCTACCTTTCCCTGCCGAATCAGAACGAGTTTCTCCGCTGCATCCAATGTTTCTCTGAGAACCTTCATGCTTGCCTCTTTCTTGAATGTCACCCCCACTTCGTTCATTTGGACCACTCGTACTGTTGCCATAGGAACTAGCCTTGTTGCCATGGTTACTTTTGTAAGATAAATCGTTATCATCGGAATCATTGTCGCTATCATGATTGTTGTAATCAGTACTGAACGGTTTACAGCCACCATGTTTGGACTTATTTTCATTAATCTTGCTTTCGGAACTATTTTCTTCTGGTTCGCTTATATTTCTGTTTGGATTGTGCTCTGCATGAACTTCTGGCGGCAAAGGAAGCTCATCTAGCGAGATTTCACTAGCAGCTACTTCTTCTTCCCCCAATATATCATTACACGGACCACTTTGGGCCAAAAAGTTATTTTTGCAATCACTGCATGACACGCCTACAGGATTTTCTTCTAGATTTTCATCATCGTTATGAGCTTCCCCACATTTAATATTTTCATTTTGAAAGCCATCCTGATCTGCACTGGACAGCTCAGAGTCATCCTCTTGAATGTGTGTCTGTCTCACCCAACTATCTATTATGCCATTGTCGATACTATCTGTCCCACCTGAGAGACAGTCTTGATCAGTGTAGCCTGTCTCCGATGATGCGCGGGATGTACAGTGGATGGAGCTGTCGGCACGCAACATCTCGTTAGGACTGTCAGGGTGAGTGGACGGTGAGCCAAAATGAGACAAATCTTCTTTGAAGTAAACATAGGGCCTTTGGGATCTGTACACAACCCTTGGACCTACACGAACAGGTAAATTAAAGTAAATTGAAGTCGAAACAGAACCACTTACCACTGTGCCACCTTGGCTCCCTAAACGCATAGATGTGGACACATTAAGGGCAATATTGCCGGTAACAGCGAAATTGCAACGTTGCAGGTCTTGTTGCAGCGTGTGTCTAACGCTTTCAAAGTAATTGCCTGTGGTGGGAATTGGATAACCCACTTTCGATACATGCTTCGCTGGTCACGCATAAAGGTTTCAATATGAGGCTCTACGACAACTTAAATTTATTCTTGCTAATCAAGAATGCTTGACAAGGGAAACATCGGCAGTGGGCTATTAATTCTCGAGGTAGCCTATGGGTGTTACAATCACAAAGTCCAGTCAGTTTTCTTACTGCGCTGGCTGAGCGTTTAATCAGGTGCGAGACATCTATTCGTTGCAACGTTGCAACGTTGCTCAGTAGAAATTGACATGTTGCTAACAAATTTGCCATATGTTAGCGGCTTGGCTTTGTGGCGGTCGCGTGAGTAAGCAAAATATGATTTACAGTCCAACACTCTATATTTTTCTCCCCATTAAAAACGATGAAATCATTTGGCCATAATAGTACAAGTATTATAACTACTTGAATCTCGATTAAAGACAGATTGAACGAAAGAAACACAAAGCGCAGTAAACTGAGAATGTCTACTTTTTTCGTTAGCAACATGTCAAATTGTGTTTATATATATATAGAAGCGTGAGCGATCAACCATTGCAACGAACACGAAATCTGACACCGTTAAATGCTCAACCTGAATCCACAGTATCTCGATCTTGCCGACATTTGGTCACGTAAAACACCATTAAGTACATTTATTTACTAGGTATTACAAAACAGGTCAAGCGTTCCTTCGTAGAGCAAAAAATAAAGTTCGATTCATTATTCAAAATTTGATTTCATTCTTCGTTTCAAACTTCTATTGTTAAAACGAAACTTGCAAAATTGAAATTGAGCCCCAATCCGGACTTTCGGTTAATTTTTATATTGGAAGAAGACTAATCTAACTTAGCAAGTTTCATTTCAACAATGGAAACTAAATCAAATTTCGAAAAATTGAACTTAATTTCTGGCTCTAGGTTACCCTGGTTGCCAGGGGTTCGAGTTCGAGGAGTGGAGCGGAGCGAAGCGACGAGAACTTGAGGAGGGTAGCTCTAGGTAGGAACGCTTGACCTGTTTCGACTGTAAAACACTGACAATACTAAGAAACAATCTGTGCAAAAACTAGGCACAAGTCTATTGTTCAGATGCAGTTTGCTTTCCCCACGGTAGAATTTTGTTTTCATACTGACAACTCATGAACCCTTAAATAATAACTACAGGTCTAGCTGGATTATTAAGATACCTGCTAAAATGCCTTGGCACTGCCTGATAGATGGTCCTGATCCACTGATTGGTCTACCTGTGGTCTGCAACCTGTCACAACAAATGATAATCAGCTACTTCGTAAACTGATAAGGACTGGGGCAGTGTGTCTAAATTTAATCAAATTCTAAAACACATGAAAGATTGCATCGAAATTAGTAGGTTTACCGAGTTGTTTAGCCCGGGGGTGGGGGGTGGGGGGGGGGGGGGGAGGGGGCATACCTAGGGAATTTTATTCCACCCCCTCTTCCATGGGTGGGGAATTTGACATAATTTGGGATCTCGAGGGAGGGGCATTTTGACGACTTGAGTTCATATTGACAGTGTTACCACTGCATCTTTTCCCTGGGAGGAAGGGCATTTGACACCAACAGTTGTCCCCTGGACAGGGAATTTGACATGTAAATGAGGTGAAATGTCAAATCCCCCTGGGTACGCCCATCCCCCCTTCCCTGGGGCTAAACATTGCCAAGTGCATAAATACGAACTGAATAGCAATTAGCTTTTGAAAATCACAAAAATAAGAGAGTTCAGTATCCCCAAACCATACTGAACTCTCTTTATTTTATAGCTCTTAAAACGTGGTGAGAACAACAGCCATGCTACTCGACTGTGTCTTGGGGTGTACTTATTTGTTCTCATCATGTTTTGATGTCATCAGAGGGCAGACCCAAGACAAAATGGCATCTTTTTGTTTAGTAACTAAAATTTAAAATTTAATAACAATATTATAATAGGTACTTATTGACTGAGTGAGAGGGTTGGATGAGAAAACATTTGGCTTGAGGTCATGACATACGGACCGAGCACAGCAAACGAGATGACCGAGCACAGCGAACGAGATAACTGAGCACAGCGAACGAGATGACCGAGCGTAGTGAACAAGATGACCGAGCGTAGGGAACGAGATGACCACTTAGTTTGTTTTAATAACAGCAAAACAACAAGCATAAAATCGAGCAGGACCAGATGCCTTTTACCAGCCCGTCAAACACATACAGCCCCCATCACGTGACTCTTTCCTTACTTCTCACCTTACTTCTCATCCAGTGCTTTACCCTAATCCCACCATAATTTTTTTCAAATTAGTTGAATATTAATTAATTGAAGGGCTGTATGCAAAAGGCATAAGTGACGATTTTAGAATATTTAAAAGTAACTTCGCTTATAGAGTAAGAAAACCTGTACTTTCTATCCAATTCTAGCCAGTTAAGGTATCACTTGAAATTGAAAAGAAATTGAAAAGGACTTTGAACACACAAGTACGATTTCTTGTTTTGTTATTATATGGGGGTGGGGGTCGGGGTTGTGGAGAACCAGGAGACATTAGAGAGCTTAAGCAACCACGACGGCAACGTCTAGGACGACGGCATGAAACAATAGCCTTAATTGCAAAATACAATAACTGCACGTGGGAATGCACACAGTCACCTACATTTCAACCGTTGTCTGGAAAAACAGAACGTGAAAACCCCACATTTTACGTTTACAAGAGAATGCCAACGTATAAAGTAAGTCACTCCGTTTTTCTTTCGGCGTGAACGGAACTCTATGCTTGTCATATTTTTCGAAGATATGAATGTGAAAAGTAATTAAAGGCGAACGAAGGAAATAGTAAGCATCACATTTCGGTAGAAAACATTTTTCTAGGTCCCGTCCTCGCTGCCGTCGCCGTCGTTGATGCTTAAGCTCTCTAATGTTGTTGTGTGCGCACTGATACATTACGCTTGGGTGGGGAAATGCTTACTTTTGATAAACTGAGGTTCGGACAAGTTTCCCTTCTCTTTGAACTCGGACACCAAGCTGGAGAGATGACTAAAACTGGGAATATTTGTCGGAATAAGTTTCTGCAAGAGTGATTCTGTGTAAAGTGTTGTTGGACATCAGTATTAAACTCATGACTGAATGAAGAAACTGAAGAACTGTTTCGGCTAAAAGGCTGTTGTTTATTGGGAACAGAAGGGGGAACCGAACCAGTAAACTTTGGCGAGCTAAGATTATCATTTTGGTAACTCTGATGGTCTGATCGAGCTTTCAAAAAATAATAATGTTGAGGACTTCGCGTGTGTGGTTTGCCCTGTCAAAGGGAGTCTTCTATTCCCGGGGGGAGGGTATAAAAATGACGGGGATCCTCGGCACAAGAAAGGTACGCATAAATTCAAGGTTTAAAAACCATAATGAGTTTGACCCCCTAAAAGTATGCATAAATTAAAATTTGTACAGTGATTCCTTACGTGTACGTTGTAAAAGAACATTAAAATTCTAATTCTGAACCCCTAAAGGTATATATGACTCGAGTTCGACTTGAGCTCGAGCATAACTAACTTGTGCGAACAGGACCCCCTTAGGGTAAACATTTTCATAACCTTAACCTTGATGTAGTCGATCAGCTACAGAAAAAAGCAAGCGACATTCAAGGATTACGGAAATTTTCAAAATGCAAAAGAAATGTTGCTGATATTCGGTGGCCTGGTGTAATCACTTTGTTTGCCGATAGATAATCAAAGGTGTGAAAACCTACTTTAAAATTCCATTTTTCTTAAGAGTACAAGCGTGAAGAGAATTCTTGATGAAAGAAAAACGAAAATTTCACGGACCTGGATGCATGGAAGGTTTGAAAACACTAACAAAATTACCATGAACATCGATAGAAGAGATTGACACACATTTTTAAATCAATGGACATGTGTTTGATCTTATGATGATCAGAGTAATCAGTAATAACTTTCTACATAAAAAAATCTCTAAAGGCAACCTTAAAAAGAGAAAAGTGTGCCACACAGCCGAATCATCACTTAATATGCCCTTTTGCACTCCAGCCATTCAACTGAATGTTATTCAGTGCCTGTTCTCACAAATTTACCTGGCCTTTCTTAGCCTTTGGTAGGCTGTGATTGGTCCTTTGGGAGGTTGGGGTCTTCTGAATTTCTGTTTGACTCTTTCAATTTTCTCCCTAGTTACTTGTTTCAGTTCGTGACTGGGGTCTACAACCTAAAAAGAAAACATCAAAAATATCAATCAGGGCCTGGAACATCCATGAAAGCTAGGGCTAGATAATGGGCTTATCTTCACTCCCCAGGGGTTGCAATAGATTAGCTGGCTGCTGTCACCAAGCTCCAGCTCTTTTTAAAATAACTTGTGGATGTGCAAAAACAAGTTATTGGGATGGGTGAAATTGTGTCACTCACTCACTAAGGTGTTAGCATGCCAAAGAGCCTCGGAAGGAGCTTGTTAGTTCTTGTACTGTACTACCTGAGCTTAATTACTTCTTCTGTGAGACAATTTCGTTTTTACACCAACTTTCAAACTTAATGAAACCCCAGCTGCTATATAACCTCCAAATATATTAATGATAATTTTATGTAAAACTAAAGAAGCTGCACCAACAGCATTATGGGAGCTAACAACATGATTATAAATAAATAAATACCATCAATTTTTATTAACATACATGTCATGTATGCATGGTTAATAATAATGGTTTTGAACATTTGATTTTAATCAAAACTAAATTAAATTTAGACATGGTTAAATATCCAGCAAGTATCGGGTACACTGTGGCGTGCTCATGTAGCCTGGGTCAATCAGTTCTCATCCGGGACTAATTTAGTAGTAGTTATTACTCATGGTTTGGAGTTTTCTACCGGTTGCACTTCACCACGATCGCTTGCAGCTTTCCCTCCCTCTCCTTTTGTCCACTATGTGTGTGTGCTTATAGTGCTCTGGACTGTTCAGTTGCCAGGGTAACCTGGCGACCACGCTCACAAGCACTGCATGCCCACCGCCTATGCACAGAACCTCCAACTTTGATTCCTCAACATTTGATCCAGTAGTCTGCTTGTTAGTTAATTAGCTGAACTAATATTTAATTTCTCTTTGCTGGACTAAATATGTTTTGTATCTCATGTTCCAAATTATACAATTTTGTACCTCAAAAGGTCCTTTCTTAGACTTGTGAGGCCCTTGTTTAAAAGGTGTTGTGATATAATAGTTTGGTTTGTTTGCCTGTACTCTGTTTGGGCTGGTTTTCTTGCTGCCAGGAGTTGTGGCATACGAAGATCCACTCAAGATGTAACTAGCACTCTCTGTGGCCAATGAAAACTCCTCTGACCCTACAGATAAGAGTGGAAAACAGCTAGTTTATCATGTACCTCATGTACCAGATATTAGTACATGCACATGGATACGTTATTTGTATAAATCAGAGAGTATACATGTATGCATGTTCTGTTCAAAAACGTTTTGTTCAAATTGCATGTATATTTGAAGCATTGGCGATACATGTAATTCATGGCCTTTAATCTGCTTAGTAGAAATTGTGAAATTTGCTACCTACATGTACATGTAAGCTTATGTATATGTTGCAGTTGAAATTGACCATTCAGTTTAATTTGACCATGAGTCAAAACAAACTAGTTCAATTTGACCATTGGTCATATTCAACTAGTTCAATTTGACCTGGTCAAATCAAGCTAGGTCAAATTGACCCGGGTCAGTTCAACCCATGGCCAGGTTTTGCTATCAATAATTCTAAAAAAAAATCACTCTCCCCTCCCATAAACTTGTACACTTACCTTTCATTCAGATGTAATACCACGTACTGAACTCAGAGGGATTTGAACTCAGCAGCTCTGCCTTGACACACCCAGTTTTCCAATGACTTATAACACACTGCGCCACACAAGCGCTTGTTGATTTGGAAGCAACATTTATTGTATAAGTAACGTAAACCAGAACCCAGATCCTCTCGGGTCAACAAGTCAACACTTACATGAAGTAGTAACCCACATGGAATCTGTCATGAAACTCCTTTTTTTTTTGCTTTACATGTAGTTTGCTTCAAACAATAAATAATCATGTGAACTAATCCAAATCCTACCCCTACATTTAAAAAAAAACCTAACTGTCAACAATGTGTGCTCACTAATTTGTTTGAGTCAAATTAAACTAGTTTGTTTTGACCATGGTCAATTTGAACTAGTTTGTTTTGACTGGGTCAAATTGACCTAGTTTGAATTGACCTAGTTTGAATTGACCGGGTCAAATTGAACTAGTTTGTTTTGACCCATGGTCAAATTGAACTGAATGGTCAATTTCAACTACAACATATACTTCTTTTATGAAACCAATATACAATCAAGAGCATTGGAGTTAGACTAAAAATTAGCCTTCTAGCTAGGCCGCCATTGATAAACAAACTAATCAAAACATTTTGTGCAATGATTCATGGTCTTTAATATATTATTATTTAGTAGCTAGTAAATATGACATCATTAGCTCCTTGTTGTATGAAGCTTTAAACCTCCTCCTTTGAAATGTTCCTGGCTGCTGCCACCAAGCTCCAGCTCTTTTTTAAATAACTTGTGGATGTGCATAAGTGCAAGAACATGCAGGTTATTGGGATGGGTGAAATCATGTCACTCACTCACTAAGGTGTTAACATGCATGCCAAAGAGCCTCGGAAGGAGCTTGGTGTAGCTAGTCCTTGTACGTACTACATGTACGTACCTGAGCTTACTACTTCTGTGAGTGAATTTTGTGTACAGGTCTACTTCATTGCGCTATACTATATATTATATATATGTGGAAGTAAGATACATGATGTCCCAAAATAGAGATGGATTTCAAAATATTTGATATTTTAACATATTAACAACAATGCCAATCTTTCCGATTTTCGTGACCCTCGAAAATCAGTTGCGCACACGATGATTCATGGGTTCAGACACAGAGTATGTCTTTAAGCTGCACGTATGTACACATGACATTACAGTATATGTTGTTTGTATGGTAATTAAGTTATAAATAACAATTCTCTGACTAGTTCTGGTTGCAATTGCATGGTTATCATTCTTGTTTGGTGAGCATTTTTGTTAATTAAAATATAACGGTTAATTACAGTGTACCTATAGAAGGCAGCTTTTAAATTTTCTACTCTTAATTGTTTTGGCTGATGTAGATTTTCTACATTCAATGTCAATTTCTGGAATCATATATTACAAAGTTTAAGGCTCGAAAAGGAAGGGAGGTCTGGACTCCCTGGACTCCTCTGGATCTGCTATTAGTAAACTTTATCAAATTTAACCTGTAACATGTTTAATAAGGGCTAGTCATGTACAAAAGATCTTACCTAAATTTAACTCCGACAGCCGTGTATCAACACTCAAATGTGATCCAGGTTGCTGAATAGGACAAAGAAGTTTAAAACTTATATAAATTATACAAGTTCTAAATTATTACAAATAAAATGAATGGCTATGCAAAAAATAATACCTCAAAGTCAAAGTGGAGGCACTCGTAAATGCATTTTGCAAAATATTGGATACTAATTTAGATATAATATATGGGGACCCAATTAATATTGACTTCATGGAATTTCCAATAGCACAAGTTATACCTAGATATGCCAATCTAAATTTACTGTAAGTTTACATGTGTATGTTCATCTGCACATTGTAGTTTTTTTTGTGACATTAATTAATAGGCTTCATTTAATATTAGAAATGTTTCAAAATATTGCTAATTTTTTTTTGTAACTTAACAATTATTTTAATATTGTTAATCGCGTTTGCACTAGCCTGCGAATACAGCCATCTCGCATGGGAAACCACAATCAAAACGTGGCCGCATAACATCATCAGTATGGAATTTTCCATCTCAAGACGCAGACGTCTCTCTTGGGGGCCATGTTTTGATTGTGGTTCCCGATGCGAGACGGCTGTATTCGCAGGCTACATTTGCACTTGAGAAACATACAAATTATTTGTAAACCACAAACGTCAATCAAATTGAAATACAAACCCAAAGAATCCATTGTTTAATTGCCTAGATGAATTTGTTCCTGCTCCCGTCATGAAAGAATGGATTAATTGTTGCAGGCTGGTAAATATTCATTTGAGCCAATCAGTGTGGAGTACAATACAATTGCATTTGAACTTGTTCGAGTTTTTGTTCTACAATTAATAACATATCACTGCCACTGGCCTGTTTAATTTGTTGTGTACTGTAGTTCTATAATATAAGAAATATGTAAGTGGCCCCGGTTTAATACAGTAGTCCCACAGTAATACCTGGTGATTGGTGCCACTGGAAGTCCTAACTTCGAACCCATCATCCACATATTTCTCCTCTAACCCATTTCTGTAGTCTTGGTCCAATTGGTTGCTAGACACAGATGTTCTGCGCGAGTTGGACGAAGTTTTTGAGGTTGAACTTCGACCACTAAAAATCCGGTCAACCATTTAGCATCTCAAGATTCGGCAAATAGCAGCAAGAATAATACTTAATGATCATCTAGCTAGCCTTTAGACCAGGAATCATTAGTTTACTACCTATTTCGTTAGTTTCTTGTCTAACTGGACGCCATCTTGGTTGCTAATAGTTCAACCTCGTTCCCAGGCCCAAGGTACTTTAATTTAACGCCATCTTCGTTCCCAGGGGTCTTTACGCGTCTAATCCAGGGTAATTCAGCACAGCCCGCATATATAAAATAAAATAAAAAATCTTAAACATAATATAGAGCTGAAACACTCGATCCAGTCTAAAGTATTTTTGAACCTCTAGCTAGTTTATGCGAGAATTCGGCCCAGGCGGCTGTTCAACCGGCAAAGAACTATGGGAATCCTGCGCAATGCATGCTAGGTAATTCAAGATGGCGGCCGATGCCACGTTAAGGCATTCTTGCCAAAAATCCAACGATTACCTCTTCTTTGACTATGTTGGAGACAATCCAAAATGGAAACCAGTATCTTTAACACATGTAGAGTACCATACAGGTATTTAATCCTGCTTCAAGTTATATTTAGACCGATAGAACCGAGCTAGATCTTAGTTGTTTGGAGGGAGGTCGCCATTTTTCAGAGGCTGGAGTTTTGTCAGCTTCTGCGTTTTGTCTCGCATTCTCGCTCTTCTGATTCTGTTGTTTTGATAATTTTCATTCCCCAGGTGATCTAGTTGGTCTAGTATTAGCATGGTACAGCCTCGTGCCAATTTTTATCGTGGTTTCTTTCGTTACATTGATAATCTTCCGCCGGGAATTGCACACGGTGAGTGAACTGATAAAGTCATGTATATAACTACACCAGCTTGATACATACAGTTGTAACAGGTTAGCTATTGCTTAAATAATAGCTCGTTTCTTTCACATCAAAAGTGCAAAGTTCTAGACATTACATGAAGTTGAGGAAAGAGTAATTTTAATATACGGAAATCATTAGTACAGAATAATAAACACACAGGGAGTTGAAATTATGTGCGATTCCTGCCAAATAGCGATGATTCGTGTTGATAAACATTGCAATTGTTATGCTAATGTGCCAACCATGATTTGTAAAGCCCACTTTGTGTTAGGAACCAATGGATCTCTAGTTGGCACATTAATGACAATAGATGACGACACGAAACATCGCTATACGTTTTAAAATGGCTTCTAATATTCTTTTATAAAGTATCTTGGAGCCAGTGTCTTATTAAAAATACTTAATAGGATTTTTTTTTTATTGTGTTCCTTTTCATCATAATAAGGATTGTTGAAAATAACATTTAAATTGTTTACAATTTACTACACTTGTTAGTTGTTACATTATGTATCAATCAATTCCAAACCTGCCCAACCCCTCCCTGGGCATACATGGGGCATTTGATGACTTATCAGTCCCACAGGCCAAGTAGGATATTTGTCAAAGAGACTCAAAGATGGCAAATTTTAAAAGTCCTACGGTAGGGTATTTAAACACATGAGCTGATCTCCCATGGTGAGGCATTTGCAACGTTCTGATTCAAAAATGTGAAATGCCCAGGGTGGGGTTGAGCACATTTGGAATATGAAAGTTTCATATTCTCACTGCCATAAGCTGGAGTGAGCCCTCGTGGAGGCTAAAATGAGATCTCTTCTAATGCTAAATAGCTTTTAGCAAATTCCTCCACAAGTTTCCATTGAGAGCTTGGTCCAGCTTAGCCTGCTGTGCAGACGTATTTTTTCACTCTCATAAATTCGAAGAAAAAAGTAAGGTCTGCTTACCCGAGTGCTTAATTAGTTTCCAATATGCAAGCACAACATCAGCACGTTTGTTTTATTTTTCTGCCCAATCAAAGCCATTGTTAGAATTTTATTGAATTGGCACGCCAGTGAACACTCTCCTATGATTGGTCAATGGCAAATGTATTGTCTGAATCCTTTTAAATGCAACATTACGTTACTTTCCAGGATATGGAAGGTAAAATCTGATTGGTCCATAATACAATGAGGTGTGCATATTGGAAACTAATTAAGCGCTCGGGTAAGCAGACGTTACTTTTTTCTTCGAATTTACGAGAGTGAAAAAATACGTCTGCATAGCAGGCTAGGTCCAGCTCGCCCATGAGAATATGCATATTATTGTTATTATAGCAAGCTTACAAACTCCATGTCATGTACCCACAGATGACCCTCTTTGCTGGTCTTGCTATCAATGAAGCTCTAAATATGGTAATAAAGCATACTCTGGCACAACCAAGGCCATGTGCAGACCACGTCTATCAATCATCATCCTTTGGAATGCCATCAGACCATTCACAGTTTATGGGCTTTTTTGCTGTTTATATGGTTCTTTTTATTTATTGTAGGTTAGTGAACAAGAGTATCTCCTGTTTAAGTACACTGTTACCAAGGCTGTCAATAACTTTTTAAGCACCTGTTCCTTTTGACATTGCACCTGTAATGTGACGAGGGCCTGAAAGACCCTGAGTTTCTAGGGAAGGAGAATTTTTTTTTTTATTACCCCCTCAAAGATGCATTTTCCTGCATTCTGGCTCATTTTTTTTTCATTTTCCTGATCAAAAAAAATGAAGTTTAACCTTTGTGACTGACACGCTCTTTTATCAGCTCCTTCACTTTCTTTTGTCTTGGTTTGCTGAGATTTAGAGGAAAAAAACTATCTATTCCTGGCTGCCTAGAGGCAGGTTCCTTTCTTTTATTCATAAACAAAATATCAACTTACTGACCATGCTGAGAGTGCCATGCAAAGACCACTTGACAGACTGCCATTGGTCAGAAAAAATTAACATAATGATTATAAGATCAGAACTGCACATCTGCTAATAGGTTTACTGCTGAAAATTAATCAGCAAAGGAGTTTTACATTTCTACCTAAAACAAATCTTATAATCGAAGGCATGAAAGGTAAAAAAATTTTTTTTAATAGATTTCATTTGCTTATTTTCTGAGAAAATTGAATCAAACATAGCGACCATCACCCATATGTAACATTGAGTGAGCTCACCTGTGACAGGTGTTATGGGTTATTGACACCCCTGGTCACTATACATGTACTTAATACATGTACAGTACCATATATAATTTTATACTACATTGTACTCAATTATTTGTGAGTTTAACCACCAACTATGGCTCTTAATTTATCATTTCATGTACTGTACACATCATTTCGCGCACTGTACAAGTCATTTCACATACCATACAAGTCATTTCACATACTGTACAAGTCATTTCACATACTGTACAGTCATTTCACGTACTGTACAGTTATTTCACATACCGTACAAGTCATTTCACATACTGTACACGTCATTTCGCATACTGTACAAGTCATTTCACGTACTGTACATGCCATTTCATGTACTGTACAAGTCATTTCATGTACTGTACAAGTCATTTCATGTACTGTACAAGTCATTTCACATACCGTACACGTCATTTCACCTACTGTACAAGTAATTTCATGTACTGTACACATCATTTCACGTACTGTACATGTCATTTCACATACTGTACAGTCATTTCATGTACTGTACAAGTCATTTCATGTACTGTACAAGTCATTTCATGTACTGTACAAGTCATTTCACAAACCGTACACGTCATTTCACCTACTGTACAAGTAATTTCATGTACTGTACACATCATTTCACGTACTGTACATGTCATTTCACATACTGTACAGTCATTTCATGTACTGTACAGTCATTTCACGTACTTGGACATTTATAGTGGTTGGAATTTCAATCACTATTCATTATAGAGTGGTTTTTGATTGAATGTGGAAAGTAGTTTGTGATTGGCTCATTCTGTTTTTACTTGCTCCTGTGATTGGTATAGGTAAACAAATGGGGATGAGTGAAAGTAGGGATAAATTTCACACAATCATGTTTGTCAAAATCGAAGTACTTAATTTCCTGAGCCGCTTCAGCGAGGGAAATTACGTAGATTTTGACAAACACAAGTTACTATATGATTACCCATTAATATTATGGAGGACAAATTACGATGCATGCGTAGGCTGCATTTGAAATTTCCAATATTACGCATGAAATTACAAGTTATAATTAGGGATTAATTTGTCAGCTATGGTATTAGCTCTGAAATTACTTTGGTTTTACAACACTCAATTGAAAACTGCTAGATAGCAGAAATACATGATCAAATTTCTTTGTATCAAATGGGTAGGAATTTGGGAACAGTAGTACACAATCATTGTCATACATGTAATGCTGAAAAATTCCAATTGTTGGATCTTAAAGCAATCACCTAATTCCTTTTTGACACTCAATCGAACACCACTCTAACACTGATGGTTTCTTTGTTAACTTCTAGATTGCAGTATTCTCAATCTATGACCATGTGGGATGATTTACTTGACAATTTGTGGAAGCACACAGTAGCAGGGGGTGTTGTTATTCTTTCGTTGGCAGTGGCATTTAGCAGGTAACAAATTATGTATTTCAGGGTTTGGAATTAGGGGAAATACTGCTAGCAACTATAGTTAGTTGTCACTAATTTTTAGCAAGATTCTACTAGAAACAGCTGCAAGTTGACATGAGACTTTACTTGCATTTAAAAAAAATCTAGATGCATTATATTTTGTGAGTAACTCATGATCACGTTTTAACTTCTCCTTCAAATTCTTTGTTTTCTAAGGGAGAATTTAGTACATGATCAGGAGTTACTTATTCCCTTATTGCACACAATCCTTCAATTAGCCTCTCCCATTTCCAGAATTACCAGACTTCTTCCCACACTGACATGCGATATGAATAACCATGAGCTGAATGGAGATCTGGGTGCACAAAGTACATGTATTAATGGACAAATTGGCCAGCCCATGGCACAGTTGCTAAGTCAGCAAATGAGTGACTCGACAAATATAGATCTGAATAAATGAAGGGATGTGTGCAACAAGGGTGTCAGTGACTCCTGATCACAATCTAAATTCTCCCTTAGAAAACACAGAATTGGAAGGAGAATATAGATGATGAAGAGTCACTTATGCCCTTGTTGCACACATCCCTTAAAATATTAGCAATCTCCTGCCATATTCAACTCTCTATCTAATTATAACAGTGGTGGCAAAATAACCATGCAGTTCAATGAAAGAGAGCCTGAAGTGACCATTGAAAATCTGTATGTACTCCTGTTGGTCAAGAAATAAATCTCTGTTCAGCTGGAATATGCATGAACGAGGTATCCCAGAGAAGAAATCGAGGCACCACAGGGTTGAGTACAGTTGTAGCTGCCAGAGCTACAAGTACATTGTACAGTACTCTTCAAATTAAGATATTTCAACAGAGGAAGTGAATTTCACCAGAGGAAGTGAAATTTCACCTGAACAAGTGAAATTTCCATTGTCTTTATGGGATATTTCACTTGTTCAGGTGAAATTTCACTTCCTCTGTTGAAATATTTTTGAATAGTACTGTACATGTACATGAAATAACAATGGTCAATACAAAGAGCCTGGTTCCAAACTACATGTAATTACATGCCTCTGTCATCCACAGTAATTAATAACAAGAGCCCATCTGGGCTTACACTCGGGCCACATGAGATTGAAGATCAAATACACTTTCATTTGAAATCCTCTTAGTAATAACCAAAGTGAAGAATTATTAGCTGAATTTAGCAGTCTTTAGGAGTGGCCGGTAGCGCGGTGACTTTCATTCTCTGCTCCCCTAGTATATATGTAATTTAATATTTTTTATCGTATGTTGACCTTTTAATTGAAACACTCTACTTATTCGTTGAACACACTGCATTTGAGCAGGCATATATTCATTGTTTTGAACCCGATAATTAACCGTACTACCGTACTTCATGGTCCCTTTCTTTAGTAGTGGGTTGTCGTTCAGGTGATTGTAAACTCTCGTCATTTAGCACAGAAAATGTATTCTGATGAATAGGGATCAGGTTGTCATGTAAGAAAGATGGCTCTTGAACAAACTGATTCATTGCTAAAGCTTTAGTAGGTTGGGTAGTCTCGGAATACTGGAGACCTTGGTCTTTCATTGTCTTCTTTTTTGTATTCTTGATTATTTTTTTTAAGTTTGAAAGTCGGATCTCAGCTTTATTATAAATATCCGCTTTCAACTCGCCATTTTCAACTTCTAGGTCAATAATATGTGATGACAGCATCTTGATTTCGGTCTTGTATATATTATCTTGCTGCACTAATTTGTCTTCCAAATGACTGAGTTTCGTTTTGATGTGACGAGAGTAAGAATTCATTACGCATACAGTTAGGTCAGCCTCCATGTTACAAATCAACTGAAGGTTATTAAATCAGCGAGAGAGTTCTTATTGCGGGCTAACAAATATCCTCGTGAAGAATCTCAAGAATTCCGTCTCTTCTGGTTTGAATTTGACTCATGTGTATGTTGCTTTTGGAGTTTCGAGGATATGTTGATACAAAACTACAGGCTCTTGGGGGTTTTCATTGACTTGTGAACGTGCAGGCTCTGTAACTTGTTTTGTTTTCTTAGTATAACGTAAAGTGTTAAACATGTTCATGTTCTCAAGCATGTCGCGCGTGACCTCTGTTTCTTCATTCATTAAGTGCTCTACTTTCATCTGTAATCTGGGAAACTCTATCTTTGCCCATGCCTTGGCACATAACTATTCCTGTTGTTAAGTAGACGTGGATGATTATAAGTAAAATCCTTCGACAGCTTGTACCGTTTCCGCTAGCTCAATATCCTCGCTGGAACGAAATAACTTGATCTCGATACTCTCTGATCCAACTTACGGTAAATTTAAATCTCTTGACAGTTTTTAAGAGACTCATAACATTGGTCTTGAAGTGCCTTCACCCTCCGACAATAGCGCCAGTTGAAATATCCTGAGCCTGTTGGAAGGCTTTCGCACGAGTGAAGTTAAATAAAACATTAAACTGGCTTACATTTGAGAGATTAGAGAGAAAGTTCCTCGCGGGTCTTCCACCATCTTGCTTTACTGTATTAAATTATGTAAATAAATTAACCTGGCGATTGTTGCGTGACCAGCATAGTGCAATCTGATTGGTGTGAATTTGACCTTTAACGCATGCGCAGAAATTTTGCGACACCCAAAAAAAAAAAAAAAAGAACGGCTTGCATTTTAAGACTCGGTGCTGCCACAGGCAGCCCGAGTAATAATAATAACAATCTTTATCCAGGGAGCCCACGTCACCTAGGTGATTTTCAGTGGGGCCCTGCCAAAAAATTAGTAATACTAATTGAAGAGGTGAGCACGAGAAAGATTTAATTGACAACAGATCAAGTTATCAATTCTCTCTTACAAAACAAAGATAAAGGAGAATTTGGAATTTGATCTGTCATCAATTAACTCTTTATTGCACTCACCTTTTCAATTATAGATCTATGGATTTCATACTGAAACCTTCTGATTTGCATAATTTGGAAGAAAAATCTATAAACTAAGGTAAACTATATGCTACCATGTGAAAGATCACATTAAGGTTACCGATCACCTTCGCAGGCTTAATTTTCGAACACCTTTTTATTTTTTTTATGGATCGATGCATTTCGTTGATAACTTTTATTATCTGAAATCAAAATTCTAAAAAAAAAAAATTTGCAGAGATATTCAGCAAGTTGCTTTATTACAATTAATAAATAAAACACTTTAGGCATTATAATCTGTTAATCCAATTATGAGCCGGAGCTAGTGCATCACGTCATCCGGGAACATATGAAATCATGTTTCCTGGTAACGCTTTGTTTTGATTTACAAACATACATGTACGAATGCTGTGACGAAACTAGAACCGTGTGGATGCTCACTACACGACAGTATGCCAAGAAAAAAGTGCTGCCCTTGGTCGAAATCAAGAACGAAATACAGCCCCTCTAAAAAAGCAAACAAAGAATTCGACAACTCTGAAAAAACTTCCTTAGGTGATTTAGCGATTGTGGATCTTGTTCCATCAAACCTACAGGAGGAAGAATCTTTCTTTATACAAGCCGGGATACAAGAGAGAGACATTAGAATAACAATAATCATTGCTATCAACTTACCCAATATCGGACATTGCATGTATCATGTCCTCCCTTATGGTGGCAATATATTTTATTTGTTCTCTTGCAGGGGCCACTTTCGCTTTTTTTGTTCTCTCCTTATTTACTTGTTTCACAGGAGTATTCGTTTTTTTCTTGTCTGATTAATGTCCCCTCTCCCCTAACAGCTTTGTCCATTTTAACTTGGTTTTCGAAAGCATGCAGAGTCCAGCAACAACAACAAAAACCCTGTGGCACGGCTGAAAACTGTGTCTCAGAATGTTCAATTTTTAAATAGTTACTGAGTTTTGGCCGATGGATCAAAAACACAGTGGTAATTTGCATAACAAAACTTTGAAATTTTATAACTTTTGAAAGAAACAATATATTCAAATTCTGTGACACGGGTTTTGTTCTCCAATAGGTGCTGATTGACACAATGCAACTTGCCGTCTTATTGAGAGTAACGTGAGGGAGTTTAACTCCGCCAAAGACACATGGCCGAATTTTGCGTTTTTCGCTTCCCTACTCAAGATTTGACAAAATCGAGAAAATAGAAGCGCCATGACATTCTTCAATATCTATACTTTAAATTGATACCAGTTTTATGGAGTTTAATTTTAAAGCAGGTGCTAGATTATTTTTCTCCTGAATGGCAATGATAGAGTATTCTGTGTGTGGAAAAAATATTGAAACGAAATAACCATTTATGAATAAAGTCTATATAATATTGAAAAGATGGGAGAAATGTGCATTGATTTCATAACTATTTCATCCAACCCAGTTTTATCTCCCAATCCTTCCTCAGGGTTTATCTCAGATATCATGATGTCAATCAAGTAGCTGCAGGGCTTGTGATAGGAGGAGCAATGGGTGGGGCATGGTTTATGTTCACACAGACTGTGCTGACACCATTGTTCCCAATCATCACAGCTTGGTAAGGTTTCTCAAGACTAAATGCACTTTACTTTTAGGAAGGTTAAATAAACCAGCATATTATTAGGGAAGAAGTCCTAGATGTCAAGAAAAAATTGAGTTGGAGGTTTAGTGCCCCTACATGCAGGGTCAGTGCTCGAGAGCTTGGTTGCCTTGCCAACCTAACAACCTATTTGATTACAAGTCAGTTGTGACATGTTATCAGGCTCCCCTTTCCGTCTCTGGACTGTTTGGTTCAGCTACTACACATAGTCACCATTGCTCAGGGCAGTGTCCTGTTCTCAAGCACTGTTCCAGTGTTCAGTCCTGTGCACTGATTCACACAAGTTTTTCCAGCATCAGCTTGGACTACTTGCCACCCCCATTTAGCTAATTTAAATTCGATCTTATGCAAAATATATGAGTTCAGACACACTAGGGATGTTCACTGCCACATCATTTATTGTTAATTCCTTCTCCTCGATTAACTGATAACAGACACATATATGCGGGAGGCGGTCCTGATAGTTAACCACACACACAATTAATTGTACATATACTTATGCTGTACATCAATGTACATCAATCTACACACTTTATGTAACATAAGATACAACTACACACTGTGCTAGTGTACTCTGCCAGATACGAAAAACCACAAAAAATTCGACAGTGTATGTGGTAAAAACTTAGTGGAAACGTATTCCCCAGCCCAATACAGGAGTACTGACTTCTGGGAGGTAAAAGTCTGAAAACTACCACAACTCTGTAACATCAGGTCAGCAGAAACTGACATTTAAATAAAGTTAATGGTGGAAAGAAATGTCTATAAATGTTGCAGTCAGGACCACGAATACATAACTACAACTGACATATCCTTATATATTCCAGTTCCCACCAAAACTACACTGTCCATATATGGAATGTATCCACAGGGATACCAACACAGTCTTTCGGATAAGGAACTCATTTCTCTTTTCCTTTCATCCAAAGAGAAATATCATATCATTGATATATCCTATGTCCTTGTCATTCTGGGAGAACACCTCCTCCTCCTTATGAAACTGTCTAGCTATCTCTTGTTATTCAGCAACCAGAAATCCCATTGGTTCCTTACAGAAAGCAGACTTTTTATATCATGATAATTATGATCGGTGACTAAACTTCCTGTAAAAACTAGTGTTGATCTGCATTGGCTGGGAAGGTTAACACTGGTATGATCAACTGAGAGTCGATTAAGGTATGCTATAAACCACCATGGGAAGCAAGTACATTTAGCAGCTGACATTTCTAGCAGTGAGTAGCGCTTTGTCGGAACTTTGAAGGGCTATTGCTTGAAACATCAGCTGCTATTTGCTTCCCACAGTGGGTTAATTAATTAGTGTACCTTAATCGACTCTCAGTTGATTATACATGTACCAGTGTTTTAAAATCATGGTTGGACATTAGCATTATAGTTGTTTATAAACAGTAGACATGCCTATGAAGATTACTAAGTCTCCTTTCTGCATTTTTGTTGTAAGCTTTTACATGTACCAACATTTTTATTGCTACGCAATGGCGAAACCAAAGTTGTGGCATGTACACTGTAGTTTGTATTATTGGGCTACTATTAATTGAAGGGCTGTGTGCAAAAAGGGTGTAAGTGACTCTTGATCACATTCTAAATTCTCCTTCAGTTTCTTTGTTTTATAAGGGAGAATTTAGAATGTGATCAAGAATCACTTACACCCTTTTTGCACACAGCCCTTCAATTGTCATCCATCATCTCACTTTGTATGATTGATGGAAGTCTAATGCAAACTTTGTGTTGCAACTTTGGCCTCATTCCATTGCATTGCAGGGTTCCCAAGGTCAGGAAAAAATCAGGGAAAGTTTGTTTTCAAGGTCAGGGAATTTAGTATTTGGTCAGGGAAATCCCAAATTACAATGAGAAGTCAGGGAATTTTTATTTTCAGGCTTCATTTACTTATTTCTTTTTGCTGGTTTGAATTGAGCTGTTCTGTTCAATGTTGAGCACTGCCCCAAAATAGCGATTGAATATTTTGAAAAAATACGAACGTGAACTGGAGGTCAGTGAAAAATGTTTCTTGGTCAGTGAAAAGTCAGTGAAATGTCAGGGAATTTCTTTCCTGCAAATGTGTGGGAATCCTGCATAGTAATTATGAAAATGGTGGTAGCACACTTTTTGCGCTCAACTTTATATACAATGTACATATACATGTAGGTCATTTAGATGTGATTTCACAGGTGCTATTAGTTTGATATAAGTATGACATGTATACTAATAGGTTTTGGTATAAGCTGGGGCATGTCACTATGTACATGTACATTGTACCTGGCATCTTGCTTTATTTTCAGGCCGTTGTCAGAATTCTTGATGGTACGAGATTCTACACTGATTCCAAGTGTGCTGTGGTTTGAGTACACACAATCCAGAGCAGAAACAAGGTATGCACCATTACAATAATATTTCCTGACAAATATAAAGGTCTTTTATGAGACCACTCTATAATTATATTGTTAGAAGAACATATTGGACAAAGAAACGTACATTAAAGAAAACACCATCCAGCCAATAGGAAATGGCGAAACAAAAGAACTTTAAATCACAAATTTGAGAACTTTCCTCGCATTCATTTTGTCTTTCATGAGACCACTCTATGTATTATTAGAAGAAAACATTGGACAAAGAAACGTAAATTCAAGAAAACACCATCCAGCCAATAGGAAATGGGGAAACAAAGAACTTTGAATCACAATTTGAAAACTTTCCTCGCATTCATTGTGTACAATTTTCTTTGAAATGAAACCATAGTTAGTTTGATCAAAACTAAGTTGAAACTTCAAATGTTATAGAATAAAAACATGTTATGGGTTTCTATTGAATTTATGAGTATCATGCAATGAAATTACAAGAAAGAAGAGTAGAAAATTGACACCTGTTACCTGCCTTAAGGCCATTAGTGCTATCTTTCTTAGCCAGAGCATTACTTACAGTGCAACTACAGAACTGTAACCTGAGCCACTTTGACAACGAGAACAAATCACATTCATTTGTAGAATGAAAACAAAACATTCCAGGTTACAAATCCTAGCATGTTCGCACAATTTTCTTCAATGAAAATACTGACTTCAAAACTAGTCCACCAATAGAATTTGCTTTTTACTGGATCAAACCTCAAGCAAGTTGAAAGGCTCAACTCTGATTGGCTCATATAACCATAATTTGAAATGCTTTGTTTTCATTCTGCAATGGGATTGGCTCTCGTTGTCTAATTGGCCCCGGTTACAGTAGTCACACTGTAATTATTGTTTCAACTACATTGTATGTGTTTGTAGAAAAAGACAAAGAAGAGGTTCCCACAACAGCTACTACAAGTCCCATACACAATAACATTGTGGACGTCAAATGGAGAGTATGGGAACAAAGGTAGGCAAGGCCACACATTCAAGAAGAAGCTCTGACCTGCTGCAAGTTACGATCAGTGATCCAATAAAGTGTATATGTATCAACTCCTTGCAGCACAAAATGCAACTTACCAGCCAACCAGCCAAAGAAAATGGATGACAAACAGGCAATGAGGTTGCTGGAGTGACTGAATGATTATCATGATAGATGTGTCAGGTGAATTTCATAATAATGGCTCTACCATCAACTGCTCCCTTGCAAAACACTCATTATTTCAGATACATGTATATGTGACTTACATGTATTATGATTACAACAGAAGCTGAAATTCCAGCCAGATAGATCACCAAAGATTATGGACCTTATTGTACATGTACGATCAATTCCTGCCTTACAAAACATTCATTATTTCAGATATATGTGACTTATTATAATTACAAAGAGAAGTTGAAATTCCAGCCAGATAGATCACCAAAGATTATGGACCTTATTGTACATGTACGATCAATTCCTGCCTTACAAAACATTCATTATTTCAGATATATGTGACTTATTATAATTACAAAGAGAAGTTGAAATTCCAGCCAGATAGATCACCAAAGATTATGGACCTTATTGTACATGTACGATCAATTCCTGCCTTACAAAACATTCATTATTTCAGATATATGTGACTTATTATAATTACAAAGAGAAGTTGAAATTCCAGCCAGATAGATCACCAAAGATTATGGACCTTATTGTACATGTACGATCAATTCCTGCCTTACAAAACATTCATTATTTCAGATATATGTGACTTATTATCATTACAAAGAGAAGTTGAAATTCCAGCCAGATAGATCACCAAAGATTATGGACCTTATTGTACATGTACGATCAATTCCTGCCTTGCAAAACACTCATTATTTCAGATATATGTGACTTGTTATAATTATAAACAGAAGCTGAAATTCCAGCCAGATAGATCACCAAAGATTATGGACCTTATTGTACATGTACGATCAATTCCTGCCTTACAAAACATTCATTATTTCAGATATATGTGACTTATTATAATTACAAAGAGAAGTTGAAATTCCAGCCAGATAGATCACCAAAGATTATGGACCTTATTGTACATGTACGATCAATTCCTGCCTTACAAAACACTCATTATTTCAGATGTATGTGACTTGTTATAATTATAAACAGAAGCTGAAATTCCAGCCAGATAGATCACCAAAGATTATGGACCTTATTGTACATGTACGATCAATAACATCAATTCCTGCCTTGCATCAGACGCATAGAGCCAACTCGTTATTAAAGACAAGTTGAATTTCCATCCATGAAGCAAATAACACTCAGAAGAATGACTAAAGGCATCAGTGCTGCTATCATAAAGTATCTCACTACCAATGATGTCAAATATAGATGTAGTAACTGTATTTAGTATAATACCCTGCACAACCTCATGCCTGATTTAAAGTGCTACTACGATCACATTTTGAGATAGTGATATTTTTGCCTATTTGTAAAGTAAAGTTGCTATATTTTTTCCTGCCCAAAACGTTTTTTGATATTACGAAGGGAAGTCTTATTTATTGGGTTCCAAATCTTGAAATTTCATATCCGCCGTTTCTGTGACAGAGGTACTAGGGACTTATAAGCAACCACGATGGCATAAAACAATAGCCTTAATTACAAAATACAATAGCTACACGTGAAAATGCGCGCAGTCGCCTACATTTCCACCGTTCTCTGGAAAAACACAACGTGAAAATCCCAAATTGTACGTTTTAAAGAGAACGTGAATGTAAGTAAGTAAATCAATCCGTTTTTCGTTCGGCGTGAACGGAACTCTATGCTCGTCCTATTTTTCGAAAATATGGCTGTGAAAAACAATTCAAAGCGAACAAGGGAAATAGTAAACACCAAATTTCGGGAGAAAACACTTTTTTTACCTCCCGTCGTCATTGCCGTCGCCGTCCTGGTTGCTTAAAGTCCCTAATTTCCAGCGGATGTGACGTAATTTTCTCATCACAACAACATGCGGGGCTACGTTTCACACAAACTTTCACACGAACTTATAAGCGAAGTACATGTTTATACATTTTTTTCCAAAATGGAAAGGAAAGAACGAAATTGTAAATGGAAATATGCATTTACAAGAGCGACGCGTTAAGAAGATGACGTCACGACAGCAAGCCGCTGGTCTAAAATAACGTAGGAAGTAGGGGAGGGGAGGGGGAAAGGAAGTAGGGGAGGGGAGGGGGACAGGGGGACAGGAGGCCCCTCCCCTCCCGTCCCCCTCCCCTCCCCTCCTTCCTTGAGAGCCTGGCTACGCAGGCTAAAAATAACGAAGTATTTGGAACACAATTCAGTAATGGCGGACGTGATTTCGACGGTAAACTCTGCAAAATTCATAGTTTAATTTGGTCCTTTGGCATTTTTTACTGATTTGGATATTTCCAACACTGTCATTTTGGAAGACAAAAAAGTAGAAAAGAAAATGGTTGAATTTCGTCATAGTAGCACTTTAAATTATAACAATATGGTAATAATAATGGCCATATTTGACATATTATATAGCGCCATATCACCACAGCCTCATGGCTCTTTACAAAGTACTGACATCCTGTCAGTGAAGTTACAGACTGCTTACACGGCGCTGATAGCTGCCACGCAGTTTACAATGTTGAGTGTGTGGTTAGTACAATGCATGCTAGGCTGCTGTACTGGGTACCAATCCCCTGCTTTTTTTTAGTCTTCTCTCCTCCGCAGGCACAGGTAACCCAATTTACATTTTACAATTATTTTACAATTATTTTTCTCGCGGTCCTATACTTAAGAGGTGCCTGCGTAAGAGGCTAGCCCCGCCTAAGGACCACACCGCGGCAAAACGGTATGCTCCGCTGGCCAAAAGAACGAAGGCTCAGCTATCAAATACAAATTACCGAGGGTTTCAACTTTTTTAGTAAATAATTTTATAACTTAGTAAACTCACAATGAATTACAAATTAAGAAAACTCCAACCTGTTAAAGTCTTAGGCGTAGCTTTTAAGTAGTTTTCTTAGTTTTTGACAAAACAGTTCACAAATGAATACTTTTAAGCAGAAACGTTAAAATCACGGCATGTGCCTGTTGTTTCATTTCAGTTTTCGCGGGAAACTGGGGGCGGCCGCGCGCGGACAAGAAATAGCAAATACGCATGCGCGTGACGTTTTGCCGCGGTGTGCCTAAGGACGCACTCGGGATTCGAACCCATGACCTCCCGCATGCTAGACTGTGCTCTACCAACTGAGCTAACCAGTGAGGCAGTAAATTAAAATGTCAGTATGAGAATAGGACATTGCACAATCATGCACATCTATAAATTGAGAATATTCCGACATTGCATGATTTCGAACTGACAGTAAATACCTTTGATGCACTGCTTAATTCTCAGAACCACATGATTGACCTAACCAAGAGAGGGTCAAATAGCAGATTACTGAACTTCATACTACATTGTAGCTGTAAACATATTACTATGTAAATTAATTGACTGTTACTGTACTATTTTACTTGATTACTTTCAATCCTATAATAATATTACATGTATTGTCATCCCCACAAAGGTTGTTTTCTCTTAACAAATCAATGAACTACATGTAACAGTAATTTTATTATCATTAATTCAAACTTTCTCATCAAGAGGATCTGACTAAAGTTAGCATATATATATATACGTTGTCCTACAATATATACATATTATCTGTAAGACATTACGGGATGTCTTCAAAAATATATGTTTCAATAGGCCTGACCCAAGAGGTACCTGAAGAATGCATTTCAGACGTGATCGCACAATGGGAAATATAACTATAATATATATTTGTAGATTAAATACCTAATGTATGCCAATGTATGCCAATTAATATATATTTATATTTCGCAATGTGCAATTCCGCTAGAAATGCATTATTCAGATGCCTCTTGGGTCAGGCCTATTGAAAAAAATGTTTTGAATACATCCCATAATGTCATGTATATTTTATTGGCATTAAATATGATTTTTACTTACAGATGGTATGTGTATATTGAAGTATATTGTAGGATAACGTTTCTGCAATTGACTGTATATATATAATATATATATCATTTTGTTGTGTGTGATGTATGATGTCAAAATGTGACTAGAACAAACAAGTGCACAACAAGTGGCAGAACTATTATTTGTCATGTTTTGACGTCATTTGTGCATTGACGTCATTTGTGCATTGACGTCATTTGTGTCAAGGGGCCAGAAGCACAGCGAAATAACTTAATACTAGCAGTGAACATGTTACTCTGTAAATTAATTGCCTGTTATGCAGTACAATTTTACTTGATAACTTTGAACCCTACATGTACTGTATATTATGCTAAATTTGCTAAATTCTGGTCATTTAATTCAATTTCATTTCAGTTTTGATTACAGGTTTATTACCATTGAAGTGCGACTGAGAAAGTTTCAAGAATTGCATTTGAAACATTGCATTCAGCCGACCATCGGTATATACTTCATGGTAGTGTTTCGTTCCATATAGTCTCTACTGTTTTACAGCATTATACAGGGAGACTATATGGAACGAAATACAACCTACCATGAAGTATATACCCGACCATCGATCAAACACGTATTGATTTAATTACTGTGTGACTGGTGTAACCGGGGCCACTTAGACAATGAGAACCAATCACATTGCACCTAGACAATGAGAACCAATCACATTGCAGAACAAAAACAAAGCATTTCAACTTATGGTTACTTGAGCCAATCAGCGTCGAGTACAAGACAATAGCATCTCAACTTGCTCGAGCTTCGAGCCGGTAAAAGGCCAGTTTGGCGGACTCGTTACTAAGTCAAAGTCTTTCGAATGAAGTGAATCACGTGGATTTGCATTTGCAATGCTTTATGTCATTTTGCGATGTGTTTAATTCTCGTTGTCTAAGTATAGTCTACTGCACGTTCTACGTTTACTGCACGTTCACGTTTAAAAGAGCTTTCGTGCTCAAATATGTGATACGTGGTTAAATAAACTACTAGTAGTCGCACTGTAAGGCTATAGGCATTGTGAAAGCTTTGTATGAAACTAGAGGCAGTGTTTGATTGATGTTTGCATGGCTGAATGCAATTTTCCAAATGTGACTTGAAACTCTCACAGTCCACTTCAATGAAAAATGTAATAACTATAACCCTAGACTTTAATTACATGTAGAAATACTTAAGTAGTGGTCCGGTTAAGAACGATAGCACTGAACGGCAAGGAATGTAAAATGTGTTAATTTTCTATTCTTCTCTCTCGTAATTTCATTGGTTGATACTCATAAATTGAATGAAAACCATCGAAATAATGCATTTTTTATGATATTTTTTGAAGTTTCAATTTATTTTTGATCAAAATGACTATGGTTTAATTTCGAAGAATATCGACCGAGGGGAAAGTGATCAAATTTGCGATCGAAAGATCTTTTGTTTTCTCCCTTTCCCATTGGCTGAATGGTGGTTTCTTTGAGATTTCACAGTAAAAAGAACCCATCGCATACAAACTACTTTATTTTCTGGGTGTAGTTTGGACTGTAGACATCTCATACAGCACTTAAGTCATATTCACGCAAAATCGACCGTGAGGATGTGCTCATTGCCGCGGCTCTCAGTATTGTTTTTACTACAGTTCTTACGCGGACCATTACTTAATATTAGACTGCAAGCCACGGTGGATTAACCACTGCCGGTATATACTTCATGGTGGTGTTTCATGCCATATAGTCTCCCTGCATAATACTGTAAAACAGTAGAGAAAATGATTATGCAGGGAGACTATATGGAACGAAACACTACCATGAAGTATATACCTTGAATACACAGTACAGAACAAGATGACGGCTTGTACTTTTACCCACAATCCTTAGCGCACTAAAATCTTTAAATCCGTTACAAAATCGCGGTAGAGCATTTCTAAATCTTAAAAAAAAACAAGCCAGTACGAGTGCTGTTGCCGATACACTGTCATTGAAAAAAAAAACCGGGGGATTTCTACGTGTGTGTTTTACTGCGTTAGGTTCGCAAGGGGTTGTGGTCCAATGTACAGCCGCCATCTTGTTCGGTACCGACTATCAAAGTCGATAGAAACCAAGATCGAGAAGTCTAATCAGTGTTTTAGCATAACTAAACTACCATTCTATGAACTTAGCAACAACTCGAAAAAAAAACATGTTTCCAAGTGATTATTGTCTGCAGCTTGCGCACAGTCGACTATCGATCGATAGACGGCACCTGGCTAGCCAATCAGATGGCGAGGTTGCCAGTGGTGGCATGCACCTGGCTAGCCAATCCGATGGCGAGGTTGCCAATAGACGGCCCCTGGCTAGCCAATCAGATGGCGAGGTTGCCAATAGACGGCACCTGGCTAGCCAATCAGATGATGAGGTTGCCAATAGACGGCACCTGGCTAGCCAATCAGATGGCGAGGTTGCCAATAGACGGCACCTGGCTAGCCAATCAGATGGCGAGGTTGCCAATAGACGGCACCTGGATTATGCCAAATACTGTTCGTCATATACCACTTTACATACTGTTTTCACAGATCTAGATACCTTGAACGTAATATCATATGTTGTCATGTCCAGTAGTCCCATTTCGTGGTGTTTGAAAATTACCGCTGGATGCGATGACTACAGACGCATTTGCTGCTGTCTCATTCTAAGTTCAATATTGATCAATACCAGCGAGAACGTTAAAAACCACCTTCCCGTAGTCTCCTTCGCAGCCGTTCTTAGTAAGAGTTTCATACCGAGAACCGAGGTTCTAAGCCCTAAACATCTCGAGGGCTGAGGGATGTTTAGGGATTAGAACCGAAGGTTCGAGGTATGAAACTGACACATTTGGCGAGGTTTAAAACTGAGTTATAAACCTCCCTGTAACAGTTAGCAACCTCCCTGTAACAGTTAGCAACCTCCCTGTAACAGTTAGAAACCTCCCTGTAACAGTTAGAAACCTCCCTGTAACAGTTAGAAACCTCCCTCTAACAGTCTATTGTCGAACGGATTTATACTAGAGTTTCAACCCTATGAAGAACAAAGAAAACCGTGTTATGTGTGATAACCCATTTCAAAAAAGGTTGTCACGGACGAGCGACAAAGGTTGTCATTATAACTGATGGCAGCTATGTGGAATGGAATACGTGCAATTCGAAAATCCATTCGAAGGACCATTAATATTCTTCTTAAAGCCTTTGACTCCAAAGACAAACGAATTCACCAGACTTTTAGCAACAACCATAATCCATTTCCGCCTGGGTATGTCGCTCGTTGCTTGTTCGGGACAACCTTATTGAAACAAGTGTATAAGGGTCGTTACGCACCAGCCAGGCATCCATTCCAACCGCATGGCCAATCAGAATTCAGTTCTCAGAATCCAAGAACCACAAGCGGCAGAACTTTCTGGCGGGAAATATAAGAAATCAAATTAATATTAAAAAGTTTATATGAAATCGGTTCAAACAGCTTCGTATACATTCGTATTTATGAATATTTAACTTCATAATGAGACTAGAACCTGGAATGGGTCCAGGATTCTCTGAGGGAGGTTCGATCATGACTACTACTTTGTTTTCTGTATAAAAAGGAGGGAGTCAAAACTGGTCTGTTGATGAGGCCCAGGCAGTGAACAGTGTAAGTGACTTGTGATCAGATTCTAAATTCCCTCTTAGAAAACAAAGAATATAAAGGAGAATTTACAATGTGATCAATCTGTGCAATAACCGTATAAGTGACTACTGATCACATTCTAAATTCCCCCCTAGAGAACAAAGAATATAAAGGAGAATTTACAATGTGATCAGTGTGCAATACCCGTATAAGTGACTACTGATCACATTCTAAATTCTCCCCAAAGAATATAAAGGAGAATTTACAATGTGATCAATCTGTGCAGTAACAGTATAAGTGACTACTGATCACACTCTAAATGCTCCCTTCGAGAACAAAGAATATGAAGGAGAATTTACAATGTGATCAGTGTGCAATAACCGTATAAGTGACTACTGATCACATTCTAAATTCTCCCTTAGAGAACAAAGAATATAAAGGAGAATTTACAATGTGATCAGTCTGTGCAGTAACAGTATAAGTGACTACTGATCACACTCTAAATGCTCCCTTCGAGAACAAAGAATATGAAGGAGAATTTACAATGTGATCAGTAGTCACTTAAGCGGTTCTTGTACGGACCCCTTCAAATATGCAGGCTATTTTTGGGGGATTTTTTATCCTTTCTGTAATAATGTACAAGTATTTGTACATGTACATCAGTGAGTGAATATAACCCTGGCTAGTATGTGACTTGTGTCCAATTAGGCATATGCAAATCTTGCAGCATTTGTACATCTGTCATTATGCAAATATCTTCTACAGAACTCTGTGTAGTCTTTATGATTTTTTTTACATAGGCTCGTTAGGGAAATTATATAGAATGCACATACAAAGTCGTAAAATAATGTACACATACTTGTTCAAAAATGATAAATTAATCTATGTTGGAAAAGTAGTTGGTAGTGCAGTTTCACAGTTTATTGAAGATATTTTACTGTGCGACTACTATAATAATAAATCAAAATGAGAACCAATCACAGGGCCACTTAGACAATGAGAACCAATCACAGGGCCACTTAGACAATGAGAACCAATCACAGGGCCACTTAGACAATGAGAACCAACCAATCACAGGGCCACTTAGACAATGAGAACCAACCAATCACAGGGCCACTTAGAGAATGAGAACCAATCACAGCGCCACTTAGACATTGAGAACCAATCACAGGGCCACTTAGACAATGAGAACCAATCACAGGGCCACTTAGACAATGAGAACCAATCACAGGGCCACTTAGACAATGAGAACCAATCACAGGGCCACTTAGACAATGAGAACCAATCACAGGGCTACTTAGAGAATGAGAACCAATCACAGCGCCACTTAGACAATACTTCATACTTCATACTTCATACTTTATTTATCTTTCCTTAAAAAGGCTTTTCAAAGACAAAATACAATACAACTACAGTGTACATGATAATTTGAATTACATCTATTAATTTAACCTATTTTGAGTTTGATATAATTTGCTCTTCAGCTTTCGCTTGAAACTTAAAACGTCTTTACTTAATTTCAGTTCATTATCTAGTGAGTTCCATATTTTTACTGTTCTGTAATAAAAACTTCTCTGACCACTCGCAGATTTGAATAAGGGGATTTGTAATAATTGCGAGTTTCGAGTTTCACGACCACTAATATTGAAGCGCTTCGTGAATTTAGATATTAAATAACCTGGTGCGAAATCAGTCATACATTTGAATGCCAGAGTGGCACTTCTAAAATACACTAGCTTATCTACTGGGAGCCAATTTAGCTCTTTTAGTATAGGTGTAATATAATGGTTATACTTTTTGGCCCCGCTAACAATACGACAGGCATAGTTTTGACATGATTTAGTGTAGCTTACGTATGTTTCTATTAGATGTATTTGCCCATACATTCGAGCAGTAAAGCAACTTGCTAAATACTAATGTATTAATAACAGTAATTAAATTGTTCTTATTAAACGCGTGTTTAACACGGTTTATTTGTGCTAGTCGAGAAAAGCATGAAGAAACGGTCTTAGTAATGTGTTCGTCGTAGGTTAAGTTCGTGTCTAAGATCACGCCCAAGTCTTTGGCACTGGATACTGGTAACAGCTCCTTTCCTAGCAATGAAATCTTAAAATATTCTAGTTCAGCTATCTTCTGTTTACTACCAAATACTAAGAGTTTAGTTTTATCTGGGTTTAATAATAAGCGGTTCTGACAGCACCACTTGCTGACGTTAAATAAATCTTCTTCTATATCAGTTATTGTAGATGTCCTCTCTCTCAGATTGAATGATATAAGTAGTTTGGTGTCGTCCACATAACTCGTTGCAATACATTTCTGTGGTACAGAGGTGAGATCATTCGTATATATACTGAATAGGAGTGGTGCCAGTATGCTCCCTTGAGGCACGCCGCTGACCATAGTAAGAGGCTCAGATAGGGCTGAGTTAATTCGGACAACTTGTCGTCTGTCACTCAAGTAGCTACGAAACCAGTCTGTGCATGAAGGTGAAGCCCCTACATCTTGTAGTTTAGAGATCATCAGTTTGTGGTCGACGCTGTCGAAAGCCTTACTCATGTCTAAAAGAACCAGAGCAGTTAGTTTTTTGTTGTCGATGGCCTGGAGAATCTTGTCTGTTGTTTCAATGACAGAAGTTTCTGTAGAGTGAAATTTCTTGTTTCCACTTTGGTTATTTGACAGCCTTCCCTTTGATATGAGATATGATGTAAATTGATTGTGGACGATCCTTTCACAGACTTTCGATAATATTGGTAGGAGCGAAATCGGTCTATTTTTATTCGCTTGTTCATAGTCTACATCTTTAGGTATTGGAGTAATTTCAGCTAGTTTCCATTGTGCAGGGAAGGTGTTGGTGGCTATTGAAGTGTTTGCAATGGAAGTAAAAACTGGGAGAATAGGGCCTAGGCAGTCCTTAATTACACGGATCGGAATCTTATCAATCCCTGGAGCTTTGTTAGAGGGCATAGATAATATTATATCCTCGACGTGTTTACAAACAATGGGGCTCAGTGAGAATTGTTCGCATGTTTGGTATTCTCTTGGGATGAAGTTATCGCTGCTTCCTGTCACAATATTGTATTCATTGGCCAGCGATTTGATATTCTCGATGGTAGTTTGACCGACAGAAACGAAAAACTTATTGAATTCGTCAGCAACAGTTTTATCGTCTTTGCTAAAGATACGCTGTGATTTAGACTTGTTTGGTATGCAGTGACGGATTGTTTTCCAAATACTGTTGGTGTTGTTTGGATTTTTGTGTATCTGCTCAGCGACAAAATCCCTTTCTGCAATTCGAATTTCACGTTTTACCTCCTGTCTGAAGAACCTATATGTCGTCCATGCCAAGGGATCATTTGTTTTCTTAGCTGCTTTATGCCATTTATCCCTTGTCTTCATTAATCCACGGATATTGTCAGTAACACATGGGTTAGGTTTCCCGCGAACTTTAAAAGTTTTGACAGGTGCATGTTGTTCAAGAATATCGTTGAATAATGTATCAAATACATAGAGTTTGTCGTCAACATCGTCGAAAATATCCACAATGGACCATGGTACTAAGGAAATATCCCTGTCGAATGCCTCAGGCTTATAGTGTTTAAAGCTTCTAGTAGTAATGTACACTGGTTTGGTGCGCATTTGTTTCAGTTTGAGAGTGATATAAATTAGGTCATGATCACTGACTGAGCTTTGTAACGCTGCGGCCTTTTGCACTTGCTTCGTGTCAGATGCAACGATGAGAACCAATCACAGCGCCACTTAGACAATGAGAACCAATCACAGGGCCACTTTGACAATGAGAACCAATCACATTGCAGAACGAAACAGCATTCCAACTTATGGTTACTTGAGCCAATCAATGTCGATTACAAGACAATATAGGCATTTCAACTTGCTCGAGCTTCGATCCGGTAAAGACAAATTTGGTAGACTAGTTCTGAAGTTGAAGTCATTTGAATGAAGACATCTTATGGATACGCTATATTTTCGTCTTGCAATGTGTTTAGTTCTCGTTGTCTAAGTTTTTAGTAGTCGCACTTCAAAAGGTATTATTAATTTAGAAAATTAACAATAATTACTCTTTCTGTTTAATTAACAAATAAAGAAGCCTTAGCCATGTTTTATACTATCATAAAACACGATGGGCATTTGAGAACATGAGAGAAATGTTAAAGCACAAGCCGAAGGCGCGTGCTTTCAACATTTCTAGAGTGTTCTCAAATGACCAGAGTGTTTTATGATAGTATAAAACATGGATTTAAGGCTTCTTTATCTGTTTTATAATATAGATTTACGCGCGCGATGAAAGGAAACCGCCAGTTGAAAACTATATAACACGGCTAACCATGTTATATACTCTGATAAAACATGGCTTCTTAGCCAATCAGAGCGCGCGTACTATCGTATCTATATTATAATACTCGGTAAAGCTTGAGGCATATAGAACCGAGGTTGGTACTTCAAAGGAGGGCGGGCTGTTGTACCGGGTAACAATCACCTCTCCACGAGTAGCACAACTGGTTTAACGTCCCCCATTTCTGAGTAAAAAGTGTTGGGAGACAAGGTCAACGGCTCTTACGTCCCTGCCCAAGGACGCGGTCAGAGCTGGATTCGAACCCATGACCTCTAGCACAGTCGTGACTGGTGCTCGACCACCTGAGCTGCTCTACCAACTGAGGTAGCCGGCCGTGTGGTTACTATGAGAATCATCTTGATGATTATGAGATTTTATGATAGTACTGAAACATTTCGCCACAAGATAAACTACAATAAACTAAATATTGTTATCATTTCTAACAACATAAACTTGCAACATTTTTCTTAGGCCTGTTATATAAATACAGTAACTTATTTGTGGCGTCGAAATATGCCATGATAGAAAACACGTCCATTTGAAAACAGGAGAGAAAAGCTGGAAACGTGTGAGCCGATTGCAAATGCTCAGTTCATAGAAGTTGAGTAACAACTGTAGATGCCTGGCTAAGCCCTTTACACAGGAACGACATGTTTAACGAACTAATTTTGTGGACTGAATTTTTAGCCAGTGTTGACACAATAATGTCTTCTGTTAGGAGTAATCAGTACAGTACCACTTCCAGACCTGTGTTCTGATTGAACCATTATACTGTAGCTCTATTGTTTTTGCACCTGTCGTTCACTGGGTTATCTAGAGTGTTTCGTATTGTACTGTGGCTCATTTCGAGTGGTACTGTCCGGCTCTAAGTACATTAACATTCATCAAGCAAACACACGAAGATATACACTAAGAGATCAGAGCACTAGGCTTGCTTCAGAATATGAGCTGAAAGATGTGACTAGAAATTAGAGTTCTGAACCTGCCGTGATGGTAGACGAGGAAAGCTTACCGCAAAACGAGTCGCTCCACCAGAATCCCTTGAGATTCTCTCCCAAGCTAGATTTACAATAACGATCGAAGAAACTTGAGATGAAAATAACGGAAGACGTGGGACGTAATACTTTGTTACGTGTGCGTACGTCATGTTTGCGCGCGGTGAAGGTTACGAAATTTGTTTGATACTTTGTGGACTACCGTGAAACTGTTTCCTGTTATAATAATAATGTTTAAACAGGGTGCTCTCATCACCGAAGTGTTTTTTCAGAGAGGCACTGTGAAAGGAAAACTAACTAGCTATATGGAATAACTATATGGAGTGTAAATTCTCCAACCCAGGACCTCTAGCGCTTCTGTGGCGTTTGAGTGTAACGGAACACCTTGTATTAGCTTGGTTCCCTTATTCTGTAGAACTCGGAGAGCGTTCATAAGGGTAGTGTTATTCTTATCTCCCAATATGAAGTCCGAGTAATCAAACGGTGTTATAAATGGTCAAGGTGTTGTAAATGGTCAGGCATTTCCAACTCGGTTCAAGGATCACATAAACTAGTAATACAAAATGCAAAAGCCTCGTGACCATTGTCATGCTGTTGAGTAGATGTTGATAAGGATTTGCTGAGTTTTCCCAACCCTTGATCATACAGATATTGATACTATCCGTTCTTGAATATTGCCAGTGTGATTATCATTTCAGCGCGTGAACCTTGGAAGCAAACACGGGAACCCCAGCGTGCTCGCGGAAAACCCGTTCGCGCCGAACAATTATTACACGTGACGTCATACTAGCGCGCGGCAACACGCCGACACCTGAACTATGCCATAATGAGCAGACTATCCAATCGGAGCACTTGAACACTTTCCGATAATTGACTGACCAATCAGAACAAGATTAACATATTTGGGATATCGGAAGTTTCTATGGTTAACCATTGTGTACGTATACACTCTACGTAGAACACGACATCGAACTTCCCATGGAAACATGGGAAACCCAAGTATGCTGAAATGATAATCAAACTGATAATCTTAAAGAACAGATTCAAACAGAGCATCAATAGCTGTATGCCGGAAAACCCTGATCAACATTTACCTCAACAACATGAGAATGGTCGTGAGACTTCTGCATTTTATTAGTTTGATAAGTAAGTAAGTGACTTTATTTAAGTGTCAATGTATTTAGCTTTGCAGCTATTTGGGGACACTAGTCCTACGATCTTACGTCCTTATCCGAGAAGACGTGAAGGTATAACCGTTTACTCAGTTATTTTAAGGCCCTGAGTGTTGGTCCGGCCGGGGTTTGAACCCGCAACCTCGCGCTCGACAGACCGGACTCTGAATTTCTACTGGACCTGAAAGAACCATAGGGACTGAACAAAGTCAGGACCCGGCTAATCCACAGATCGAATTGGAATTTAGCGTGTTGGTTTTTGTGGAGGGAGGAAAACAGGAGCTAAACACGAGATAACTACAAACTCGACTCTCATATGTTTCCAACACGATTCCTTTGGCGATACTAGTATCACACAAAATAGTCTATTCTAGGGACCGCAAAGGCTCAGGTTGAAACTGAAACACAGTAGTTTGAATTATCTTCAAGTTCAGATCTCCAATGTATTAGACTTTACTACACATAAATTCCTGTTTCCCTGTGTCTTGCTTATTTTTCTATAGATATGTTCAAACCAAATAACAACAACAACAATAATACTTTATTCACTCAAGCTAATTGGAGTCAAAATATACAATATATAAACTTAGACATTTCTTTTGCTGGAGTTGGTAAAACTGAAAAAACCATGAGGTTATCTAGTCAGGTTTACCACTGTCAGCGGCATTTACATGATTAGTTAGATAATAATAAAGAAATTATTAATATATTCATTAAGTGATTTTAGTGTTGATAGTAATTTTAAGTAAAGTTTATTAAAGGACAGAAATGAGAAAACAAAAACAAGAAAATATGCAAAGCAAGGGCTGAGAAGGAAAGAAAGTATATAGTAGAATAATAATAATAAGATAAATAATAACAGTAACATGACTATAAGTATTCATAATTGTTGATAAGATCAGAAGTGATTTCTTTTTTGAAGATATGCCTTTTTTTAGTTTTGACATTTACTGGTATTTGATCCCAGACTATAATTCCATTTGTATTAATAAATCTTTTTTTATAATCAGTTCTGGAATATTTAATAAAGAAATGTTGGGATTTAGATTTCCTTGTATCATGTTGGTGAATATTACTAAGGGGTGTGAACATACTTAGGAACGTTTCACTTAAGTTTTCATGGTAAATGTCGTACATAAAAAGGCTGGTATTAATTTTAAAAATATCATCCAAGGTTAAGATTTTTAATCTGTGAAAAAGTGGTGGAGTGTGTTTATTCCAAGATTCATTAGATATGGCACGAATAGCCTTTTTTTGTAGAATTCTTAATGGGTTTAACAGGGTAGAATAATTAGCATTTCCCCAGAGTAAAATTGCATAGTGTAAATACGGATAGAAGAAGGAATAGTAGATCTGCTTCAGAACTGAAGGTGGTGCATAATATTTGGCTTTATAAATAATCCCTAGTGTTTTTGATAATTTAGTTTTAATTGTGGCTATCTGTTGATTCCATGTCAGGTGCTTATCAATGATTATACCTAAATATTTGGTATGGTCTTTTTCTATGATTGTTTCATTGCCAATCTTTATATTTAGAGAATAGGGAGTTTTGAATTTAGGGGAGTGGAAATTAATAAAATTTGACTTTGTTATATTAAGGGAGAGCTTATTACTTAGAAGCCACTCTTGGATTTGTATAAGCTCTCTATTAATAACATATTCTAACTCATTTATATATATTTTTGAGTAATGGAGGCTTGTATCATCAGCAAATAGAAAAAAGTCAAGTTTTTGGGAAGAATTTGAGATATCATTTATATATAAGAGAAATAAAATTGGACCTAGAACTGATCACTGAGGGACACCATTAATTATTGTGAGTTCATTCGATAGGATACCATTTATGGAAACTACTTGTTTTCTACTGACTAAATAAGATCTGAACCAGTTCAAAGCAGTACCCTAAGGCCAAAGGCCGGGTCCTTTCGGAAAAAAGTATATATCCTCCACGTTAACGATAAGAAAGCCAATAAGTGTCAAATGGGAAACAATATAGCAGATTTTTCCCGCGAGATAAGTTTCTTATGTATGATGCCAAGCTTCGCTTTGGCGCAACACTTCCTCTCAACACAAAGGTGATCACAAAAGCGTGACATCAATTCAATTCAATTTATTTAGAAATACTATAAGGGAGAACGTACAGAAAAAGGCCAAAGCCAGAGGCTTAAATGGCTTATGGTCAGTAGAGATAGTACAATATTACAAGTAATTTTTTTTACAAGATGGAAAGAAAATCAAAGTGGTGAATTAACTAACGAACATACACACACAAAATAGCTATAGTTTACAAATTTAAAATAAATCACGCTTACTGCCATCGACCTTCAAGGCATTTCGATTGATCAAGAGAAATCTTATGCGTAGCTGTGTATATCTAAATACAAGTGATCGTACAAGATTTCTAGTAAAGAATATCCCAAGTACGGTTCTATGGAACACCTTAAGTGACGTAACGCGTGCGGTTAATAACGTCACAATAGAGTGTGTATGCTTGCAACTTTTCATTGCTGAAACAAATCAAGTTATAAACTGCTCGGACCTTCTTGAGCAGTAGTTCCGGCTCTAATAGTATGCATGCATTCTAAAACACATGGACAAATATATATGTGCGTATTATAAGAGAGTCGGCCGAATTACTAGGAAATGCTTTTATACACTGAGGGTTAGTCCATTCTGAAGTTAAACATTCATAAATATCAGAAAGGTGGGCTATTTACGACTCTGCGTATTGTTGTAGTTTCGAGTTTTACGCCTCGCTGGTATTTATCGCGCTTGCTGGTATTCATTTTACCCTAGCAAGCGCGATATTTTGAAATACTCTACAGTTATTAATATTTATTATTATTTGTTGTTGTTATTGATATCATTATAGTGTTGTTATTAATATTACTAGTATTATCTAATTGTAAATAAGCAAACATTGATTGTATTCTTAGAATTTAATATCAAATTTTCATCCTCTATCTTATTTAGTTGACTGCACGTACACATTGTAAACGAGCTTATGCTCATTAGTGACTACGTGGTTAAATAAACTACTACTACTATGAATATTTTACTTCAGAATGAGGCTAATAAATAACCCTGTATAAATGCGTCTGTAGTCGTCGTATTCGGCGGTAATTTTCGAATACGAAACTGGACTATTGGGTACTGAATGCCATAGTGCACTGTTGAGTACTGAATGCCATAGTGCCTGACTGCGATGATTTATGCAAGAAGAAGTAATAAAGAAGTAATCCAAAGGTTGACGATCCAGTTTGCTACCTCCCGAAATTGATGGAGAATCCGTGTAATCGTGCCATCTTCTGTACATTGGACCGGAAAGGCATCAGGCCAATGGATTAAGTAGTCACTGAATACTAAAACGTATCTATTATCACTATTTGTCACAGGAAGCGACCTACGGTGGACCATAAGCGCAAAAGTGAAAACACGAACACAAAAGTCAAAACACTAACGCAAAACCCAAAACACTAACGCAAAAGTCAAAACACTAACGCAAAAGGGAAACCACTAACGCAAAAGTCAAAACACTAGCAAAAGTCAAAACACTAACGCAAAAGTCAAAACACTAACGCAAAACCAAAACACTAACGCAAAAGTCAAAACACTAACGCAAAACCCAAAACGCTAACGCAAAACCAAAACACTAACGCAAAAGATCTGACCGAGGTGGTCCTGGGAACGAGGGTTTTAGTTTCAATTCCAACATGGCGGACATAGGCTAATCATCCATAGGTGAAGAAAACCAAATTATAAATTATATTTCGGTAAAAACTATGACTACGAAACTATACTAAGCTTTCTTGAGAAGTACCATGGGATTAGAATGTCCAAGAGAACCCTCCAGAATCGTTTAAAGCTTGCATCGCCGTGGGTGCGAGGTAAATGAATATGAAGTTTGTGAGCTCAAATCGATGGACCCGGTTTCACAGCGATTTCGCCCCCCATGTACTGCCTATATTTTCTGAGGCGGGGCGATTTCAATAGGAATTACGAGTACATGGGGGGGGGGGGGGGTTAGCCGGCGAAATCGCTATGACACCGGGTCCATCGATTTGAGCTCAGAAACTTCTTATTCATTTACCTCACACCCACGGCAATGCAAGCTTTAAACGATTCTGGAGGGTTCTCTTGTACATTCTAATCCCATGGTACTTCTCAAGAAAGCTTAGTATAGTTTCTTAGTCGTAGTTTTTACTGAAATAAAATCTATAATTTGGTTTTCTTCACCTATGGATGATTAGCCTATGTCCGCCATGTTGGAATTGAAACTGAAAACCTCGTTCCCAGGACCACCTCGGTTAGATCTTTTGCGTTAGTGTTTTGACTTTTGCGTTAGTGTTTTGACTTTTGCGTTAGTGTTTTGACTTTTACGTTAGTGTTTTGGGTTTTGCGTTAGTGTTTTGACTTTTGCGTTAGTGGTTTCCCTTTTGCGTTAGTGTTTTGGGTTTTGCGTTAGTGTTTTGACTTTTGCGTTAGTGTTTTGACTTTTGCGTTAGGGTTATAATTTCCCTTTTGCGTTAGTGTTTTGCGTTAGTGTTTTGAGTTAGTGTTTTGACTTTTGCGTTTGTGTTTTCACTTTTGCGTTTTCACTTTTGCGTTAGTGGTTTGGGTTTTGCGTTAGTTTTTTGACTTTTGCGTTAGTGTTTTCACTTTTGCGTTAGTGTTTTGACTTTTGCGTTTGTGTTTTGACTTTTGCGTTAGTGTTTTTGGTTTTGCGTTCGTGTTTTGACTTTTGCGTTTGTGTTTTGACTTTTGCGTTCATGTTTTGCACTTGTGGGCCACCGTATATGGGCCACCGTAGAATACATATTAACCGAATATAACTCACATTTGTCATAACTACACCTACTCAAGCCGTCGACATTTCCGTTAGTTTTCCCGGAACGGTAAACAAAATCAAACTGTTACTGTTGAATCAATAATGACCATGTAGCAAGTTGTCCGAGCGGATTCGAAATATTAATTAAATTGCTTATAAACCCTAGCGAAAAAATAAACATTCGATGTCAAGACTCAATTCAACTCATTAGCATAATGTGACCTAGATGGCGTCATTTCAAGGATTTGTAATGCATTTAAAAGCAATATTACGACCATAAATCGCCCAAAAATTGTTGAACGAGATTTAAAACACTTTACTGCCCCCAAATCAACGATTTATACATTGTTCCTTGGAATCTTATTGAAATATCTTTGACCTTTAAATCAGTGATTACTGGCTCGCTAGAGCTCATATACACTTTGACCTCACTAAATCAGTGATAACTGGTTAGGGTTCATATGCACTTTAACCTTTAAATCAGTGATAATTGGCTAGGGTTCATATGCACTTTAACTTTTAAATCAATGACAACTGGCTAGAGCTTATATGCACTTTGACCTTTACATCAATGATACTTGGCTAGGGCTCGTATGCACTTTAACCTTTAAATCAATGGTAACTGGCTAGAGCTTATGTGCACTTTAACCGTTATAATTAAATCAATGATAACTGGCTAGGTCTCATATGCACTTTGACCATTGCGAACACTGATCTGTAAACTTACGTCCGTGTAAGTAGGGCTAAAACTTTTTAATGCCCTCTATGACAGCAAGAGCTCAGTTCTCTTTTGGTAGTTGAATACGTTTTATCCGCCTGATTAAAATCTCGCCCTTCCTCTGTTATTTGCGTGAGGGTCATTCTAGCCTGCGTAGCAAGCCCAGGGGGAATGGGGAAGATTGGGGAAGAGGGAAGATTGGGGAAGAGGGAAGATTGGGGAAGAGGGAAGATTGGGGAAGAGGGGAGAGGGAAAGAGGAGGGTAGGAGGAATGGGGAGAGGAAAAGGGAAAGGAGGGCTTGCAACGAACCCCCCGTTTTTTCCCTTTTAACGTTCATTTTTTAGACGTAAAGTTCCGATTGGCTAAAGCGGTGTTCAATGACATTTGATTGACACTTGTAATAAAAATAGCGGTTATGGCGCGATGTAATGAAGAAGTGTTCAATTCACACGAAGGACTTGTTGGCTATTTGACCCACCAGATTTGGAATAAGTATCTTCAACCTCTTGTAGTTTATAGAGCTATTTGTAGAAGTACAGCGATAGCTTCAGGGGTGTCGGAAAAACGAACAGCAAAGACCCAGGCGGAAAAAACGAAGCCCCGAAAAGCCGAAAACCGAAGAAGAACTGACTCTGTTGTGAATGTTTCCTTGTCGAAGATAGTTGTTTAAGCCAAAACGTCTTGCTGGAAAGTTAGTACGGATACCCTAGAAGTTTCAGAGAGTTTTTATTTGGTGAAAATCCATGCAGAAATCCATTTTCTAGCCCAAATGTTTGACCTTCGGCTTCGTGGGGAAGGCAGTTCAGCATGGCGGCCCTTCTTGTCCAACCAGTGCTGCAGTATAGACTTAGACTAGGCCAACTTTAGCAGCCTTGAGTTGCCTAAGAAGCAGATTATTTACGACAAGGATGTCAAGTGATTTAGGATAGCTACGTTTTAGGACCAGAAACTGCGAAGTTGTATTTTATTTTGAGGCAAATATACTGAAGATTTATAGAGTATAGAGAGTTTTGAAAATACTTAGCGCGAGTGTAATTGTGTTTTTCGTGTCGAAAAACGTATGTTTAAGCCACAATTTCCCGCTGTAAATTTAGTATGGATACCAGAGGGGTTGCAGAGTGTTTATTTGGTGAAAATCCATGCAGAAATCAATTTTCTAGCCCAAATGTTTGACCTCTGTTCTTCGTTTTTCCCTAGGGGTCATTTTGAACTTCCTCACACCGAAGGTCAAACATTTGTAACAGACAGAAACAAGGAAGTTGATTGGTTGATTTTGACAGATGACATGTCAGACGACATTGAAAATGAATTTATAATTTGGGGGCGTAAGGGAAAAAACGGGGGGTTCGTTGCAAGCCCTCCTTTTCCTCTCCCCATTCCTCCTCCCCTCCTCTTTCCCTCTCCCCTCTTCCCCAATCTTCCCTCTTCCCCAATCTTCCCCAATCCCCCTGGGCTTGCAACGCAGGCTAGGGTCATTCCGATTCCTGTTGCAATAGCATCCACCACATCACCACATCCACAAAGAGGTGAAATTTCTTTGTGAAGTCAGGGTAAGACAAACAGGGGCCGAAATAAGAGCCCTCTTCAGCTTGTAAAAAAGCTTCCTGACATGATTCTGTAGAATGGAATGTTAACTACTTTTCTTGTTAGCTGATTTAAAGTGCCTGTGGAGTGAAAAATGGACCGTTTTTATTTTATTAAATTTCAGTCTTCCCTTAGTCATTTTTTGCAATTAAAATAAATTTGGAACACGAACATTATTTTTTCCGTGCCGAAGTCATGCATAGTTGTCAAAATCACGCGACAATTTTTACGCCGTTAAAGATATGCTAATTACATGCATGACAAAAATAATGTTCGCGCTCCAACTTTATTTTTAATTGCACACAATGACTGAGGGAAGACTAAAATTTAAGAAAAGAAAAGAAAAACGCGGTAGATTTGTTCTCTTCATAGGCCCTCTCATGTGTAGCGCTTCCGTTTGATACTAATTGTGATGTCATAGTAAACCAACAAAAGGTCATTTCTTTCTCCTTGTGAATGAAGCTATTTCTGATTAATGCAAATATTTGGTGAAATCAGTGATATACATTATACATTTTGTAAGGCTCAAATAGAACATGTTTGGTTAGATTTTTTTTTCTCTGCCAGCCCGTTTTGTATAATAATGAGGACTACGACATCACATAATTATCATATTGGAAATAAAAACCTCTATAACTCCAAGGCGCAACACCCAAATCAATATATATTTTCCAGTTAGACTATTTATTTGATGGCTTGTAATCATAGCAGTCTCGAATAAATATTCTGTAATTGGCTAATCCTAAGAAACTCCGTAGTTGTTTTACATTAGGGATTCAAATTTCAGATGTTTTTATTTCGCACTTTTTATTTACAATTGCGTACGTACTTAAAGTAAGAAATAAAAGGGAAACAAAGAAATGGAGTTCTATATTTTTAGAAAAGTGCGTAGTGGTCAAAGGAGCTAAGGCTTTCGGGTTGACCACTACCACGAGTAAACTAAATGAGGAAGAAAAAGAGAAAAATAATTACAAACAAAAACTATAATAACATGAAACAAAAACTATAAAAATATGATTGGGAACTCTTTCACTGCCTTAATTTTGTTTGGATCAGGTTTTATGCCGCGTGGCGTGACGACATGCCCAAGTACTCTAGTTCCTGTTATGCAAAGGTACATTTGTTTGGGTTGTTTCTTTCAAGTTAGCGTCTACGATAACCGACAGAAAACTTCCTCAAAGTGGGTCAAGTGCTGCTCTGATATTTTGGACAATATCATCAATGTATGTAATTGCAGATTTATACTCTAAGCCACGTTAATCTCTGAAAGGTAGCAGGCGAATTTGTAATACTTGAAATTCGTACAAACCATTATGAGTATCAAAGGCTGTTTGCTCACGAGCTGATAGTTGAGGGATGGAGTTCTATTTTCCAATAGCCTGACCTTAGATCTAGTGTCGTAAAATACAGAGTTCCACTCAGACTATCAATAAATGGCAAGGGAAAGCCGGAATCCTTCCTTGTAACTGTATTTAAGTTCCTATAATCCACACAGAACTGCATAGAATCGTCCTTTTTTTTACTAATACAATTGGGGACGTCCAAGGCCTTGTAGAAGGTTGAACTACGTTTTGTTCACAAGTACACATTGCTTTTACTTGAGCTCAATTTCTTGCTTTTTATCTGGCGACGTTCGGGAAGGTTTATTTAGCAGATTTCCTCTGCCAGAAATGGAAAGGACGAGCCAAATTAGTCAACATCACAAGTTTTAAGTTCATATCTTTAAAACTGAATTAAAGCAAAGTTCTGAAATCTCAAAATTTAACAGTTTATGAGGCTGGCCAGCACGGCTTGCCCTCATAAACGGTTACTATTTTTGTGATTGACAAGTTAAAGAGGTCATGTGACCATGTCCTGCAAAGTGCCTATTGGTAAGAGTCAGCTGCCTGCTTGTAACATAGGTGAAAATGGTCAAGGCTAAATACATTTGTCAATCAAAAGACTGAACTAGAATAACTCAAAATGTTCCTTTCATAAAAGCATCGAAAAAGGCATAGCCTCCGGCTTAACATCTGCTAGCATATTATGTAACTATTCGGTGTACAAAGGTACAACTACTTGCAGTCTGTTAAATCACAAAAGCGTTTCAAAATCCTCTTTTCAACAACGCCACCAGAAGGTATTAATTTCGGAATAAAATTCCGTTGCATTAGCCTGGTCTCCAGGTTCCAAGATTATTCTATTTCATCGGAAACCAATCCTGCGTGTCAACCCATATCACGACCGACTGCCGGCAATGCTGCGTGTCAACCCCACTCCAAGACAATGGGTCTTTTGCAGGAATATAATCACACGGTTGTACTGGGTGGCAAAACATCTTATTTCTTATATTTAAAAGCACTTGTACGAGATCGGTAGTGTTATTTCCACCTCCAATCGACTGTAGATCTTTCTAAAACTGCGTTTTGGAAGATGGCAATTAACATCGTTAATGAATTATTATATCAGCACGTGACTGTTTCCCGGAAAAGGCCTATTGCCGGCAATGTTGCAGCGTGTCAACCCCATTCAAGACTGCCGGCAATATCATGCAATGTTGCAGGGTGTTAACTCAACCCAAGTAAACTACCAGCAATGTTGCAGCATGCATGTCAACCCAACTCAAGACGACTGCTGGCAATGTTGCAGCGTGTCAAGCCACCCAAGACAACTGCCGGCAATGTTGCAGCGTGTGACAACCCAACTCAAGACCGACTGCCGGCAGTCGTGCACAAAGCGTGTCAACCCAACCCGAGACAACTTACCAGAAATGTCGTGTGCAAGGTTGGTTTTCTTGAGAGCGCAATGTTGCTGTGTGCCAACCCAACTAAAGACAACTGCCGGTAATGTAGTGCACAATGTTGCAGCAGAAAATACCTGAGAGTTACTCATTTCGTTATTTATTCACATCAATCTACAAATACATCTACAATTCATATTTCTACTTTGTATTTGTAGTTTTAATATTGTATGAACGCGAGGTAAGATTGGATTTGCTCGTGGGGTGGATGGAGGGGGCTGAATAGCTACGGACCATCTAACGGTTCGGTTGAAGTACGGAACTCTGGTGAAGTTTGAATGATCGTCTACTATTGATTTTTTCGGGTTTTGAAAATCACTCTATGCGATATACAACTCACCCGTGTCCAAAAATGCGCGAGAATAAAGGCGACTGGGTATATCCCATGAAAAAAAAAACCTGCGCACGGTGACTTCAAAATCTGGTTCTTCCGCACAGAGCTGAATAACTAATCTCGTTCAAAGACCCATTTATTGAATAACGTGACACGCGTAGACTAGGGACGACTGCACCGTGTACAAAAATGGCGGAAATTTCCAAAGTCAGCGAGTACCTTCATGTTTTCTGCGAAGAATAGGAGTTTTGCTGGAAGGATAAGCCGGATTCAAATACTCAGACCATCTCCTCCAGAAACTGAGAAACAAGATACGTTTTGAACTGTGTAGTTTAAGTTTTGAACACTGGGATAAGATTGCCTTCAAACACGAGTGATTAATCGCCAACAGATAGTGTTTTCGGTAAAATTCCCGCCGATTTACGCATCACCTCGCGCATGCGCCCTTGCTATTCAGCTCTGTCGTTCCACTGCACATGCACATGTAACATTCCATAACCCTTTGCAACCCTTTCCCTCCAAACCTTAATGCGAAAATAACGTCAGAACACAACGTGTACACAAATACATCCTTCTTGATAAGGAATCATGATTTGAAGATGATTCCTACACAGCATATTTTACATAATGGATTGCGCTCTACAGTTTAGCAGTGGTTGCTAGTAACTGCATGTCATCCAAGCTTCGTTGGAGATACGCAGCGAAGTGTCCAGGGTTTGTAACAGGATTGCTGTTGTAGGAAGTAACACTAACCAACAGCTTATTGGGCATGGGATTATAGCACACTCCATAGCCATCAGGAACTGCAGGGCCAAATATTAGGTAACTGTCTTCGTCAAAGGCAACCTGAAACAACAACAAAGAAACCGTTATACTATCCCTTTTCAATACCCACAAATGAAAAGAACAACTTTATTTTTAAACTTGGCTCTTTAGAACGGATTTCGATTGAGTGTTGAAAGCAATCCGTGATTGCTTTGGCGTTTGCTCAGTTTTCCTATTGGCTGTGGAAAACGTTTTGTGATTATCAGCCAATCAAGTGCTAAACTATAACCAAACGTGTTTGGTCCATCACGCCATCCACGATTGCGTTGACTTTTCCTCGTGATTGGTTCAAGTAAAACCAATCGTGAATTACTTCAATTCGTGGTTGGCTCATTGTGTTTTTACTTGCTCGTGATTGGTTCTGTGATTACTTTGGTTTTGGTTTTACGACACTCAATCGAAAATCACTCTATCGCCTAATATTTCGGTCATCTAGTTTACTTTCTATACCACCTCATCCACTTCTATACGATACTACTACTGCTTCTATACCTGCTTCTATACATGCAGATTACGTTTTTACAGTTTCATGCATCCACTCTTTTACCAGTTATTGTTGTCTATTATTTCCTTAGATTCTTGATTCGAATAAGCTTCCTTAGCGGTAATCATGTACTAGACACTTTCTAAACATTTTCCCTGACGAAGGGCTAACGTTCGAAATGTCAGCTTCGTTTTCTACGGGAGTTAACATGCTTATAATAAATTCTAACTTGGTAAAATTCACGTCAATGCAGACCTACACTAGTGTTTTTTTACAGAAACTGGTCATACATTTTAAGGTGAGTGAAATACTCCCATAACAGACTATTTTGACGACTTAAAGGGGCTATGTCATGGTGTTGCGCATGTATGGAATCAATGTTCGATTTCACAGTTCCCTCCGCCATTTTGAATATTTCATGAAAAGTGCTCATGAAAACGAGGTGAACGGTGACTTGTCCTCGAATATTAAGCAAACAAGGAAACTAGTAATACATGAAATGCAGAAGCCTCACGACCTCCCATTTTCACTAGCCAGAATTAACAATGTATCTACTCTCTCAGTATCAGGATTGGTTTTCCATAATATTCTTCGCATTTGCGGTCCTGTTACGAGTCAAGGGCAAGCCAAAACTACTGTTAACAACTCTCCGACTTGACCTGGAAAATCGTTCGTTTCTTCCTCTACTAGCGCGAGCATTAAGTTGCCAGAAACTGATTGAGCTGAATCTCCCGGATTGAATTAGCATCTTGTATTTCTGTGTTTGTTTCTGTAGTTTTCTCCGTTATTTCCAAGCGTCTACAGCTCCGCTTCGGAAGTCTTTCCCGGGTTCGATGCAAATTTGCGTTGGCTTCTCTCAAACAACTGAACTTGCGTCGTTTCATATATGGCTCGGTGATCTGTTGCCATGACAACATCTTCGACTTTTCAATGAGAGCACTGATTGGTTCTTCAATAATTCGTTGACCAATCAGAACACTCGGTTTTCAATCAACTTGCTAGGATTTTAGGAAATTCCCGAATGAATTCCGATGTTCAACGTACCAAAACTCGATTCGCATATGCAACCACAGGGAACCCAAGCAGGAAGCCCAAATGCACTCAATCAGGCAACTGTCTTTAAAGGGGTACGGTCATGAGCTGCGCATGTGCGGATTTTGAGCAATTTAATATATGCAAAAACGCTTGGAGTTTCACTATGCTGTCAACAAAATATCCCAGAAAGCGGTCCCTGAAGCCCAAATAACTCCATGAACTCACACATGATAGCCTTGTGAGCAGTCGTCATACATTTGAGGCAAAAGAAGTTCTTATCGAGTGCATGAGAGGCCGTACATCGAACTTGTAAGAGCACTAGTCAGTCTACACGCTTTCGTGACAAGTTCAAGTTTATTTACACTGTTCAATTTACATATATTAAAACAAAGGACAGTTTGGGCTACACTATGCTGTCAAAACTCTACGAATTCTCCCAGGAACTCACACGATAGCCTTATGAGCAATCGTCATACGTTTGGAGCTATATAAATGACTATATATTGACTGCAGGAAAGCAGAAAAATTGAAGTAGTGCAAAGCCGCTTGTCACTTTTACGCACTTCTGCCACGCAGCGGACTACACTATGGTCGCAAACGTGTAGGAAATCTCACAGAAAACAATCTCTCATTCCACAATAATCCCAGGAGGTCAGGAACCATAGTCTTCTGAGCAATCAACACAAGTTTGAATCTATATAAGTGATTATTGGCTACAGAACAAACTAGTCTAATCCAGCTATAAATATACGCACTCCGCGTGGCTGTAAAAAAACTCTCTGACAGCGGACAGTACACGTACTATCCAGCAATATTTCACGTCGTAGCTTTTTAACGTTTTGAACAATAAATATTTCACGTATTTTTTTCTACAGGAGACAACTATAATACTGAACATATTGTAGGAAAAAGCTGAAATAATTTGGCCGAATAGATCTCTTTTCAGAATTTGTAACAGAGCTTTAATTTGAGAGCCCAAATCCTGACTGTGGTAGCTTTCAGTTTAAACTTTTGAACATGAACTCTTTAATAGCATGTGCTCATTTTTCTACAAGAGAGAACTACACACTGTATTATACTGAACACATTGTAGGAGAAATGTGACAGAATTTGCCCGGTTAGATCTCTTTTCAGAGTTCCAAACAGACTTGATTTTGAAATTTTGTGCACTTCCGTGACAAAGGACAGCTTCGGACTACACTATGCGAAATCTCCAAGAAAGAATTACCTGAAGCCCAAATAACTTCAGGGACTCACACACGATAGCCTTGTGAGCAATCCTCATATACGTTTGAAGCTATAGAAGTTTTCTGTAGCTCTCAAAAACCCTTCAATCTTCGTCCACAATGACCTGAGCGGAGCTCAAAGGATTGCTAATGCCATCAAAACATATGACCATACAGCTGTAAAACTACATCTGAACATGGAAATTTCTAATAAATATGAAAGGGAAAAGACTTAACACTCTGAAGTTATGATCTAGGGTGCACTAACTTGTGAGATTGCTGTGATATGGACGATTTGATTACTTCTTATTCCTCGCGATAGAAAACCTACTCGACTTGAAAACGTCCGTCGGACGTTTTCAAGTTTTGAGTGGCTAAGTAACCGCGCCTGTTATTCATGACCGTGCCCCTTTAAAACAAATCGAGAAATTTGCCATCGTGTAATATTTCTATCTACAGTACGTTGACTGTCATAGCGTCATTCGAATCACCGTTCGCCTCGTTTTCACGCGAGTTTCACACTCATGGTTCATACAGACTTCAAGGACTTTTCAAGGACAATCCTCACTTTTCAAGGACTTATTTTATACAGCTTCACACATGAATGACCTCAAAATTATATGCAATTTAGACCCAATGTAAGACCCTTTCTCTGACTTGTTTGCACGACGAATCATTCAGTGCTGCTCTAAATGGTCTTTTGGAGGCAAAAGTCAGGCTGTCTTCTCAAACATCCAAGGAGGTGTCCAAGGAAGTTTTGTTAAAAAAATCATGGACTTTTCAAGGAGAAAACCTAATCTGTCAAAATGCAAGGACTTCAAGGACCAGTAGTATTTCAAGGACTTTTCAAGGCCCGTGCGAAGCATGACATTTTACATGACAATGGCGGTACGAACAGTGAGAGGGAGTATTGATTACAAACAGTTAAAGTGCATATAAGCCCTGGCTAATTATATTTCTTACGAAGCGATTAGAGGCCATAGACAAAGGATTCAGGAATAAAAAGTTGATTTGATTGATTTGTTATGGTGTATTGGCCGTTCAAAGTTGCCCAAAAACGTGTCTTGGGTTGCCTGTGGACGAAAATCAAGCGCACGCGAATTGGCAGTGGGTCTAGTTTTAACGTCATCAACAGAACACGCTCGATGCGCCATTGTATTAAAGGCTTGCCGAATAAAGCTCTCAGAAACGTTTAGCGCGATAGTATCATCTTTCTCGGCTATCTATTCAATTATTTTGCAAATAAGCCAACGCTTTATACCCGCGAAGAGACGAGTTCTGTTGATGACGTCACGTTTTATTCTCGTCCCAGTTCCCGAACATGCGTGGAAATTATTCTACATTTGGAAGTTTAGTCGCTAAAAAAATAATGAAAACATTTCTATTTAAAAATTTCCCTACCTTTCAAGGTCTAAGCTGTCAAAAAAAAAGCATAACTGGCCAGGGCTTATATGCACTTTAAGTCCCTCCCTCGATGCTTGATTGAAATGATACGCAATACTTTCCTTAAAGACTATGTATATAGACACAGTTTGCTATCCCACATGTGCACGAGGTTCGTTAGTTCATATGAAAATCGCTTAAAATAACTGTCTGGCCCGGACAGCCCCTTTAAATCATATAAAGTACAAGAACATGGAGAAAAATAGCGGCTAGTAGGTCAGACCATGCTACGGTTTTCTATGTTACATAAACTACAACAAAAAGTTCGCTGGCTAACCTGGCTGGTCGAGAGCTTGAAGTGGAATGCATACTGGTATGTGCTGTCCATAAACAGGTCTGGCAGGTTAATACCGGACTCAACGGCTGTCAACTTCAGGCCGAGAAGATGGCGATCGATAGCTTGTCCGCTAATAGCCTGAAGGGAAGACCAAACTGGTTTAATTGACAAATAATGTAATACTAGAAATACAACTACAGTGGAACCTCTAACTCATAGTTCCACAGCCGCATCATTAGCTCCTCCCCCTTAGTTGCTGTTGCTATGTTCTACATGCCGTAAACTTTAACCCGGAAAAATTCAAAACAAACAACGAAAAACGCAGAGTTCGCGATATTGTCTTCGTAACATTCTGAATGATTTAGCAATTTTCTATCTTTCGCTCAATTTCTTAAATCTTTACGAAGAACTCAAGTCTGTATTATCATCTCCTTCTGATGAGCTGGTGGGACAAGATGGCTGCTGTATTTTTCCAGGGGAACATTCCTACGTTCTGATTTATCTGAACTGACTTTTCAACAACAATTTAAGCCGTGAGGGCGTTAACCATTTTCTGTCCAAAAAATACCCTGAGCAAATACATTTTGTAGCAGCCATTGGCAGCTGTTGGTCTCGTCTGCCGATGGCGCAGCTAATGCTGTTTCAACCGCAGCTCTAGTTGTAGAGTTGTGCCAATAGTCCACTTCGTAGTTCTTGACCACCATTTTGAAAGGTAACCAAGCCTATGGTGACATCGAGGCTGGAGTTGAGACAGTTAGAGGCTTGTAGCTAGTTAGCATGATAATCAAAATCTATCCGTATTCATAGAAAGAGGGTTTGTATCAGTGCAGGGTCAACTCCATCCTCCATGGCTTGTATCTAGTCAGCATGTTAATCAAAATCTATCCATATTCATAGAAAGAGGGTTTGTATCAGTGCTGGGTCAACTCCATCCTCTATGGCTTGTATCTAGTCAGCATGATAATCAAGATCTATCCATATTAATAGAGAGGGTTTGTATCAGTGCAGGGTCAACTCCAGCCTCCATGGCTTGTATCTAGTCAGCATGATAATCAAGATCTATCCATATTAATATAGAGGGTTTATATCAGTGCAGGGTCAACTCCAGCCTCCATGGCTTGTATCTAGTCAGCATGATAATCAAAATCTATCCATATTCATAGAAAGAGGGTTTGTATCAGTGCAGGGTCAACTCCATCCTCCATGGCTTGTATCTAGTTAGCATGATAATCACAATCTATCCATATTCATAGAAAGAGGGTTTGTATCAGTGCAGGGTCAACTCCATCCTCCATGGCTTGTATCTAGTTAGCATGATAATCACAATCTATCCATATTCATAGAAAGAGGGTTTGTATAAGTGCAGGTCAAGTCCATCCTCCATGCGAGCCTAAGGCTTGGTTACTCAGAAGTTCTCTGCATTGTTGACATGAAAACACACATGGCTTTCCGCGTAGAAAGCAATACTATTCGTTCTTATCACGCGCCGACCATGTTGGTTAGAAACAATAGATTTTCACGTGTAGCCTCGCACTGAGCAGTTTCAGAACGAGGTTAGAGGGGGAAACAAAGGGTTTTATTCTCCTGGGATTATAAACATAGTGAAAACTGTAATTAGCTGTTATCACGTTAACTACAAACAGATTTACCACGCGTAGCCGATTTTATTCTCTGGGACTCAACATGGCCGCTGTCTGATAAGAGACAATAGTATAGCACTACGGATAACACAAACACGCCGACAGCCGTAGCGGAGCCCCTTTGAGTCGCTCAGCAGGCTAAGACGCAGACATAACTTACTTCCTTTGTATACTGTGTATGAGCTCTTACTGCATTGCGCATCAGTGTCAGTCTCTCAGCATTCTGTAGAAATAAGGAGAGAAAAATAGTTTTGAATTGTCTTTAATATAAAGCTACTAACATTGTAAGGTTTATTTAAAAATCGTAAAGGTGATAACCAAGACAAGGTGCTTGCCTCTTCTATCCCAGATTTCCCCCCAAAGATTGTAAATCTGAAAAAGATATTTAAATCACAAGCAGACAACTACTTATACACTAAAAAATGCTGAAGTATGCAGAGCTGGAATCTGGAGTGTGCTGGCCAAATTTGCCAGGACCTTTATAAACTCTAACTGCGGCCCAGCATGCAGTTCGTCCGCTCATGTTGTATCTATTTCTTAGAGAATGGTCTATCAAACAAAACAATACTAGCTGTACAGTCATCTGTACTTATTGTTGATTGCCTCGAAAAAAATCACTACAGTAGTATCTTTAGATATTACAAAATCCTTCAACACCGTCAACGCACTTGATAAAAGAGATCAGTATATTGGAAAATTACACAGGGGGTAGCAAAGATCCTGTATTTGATTGCCTTACAATTGACTGAGCATTAAATTAGTGATTAAATTAGTAGCAAATTATGAGAAACTTCTGACTAATAATAATTTACTTTATCATATGGCCGTATGGCCTGTGCGTGCTTTCCTTTCAAAATCATTTACAAAAGTCACGTGATGGGGGCCCGCAGTACGTGTGTGACGTCAGCGGGCCGGAAAAAAAGCCGTCCGGCCCTGCACGACTTTATTGTTGTTGTTTTGTCATTATTAAAAAAAAAATTGTTTTGCCCCGTTCGGCCTGCCTTACATGTAACTCAAATGCGCATTACAATTGACCTATATCATTATGACGTCATGGCTTGTTTATGAGGGGAACAGAATCGACATGAACAATAGAATTTTGAACTAAATCTGCTCTGCTGAGGAAAATTTAACTTCGAATTGTCTGGTTTCCATATATCAGCTGTATCAATGTCTATCCCACAATATTTACCGTATTTGGTGGCTGTTACCGCTATTCTACGTTATTCAAAATGCATTTGATAGCGATTTCCTTTGTGTTGTTGCTGTTTTGTCTCCCTCCCACGACCGTGATCCTTAGCGTTTAAACAATAGATTGTTTTGATATGACGTCATAATGATATAGGGCAATTGTATTATGACGTCATTTAACTACAACTACCAGAATCCTTTTCGAATTATTTTTTTCATTCAGATCGTTTAACTCCTTTGAGAATACCAAGACAATTGTCCAAATTAGAGGAACAAGAATCATCGCAAGAAGTTCTGGTAGTTATAGTATATGACGTCATCATGCAAATGTCCTATTCCGAACAAACGGCTACTTATTGGTTACTACATGTAGATGGAAGCGGGTACTGATTTCAGTACCCTGGTTCCAGAGGTTTTCCAGACGGAGAACAGCCGCGAAGCGGCGAGCTGCGAAGCAGCGAGAAGGGAAAACCTCTGGTATCGGTGGGTGCCAATCTCACTTTCATGTTTTGAAAACTGTCAAACATTTCAACCGAGTAATTAATAAATCGACCAATCAGGCGAGAGATACCACGTGCGGGTCACATTATAATTTAATTCAGTGGAGTAGCCAGAGTAAAATAATTATCTAGAAATCAAAATTTCCATACAAACTAGTTTGCGGGCCTATAACTTTGCTTCTATTCAAGATATAACTCTCAAATTTGGGATTTTGACTAACTTCGAGGTGCTCTTTTCAGCAGTATCGACGGTTTTGCCGTTATACGTATATATCAAAAGTTCAAAGAAACCGTGAAAGGGTCTATTTGTTTACATGGCAAATGCATGCGATTCAGTTCGTCGACCCGGGGATGTTTTCACAGCAGAGAACTCGAGCTCCCCGTAAAATTAAAACACCACTCAAAGCCGTAAGATCTCGAACAAACGACCATTGCAGAGTCTGCAGGAAAAAAACATTAAAGCACCTAGCCGATCTACAACGAATACCGACCTAAATGGTGTTTCACAAGTGATCCAGTGTCAAGACAATTATGCTACAGAACACAACTATATATATTCTACAGTTCGAGAAGACCTTAGATCAATGTGAGTCCACCAATGAGTTTAGTGGGCAGATAACAATGACTATTGCGTTCCGTGGATAACTAAACCCTCTCAATGATAATTATTTGCTTATATCTGGTAGCGACTGAAAAATTATCGACTTGCCATGACCAGTCGGTAGGATTTCCGATTTATAACGCCAAATAATGCTTTGTCTTGCACATCAGTCGGTAATGTTATCTTTGGAAAGCGATCTTTTAGTACAGATGATACGATGTCTTCATAGATGATTTGAGGAATCGCCATACGATACTATAATTTTCTACATGCGAGATCGAGCGGACTGCCAGCAAACGTAAATAATTCCCGTCCCCTCTCTAGTTGACCATACGATATCACAATGATTACTTATCCTTCCGTCCCTGAGTACAATATATCTAACCAATCACAGTTCTTGTTGAGCTCATTAAATATTCCTCCAATTAGAAAATACAGTCAGATTCTGACCCTCATGAAAGTGAGATTGGCGCCCACCGATACCAGAGGTTTTCTCGCAGTTCGCTTCTCGCTGCTTCGCAGCTCGCTGATCGCCGCTTCGCGGCTCTTTCTCCACGGCTGTTCTCTCTCTAGAAAACCTCTGGGACCAGGGTATGATTTCAGCCAAGTACACTATAATGCGTGACAAGTGGCGGCCATCTCATAGGACAAGTCAAAACAAGTAAATACAATAACACGAAGCGTCCTGCAGTCCTGTTTTGTGCCAGTTTTGTCTTCCTCAGTTTTTGTACTTACACTGCTGCCTGGAGAGGTCATCGCCTTAGCAAATTCTTCCGCAGCACAGGTAGCTGATCGTATTGTGTCTGTGCGTCCGAGCTTGAATTTACGGGTGGATCCTGTCTCGTATGTAGGAGCCATGTGACCGTGGAGTCTATTAAGGAATGCAGAAGGATGTAAGGTGTTGTTAAGAGTAAAAAATATGATTACACTGTGAAGATTTTGAACAAGGAAGACGGTACCAAGGCCAGGGACCTGTCTGTATAATTGACAATTATTCCTCGAGGCGGAAGTAAAGATAGAGTGACCTTATTTAACGTCGGTAACTCGTGACAGTGAGACTGATTAACTTGAGGCCGACGTGGGACCTACGATTTTATGTCCTTATCCGAGAAGACGTGAAGGTCTAACAGTTCGAGAACGAGATTGTTTCACATTAAGGCAGCACCTTTTACTTAGTTATTTTACGACTCTGAGTGTTGGTCCGTCCGGGGTTTGAACCCTCGACCTCCCACACATTATAACGGTGCTTAACCACTGAGCTAACCAGGAGGTGGATAAGTGTTTGCGGCTCGGTAAATATCTGTAATATCCACCACTAGTTACCGACACTACAAGTGAAATAGCCACTCACTGTAACCTCATTTTAACTCCCCGTATCATGTATTAGTACATGTATATGCCACATAAGTGAATAGTGAGTTTCGCACGCTCTGATTGGCTATTCAAACTCGGAATATCCAGCTCTATAATTGACTGTTTTCGGTATCGCGCGCAAACAATTGACTTGTTGATGGCTTTTTGAAATTTTTGAACTAATTTGAGGCCTCCTATACATGTAGCTGTTAAAGCTAAATACATATATTTGCTTTAACTACAAAAAACGTTCAGACCTTTTTCTTTTGGACATAAGACTTCGGATAAAAGACTTTCGGACGGTTTTTTGGTATATTTTGAACGTTTTATGCCAGAAATTTCCCAACAATGAAACTGCCTATAGACCGGTTACAGCTTCCACGACAATGGTTGCTATGCTCGAACTGGAGAACAACAAGGCATCAGGTCACTCATTTGACAGCTGTTGTTCGTAAAGCGTTGTTAATTTTTCGAAGTTTTCTTCACCATAGTTAATGTTCATAGTCTTTTGCTGCTCAAATCACACTTAAAGGGAGAGAGATCGAACTTTTAATCGTTTCCCTGCAGTCATCACTAGAATAAATCTGAACAAATCTGAACAAAATTAATCTAGACAAATCTGGAATCTGATTGGTTGGTTTATTTTCTCAGCCAATAGGAGAGCTTAGTAAATGCAAAACCAAAACACTTCCGACAGTCATGTGAAAACTGCTCTATTGAGTAATTCCTGTCATTAGGAGTGTGTGTTCATTTTCCATGGCTTTTTCATACTATCACCATCATTATCATCATCATTATTTGCTGTTCACCATCATTAACATACAATGTACATGTAGGGTTCAACTGCAGTGGAGAAATGTAACAAACTCCAGATCAAATAACATTGCAGACATCAAACCCATGACCTTCTTGCACATTAGACAACCTCCACTGTACTAGCGAGTCTCTCGTCTCAGATTTCTGTAACATTGCCAACTGCTTACCTGTAGAATGTGAGCTGGAATGACACTTGGATCCAAGCATCAGGACTCAGTTTTTGTTTCTTGATGAAATCTTTGCCATAGTCACTATACATAAAACACCGCACGTCCACGTCATTCACAAAGCTGGTGAAGAATAAAGAGAAATAAAGAAGGTTAATAAAACGAAATTATCAATGATGAAGGTTAATTGTGAGATAAGCTACTGGCCAGCATTTATTATAATTATGTCTAGTTTACTTTGACAATTTTAGTTTACATTTAGAGGTGGGTTGACACACCAACCCACTCTGATTCAGTGTCGGTCACGTCAAATCTGAGGACAGTCAGCAAAAACAGGTCTGGATTTACGTGTGGCTTTTTTGTCATGGTTACCTAATTGTGTGATGCATGCCTTTGCTAGATTATTAAGTAATGATCCACGTAAAAAAGTATGGTGAAATTCAGTGTTCTGCTGCATAATTTGAGTTTCCCTCACAGAATGTTTCTGTGTTTTAGACTATGGAAACACTGGGTGATAGGTGTAAATATTATGAAATAAAAGTAGAAAGTCTTTGTTTCATTCCATTTTGATGAGCAACTAACTTCTCTTCCAACCAATGGGAACAGCCAAAAACAATAGCAGAAACAGGCACGGTTGATAAGGTTCTGAACATACGATTTGCTTTATAATATTATTGGCATTTGGAGCCGCAATGCAAATTGTAGTTAAAATTTTGAAAAATTGGAGGAAATTAGACATCTTTCTTACCTTTAAGGTGATTTTCACGTTTCGACCAATGAGATCAGGGATTTTAACAATACGAGAATTAAACCCATGCTCCATGTCAATGCTTTTCAGTGCCGTATTTCTTACACAAATCATTTGATACCTAATTGCACTATAAAATATAGCTTTTCTGGGGCGAATTCAGGAGTAAATTTCGACCGAATCCACCTCTTTCTAAATCAAACCCCCCTTCTCTCCCTCCCTCCCTTTTATAAAGAAAACAAAGAAGTTGCCATGATCAACCCCCCCACCCTCCCCCAAACCCAGAGAATCCTGGATCCATTCCAGCCATTTCCCTCGATGTAACTGTACATGTACAATAGAAAACCATCAGAGAAAGAAAGGGAGCACTGGGATCGAAAATAGGATACCAGCTCATGCCTTGACAACATTAAACACCAGTAACAAGAAAAGAGGTATTTAAAAAATAAATACGCTACATAAGTAATCTCTTATTGAGAACAACATCTCTATATGAAGACTATGAGGAATAAAATACAAAAGTCGTATGAAATCATTCTCCTGAGCCTCAACAAGGAACATTTGTATCTCACAATAGAGACATTACCTGTCCAGTCGGTACTGTGCCTTCTCAATGTTGTCTTTGGTGGATTGTTTTAGGTTCCAATTTAGTTTAGAGGGGTGTGGCAGATTGGAGGGTGAATCACTTACTGTAATAGAACCATATCCTATCCTGGAATGAGAAGACATTAACCAAGTTGAATGGTATTGTGCAGTTACAATTAACAAATACAATTTACACCTGGTTTAGCCAGATCCTGACTTTGATCAGACTCTATGGTTGTTTCAGGTCTTGTTAAAATTCCGAGTTCAGAGATAAAGCATTAAGACTTCCTCTGCCACTGCATGTGCTTTTCCATCAGTGCAAACAATTCATCGATTGGTTGCATTTAGTCTTCATGTAAGCGGGATGCTGATTGGAATCCCCCAATCAAAAAAAAATTAGATTTCTACTAGATTTTGAATGCTGCCTATGCTAACACTCAAGCAGCAATAAAATTTACTGTATCATGATCAACATCATACATGTACATACTCATACCTGACTTGCACAAACACCAACATCAGCCCCACACCAAAATCATACTTGCAACCATGCCCATACCCATTCCCACACAGATACACTGTATGCAAGCCAATAACCTTACCAATACACATACAGATAAATGTACATGTATGCGAATACCCATACAAACGTCGATACAAATGGCCATATCCATACTCAAACCTACATGTACATGTATACCAATCATACCCATACCATACTCACCCACATACACAACACTAAACCCATACCTATACCAAACATACATGTACTTATACACCCATACTATTCTCACCTCCACACATGTACCATACCCATACCTATACTAACCATACTCAAATCCATACCCATATTTATTATAAAAATAAAAATAATATTTTATTTCTTATAGCACACTGATTATTATGGCAGCTTAATGCTGATGTGAGCCTGCTTTTACTCCTCGCACACTCCTCACTACGTTAACTGTTTTAGACACACAACACTTGACTTATCTGTTGATTTTTAAGGAGGGAGGAAAAGCAGAGAATTCCAGAGAAAAACCTGTGAATGCAGATAACGAATCAACAACAAACCTAACTCACATACAATGTCCAAGCCAGGAATCGAACCTGCATGGGTCTGCAGCGATGAGCAGTGAGTGTTTTACCAAAGACTCTCTTCTAAGGATTCTTCGTTTACAGAAAAGAGCATCAAGAGTAATGTTAGACGCCGAGCCACGGGCATCCTCTGTGCCTTTGTTTAATCGTTTACACTGGTTATCATTCTATAATGAAACTAAGATTGCTCAATGTTCCATACTTTTTAAAAGGACACAACTGGCAGTTCCGGATTATTTAGTAGAATCACTTAGGCTAAATAGTTCATTACACACAAGAAACACTAGATTTTCTAATTATAATTTTATTTGTCCAAAGTATAATAGAGTAACAGAAGGTGGTAGATCTTTCCTAGTGACAGCCATACAGTTGTGGAATAGTCTATCAGCTGACCTGAAAAAAACAAGCGTGTCTTAAATCCTTTAAGCGTGTTCTTCGCGGTAGATTTTTTAATGAGCAATTATCGTTTGAACATTTTTATCCATAAGTTGATTTATATAGTGTGATTTCATAGGTTTAGATAATTATTATAGACTACTTACTTTTGCAATTTAATATGTGTATATAGTTTTATCTTTTATCTCTAGTATTATATGTAATTAGATTTTAGTGTATTTTTAGATAGAGGGCCACAAGTTCATTAGTGTTTGTACACTATTTAGTGCTACCCTCTTAAAATAAAGGTATTATTATTATTATTATTATTATTATTACTGTGCCAACCTGCATATCCATATGCATATCCACAACACTGCTACTATATTCCCATACTATATACATGACTTTGTATACATAGAGAAAATCACATGAATGCAAGTGCTATATGGGATTTATAGGCACTGAGTGATATTTGAAAATCCTAATAATAATTATTGCACAAGCCTTTTTCAAAATATCACTCAGTGCCTAAAAATCAAGTATAGCATGAGCAGTTCATGCAATTTTTCTGTTTATAATATACTGAGCAAACATTTGCTGAGAGCATACGACTGTGCACTCAATACGTACCCTTTACTTGCACTTGTTATTGACCAATCAGAATCCAAATACTTGGATGTTATATATATATACATTGTATACCAACCATACCATTCCATATCCACCCCATACTCACACCAATTCCCATACTATACACCCATACCATCTCATATCAAGTCCCATACCATACACCCATACCATACTCACACCAATTCCCATACCATACTCACACCATTTCCCATACCATACATCCATACCATACTCACACCAATTTCTGTACCATACACCCATACCATACTCACACCAATTCCCATACCATACACTGATAACATACTCACACCAATTCCCATACGATACACCCATACCATACTCACACCAATTTCCGTACCATACACCCATACCATACTCACACCAATTCCCATACCATACACTGATAACATACTCACACCAATTCCCATACGATACATCCATACCATACTCACACCAATTTCCGTACCATACACCCATACCATACTCACACCAATTCCCATACCATACACTGATAACATACTCACACCAATTCCCATACGATACACCCATACCATACTCACACCAATTCCCATACCATACTCACACCAATTCCCACACCATTCACCCATACCATACACCCATACCATACTCACACCAATTCCCATACCATACACCCATACCATACTCATACCATACTCACCAATTCCCATACCATACACCCATACCATACTCACACCAATTCCCATACCATACCCACACCAATTCCCATACCATACACCCATACCATACGTACACCAATTCCCACACCATTCACCCATACCATACACCCATACCATACTCACACCAATTCCCATACCATACACCCATACCATACTTACACCAATTCCCATACCATACACCCATACCATACTCACACCAATTCCCATACCATACACCCATACCATACTCACACCAATTCCCATACCATACACCCATACCATACTCACACCAATTCCCATACCATACCCACACCAATTCCCATACCATACACCCATACCATACTTACACCAATTCCCACACCATTCACCCATACCATTCACCCATACCATACTCACACCAATTCCCATACCATACCCACACCAATTCCCATACCATACACCCATACCATACTTACACCAATTCCCACACCATTCACCCATACCATTCACCCATACCATACTCACACCAATTCCCATACCATATACCCACACCAATTCCCATACCATACACCCATACCATACTTACACCAATTCCCACACCATTCACCCATACCAATTCCCATACCATACACCCATACCATACTTACACCAATTCCCACACCATTCACCCATACCATTCACCCATACCATACTCACACCAATTCCCATACCATATTCACAACAATTCCCACACCATTCACCCATACCATTCACCCATACCATACTCACACCAATTCCCATACCATACACCCATACCATACTCACACCAATTCCCACACCATTCACCCATACCATATTCACAACAATTCCCATACCATACTCACACCAATTCCCATACCATACACCCATACTATACTCATATCAAGTCCCATACCATACCCCATACCATACTCACACCAACTCCCAAACCATACACCCATTACTATACTCACATCAATTCCCATACCATACACCCATACCATACTCGTGTCAACTCCCATACCATGCACCCATACTATACTCACACCAATTCCCATACCATACATCTTTGTACCCATACCATACATGTATATTCACACCCATAATACATTCACACCCATACCATGCCATACCCACACCAATACCCATACCATACTCACTCATACATGTACCATACTCATGCCCATACCGGCTCATAATATACTCACACCAGCCCATACTATACCCACAGCCATGCACCCATAACAAACCTGTTCTTCATGACATACTCCCAAAGACGGGCAACAGTTGGTCCTTCAGCTGATGTGTGTTCATAGCAACAACCGCAGTGACCATCCTCGCTAACACAGAACTGCATATCAACATGTACACAAAAATTTATGAACAAATGAGTCAATTGTACAGAGAAGGTATCTGTACTTGTTACGGCAATGCATCTACTGTAACTTACATGTTACAAGAACTTTGTACAGAGTTACAATGTATATACTTAACAGTATTGTTGTGGTTTAAAGCTTTCTATTGGTTTGTCTTTTTTATGAGCACACTTTTTCCACCACTGTTTTACACACTCTGACAAGCCAATCCAATTCAGTGCTAGAGCGGATTTCAATTGAGTGTCGGAAGTGTTTTGGTTTTGCGTTTACTAAGCTCTCCTATTGGCTGAGAAAGTAAACCAGCCAATCAGATTTCAAAATAAAACCAAATGCAAATTGGTTTTGGTTTTGCTTTGGTTTGTCATTGGCTCACAGGGAAGCCATTTGTGAGTTTCTTGTGATTACTCGCTCCTGTGATTGGCTGGCTGTGGGTAATTTGCGTTTGGTTTCACTACACTGAAAACCGCTCTATAATACTATTTAACAAACAGATGTCATTTTGCAGTGGGTCTTACCCTCTTGTAGATTCACAGATGAAGTCAAAACATGACAAAGAAGTATTCCACAAGCAGCCAATTGGCATGACTTGTCACACTTTGACCATGAATCTGTCATCGACATGTATAGAGGACAGAACTACAGCATTTTAACAGCATCTACAGTATCCGTTTAATTTATATAGTCATTAGTGAAATACAAAAATTAATTATTTCATGCAAAACTAGATATAATTCTAACAATCATATAACACATGCCTGTCAACCAATCAGAGTGTACATTTTGTGGTGTTTATTGTACAAATAATTAACAATTATTCTCCAAAGGTGGTGATTAGCTAGTGGTGGATATTTACCGAGCCACAAAATGGCCTAAGGCATGAACATGCACTGAGGGAAATAATTGTTTTTTTTAAAGTTAGTATAAACCACTCGAGTGAAATAGCCAGCTTCAGATTAGTTCTAAAGCCATTAACAAGTGAATTATTCATGTGCAAGACCAAAAACAGGGAGTGTAAGATATTCCAAGTTTGAGTAGCCGATCAGAGAATATGAAAAGCACTATTCACTTGTGTGATCTACATGTACATGTATATACTAAACTAATATGTACTATACCTCCAGTGGCTTGTCAAACCATCTGTTGAGGGTGTTGTGGTGAATACCATCACCATGCAGCACTTGTCTGGCTGTCACTGAGTTTGTTGGTTCCTCCATTGCACTGGGTGCCTGGGTGGATGGTAGAGGAGGGCAATCCAGACACAGAGCAAAAATGGAATTCTCAATTAATTCAAAATTTGCTCTGTTTGTACGATCTGAAAGATATGGAATGTAGTGATGTTACAACTGAATACAGGCTATCCTCCTTTGTAATTCATATTTTCTCTCCCATGCAATTGGTTGAACTGTGTCACAAGTACAATAACTGCTCTTTACAAGATTGGTGTTATCAGGGTTGTCACCAAAGGGTCAAATACGATGTAGGGGGGCAGAGGCCCACCTTCCCCAAAGAATTGCCCCCTCCCCCCATCAGACTATCCCAACCCCTTGACCCCACTCTCATACATAACAAGTCCCAATGAAATTTATCCACTGGATGTCACTGACTGGGTTATAATATAAACATGCTTACACTTGGAAGTCTCAAACATTTCCCCCCCATTTCAGATTTTGCCAGACCATCCAGGTTGAGAATCTTGGCAAGATCTTGGCTAATCATGCATGATCATGCATGATCATGCAAGATCTTGGCAAGATCTTGCCAATATTAGATGTTGTCAATCTTGTAGGATCTTGCAAGATTGACAAGATCTAATCTTGGCAAGATCTTGTAAGATCTTACAAGATCTTGCCAAGATTCTCAACCTGGGAAAACCCCAAATCCTGGGGACAACCCTGACTATCATATCATACAGTATATACTTAGCATAATCTCCATGTGGATCTAATGTGTACAAGGTTTGAAGTAAAAATTACAATTTGAATTTTGATAAAGAAAACAACCTACATGTACATGTACAAATGTACTTTGTGGCTTTGAAATGTGTACACTGATATTTATTGTGGCAGTATATAATTTATATAGACATTAACTGTTCCTCAAACTCACAGTTTCTCCCAAGCCTCACCCTGGGAAACTGATTCCTTTTCAGAACGTAATATTCCCAGACAAATTTATATCTTAGTTTGTAGTATGGCTGGATATTTTTATGAGTCACAATACAAATTAGCCAGTAAAAATTACCCAACTTTTTCTCTCTAAATAAAAAAGGAGAGTTTTCTAGAGTACAAAAAACTACTGTGTATAATATTGCAGGATATTTGTACTCGGCTCAGGTACTCTTTTACAATGTAGTTGGACTCCTCGAAGTGCAGTTGGATAATAAAACTAGTACTTATTATATAGCCATGTAATTAATTTTGCAAGTTTATAATATGACTGGTAAATTAACAGTAAATAAGTTCCTGTACAGACCTTCCACCCACTTCCGGTCTGAAATAGAATGCCTACACACTTCGCGCTTGGGCCATAAAAAAGGGAAAACACTTGGTCCATAACTTATATTACATGTATGGTACAGACCTTGCACTTGGTTAATATGAGGTATAATTATATTTCCATGCCACAAGTATAGCTGGGTATTGTTTGTGTATCACAATAGTGGTATCCAACCCTACAAGTTGAGACCCAAGCCACAAGTGTGACCCAATTTGTACCTTTGGCCATTATGCGTCTTTCCCTTGCCCATGCTGTCCTGTCGTCACTGGTTAGGACACCCACTGGTTCTGCTAAAGGTTCTGTATTCTCTACAACCTTGATGAGCTGTTTTGCTAGGTCACTCTCACTGAGTGGCTTGCTATCCTTATCATACACATCAAATGAATAGAACTGAAAAACGAAAAAAATGTATCTGGTCCTAGTTCTTGTGACAGTGCACCCCGGGGAGGGGACTCCCCATAAAAATAGATGGGGGTGCTCGACGTGAGAAATGAAATTCTCCCCTAAAAGATAGCAATATGGGCATGGCTCACAAACATTTTACCCCTGAAAGATAGCACTCCAAAAGACAAGAAAATGGCATTAATTGGATTTATTAGAGACTATATAAAGACATTATACCGATTCAACTTGTGGGGTCTCATGCTCGAGGATCCAGCGCTATTTCTTCTCTGCCACAAAAATTTTGGGTCTCGGAGACCCCTAAAAGATAGCAGACCTTTGGAAGACCTCTAAGAGATAGCACTGCTAACGATTTTAACCCCTAAAAGATAGGTCGAGCACCCCCGTCTATTTTTATGGCGAGTCCCCTCCCCCGGGCAGTGCACTCTTGCTATGGCTTTAAGCTTTTCTGTGTAGGTAATGTATTATTAAGCAATTATTGGATGAGGATGAGCATGTTAGTGAAGATTATCAAGACCAAGGTCTGTGTTACGTACAGTATCAGCCAAAGGCTGATATAAAATCAATCAATAATTGATCAATCAATCAATCAAATTATTTGACTCAAATGCATATAATTATGTACATAAAATAAATAATGGCAATTACAATTTGTAACTTATACAGGCTTACATAAAGTGAATAAATTAAAATGAAAGAAATTACAATATACATAGACAAATTATTATAGTATAATAATATTCACAATCAAGTTTGAGGCCCTCTTGATGCTTGTGCTTGCACCAGAGAATGCTGCTATTTTGGCAGAGCTACCAGTAAGACATCTACCACCATATTTGTCAATTGGTGCTAAGTTTAATTCCTGTTAAAGTCTATATTACATGTACATGTACCCTTTAAAGTGCACCTAAACCCTTTTGCAATTTTTATACTTATGAATCTTTGAAAGGTTTTGAGTACTTCTGCGAAGAGATTTTTGACTTACAGAGAATACTCTATGTTCTAGGCTTGTTTGAAATGGTGAAAATTTGACCTTTCCTGACCCATGACTGCGTAAGAAAAAGCCTGTTTCAAAGATTCATATGTATAAAAATTGCAAAATGGGTTCTGGTGCACTTTAATTTTAATTTGTATATTATTTTACCATCATGTGTTCTTTTTATCATTTTTAAGTATCCCCTCCCTTGCCCTCAACACGTATAATTATGTTTAGTGAATGGTCACTACAGTGGAACCTCGATTTAACGAAGTGACAAGGGACTGGGGAAATTGGTTCGTTATACCGAGGGTTTGTTAAATCGAAAACCTCGTTATAACGAATTTTCGGAAAAACAACCAAAATGTTCGTTATATCGAGGTATAATAATTGTTTTGTAACGAAGTTAATGAGAACTAATAAGAGACAAAGAGGATAAAACGGATCTGTAGATGTCTCGATAGTGACAGTCTCTGTACTGTATATATATTAATATACACATCTAATGAGCTGTTGACTGAGAGGTTGTTCTCTTGTTATAGGATTAAAGGATTTTCATCGCTGTTGGTTTGTTCCGCATTCATCTTTTGTCGCGTGTTGACGTTTATTCGTTATATCGGGGTAGATTTTACGTTTGGGCTGCCGGATTTTGTTCGTTATAACGAGGATTTCGTTATATCGAGGTTCGTTATATCGAAGTTCTGTTACATACATTTTACTTGTAATTTTGCCGGGCTGAAGAATATCGCTCGTTATACCGAGGACTTCGTTATATAGAGGTTCGTTAAATCGAGGTTCCACTGTAATAAGGGTCTGTGTATACCTGGTTTCTGTGAATAACAACAATGTGCTTGGACTTCCCTGTGGGTGCTACGTAGTACTTATCTCTGCTGGCTTGTGGTATTCTACAGCCACACAGGAACAGCTTGTACTGATTCATAGCAAGGGGGCTGTTTCCCAACATATCTATTTCTAACAAATCACTGAAACAGTAAAACATATGTTAAACACCACCAAGAACTTTGTTAAAACATTTAATTTTGAAAACGTGGTAGGGATGTTTTTAGTTTTGTGGCAGGCACTCCTAAAATGAGAGTGATTGAGAACAGAGCCAAGTTAAAGCTCTTGTTAGGAAGTGACTTTCACGTTGGTCAGGGTTTTCAATAAGTGCTGGTATTAAGCCAGCAAAAATTGCTTCTACTCTGGATATTTGTGCCTGTTGCTTTAACCCTGGACAACGCATGGATCCGTATTGGACTATTGAAAGGAGTCTGAAATGGTTTACAGTTACAGTGTATTTCTCTGGCTACTCAATTCACAGAATGTGCCAGTTATAATTATGTGAAAACTTTATATTGAAATCCCTGTTACATTTTTGTACTTCGGCTTTTAAATTGCTGTTCCTTTATTAAGCAGAGCAGCAGAATACCGTGGAGCTACACTCTGGAGAGAACACTGGATATCTCAGTCAGCACTAATTGCCTATACAGAGAGGGAAAACACTGCACCTCTCAGTTTACATTTGTATTTCAAGGGAATTTGCTCTGTATCTTTGGCTAAGGGATCATTTTCTTTCCATCTTGAAACATTATTTTATAAATAAGTGCACCTCAAACTCCGTCTACCGGTATATTCTCCAACATTTTGTTTCACTTGAGTTTATGGGTGCTTTCCATTCAACCAAAACGACCGGTTCGAAGTTTCGAAAATGTCAAATGTCGAAGGGAACGGGATTTTTCAAATTAGAGAAACCGGTCGAAAAAAATATGAATTCCATTTGCAGAAACTACCTGGCTATTAGTAGCCTCGATTTCAATTCTCAAAACTGGCAAATCACAGCAAATCTAAACCGGGAATTTTGAATGGAACAGAAACTTTCGGTCAAACCGGAATTTTCGGAACTTCGAACCGGAAATTTTACTGTTCCATTTGTTTTCGGTTTTTTGGGTTGAATGGAAAGCGCCCTATGAGATAATGCTGGGTGTTCATTAAAAGCTGGGTAGTGGGTACATGTACCCACATGTTGAGCATCATCTACAATGTGCATACATGTACAGTATGTACCAGCAACAAATATGGTCCCACTCTAATGTTCAGCACACTTGAGATTGTATCTTCAGCCTTCAATGATTTTAACATATGACTGTACAAATGCATCTGCCTTATAGTCACAACCTTCCTACCCTGTTGTTCTAAAAATAACTGAAACCCCCAGATAATGGTAGTCTACTTTATAAATAAATTTACCATTACATGTATTCTACTATTTACAGATGCAAAAATACTTTTTCCTTACATTCACAGACCTCACTAGAATCCTTACTTCCCTTTCAATCATGCCCCACCCCCACCCCCACCCCATTTCCATATAGTAATTACCTAACAACTACAATGTACATTGTACCACTCACTCAAGATTATGTTTGAAACAATAAAGCACATTTATATTGATCACTTCTATGAATTCTATGTTGCTAAGGGAAAGCCCCTCCCCCTACTCCAGTCCCTTGCCTGAGGAAGAAGAACTTGGACAGCCTTATAATAGTACTGTGCATCAACTTACTTATCAATAAGATGCCTAAACTTCAGGACATTGGTAATCAATCTTGCAGAGTATCTAAGGTAGTCGACTCTATCATTAAAGTACTCTTTAGGGAATGTTGCTGCTGGATTGTAGTTTATTACCACTGGTACTCTTGCTTCTAAGTATGCTACATTGTCCCACCATTCAGCCAGCTAAAGAAACAAACACAGAAAATGGATTTATCAAGTTAGCAGTTACTGAGGGTATTGTTTACCATCTGTAGTGCTCAAGAAACCAGGTGGGACTGTACTTGTGAGTGTTGTATGATAATAAGGGCTTTAATTTACATGTAACTAGAAATCCAACAGAACAAGTAGTGCTTTGTTATTTATAATTCCAAGCAAATCATATCATGATCGAAACAAGGTACATGTACACATACAGTTGTCCTCAAAGGAGACTGGAAGCAGAACAATTTGCAAATGACAACAAAAATCCCAGTCAATTCCTATTATTCCCTCGAGTCCCTGAAACACACAGCAACACTTTGCAGTGATGGGTCCAGGCCTACAGTATCCACACTATATTTATTATTTGTACATCCCCAGGTTGAGAATCTTGTCAATATCTTGCAAGATCTTGCCTTTGGGAAAGATCTTGCCAAGATCTTGGCAATATAAGATCTTGCCAAGATATCTTGAAAGATATTGGCAAGATCTTGCAAGATCTTGCCAAGATTCTCAACCTGGGATCTGCACAATTTAATACACTATAACTTAGCATACATATATGCAGTTAGAATACTCATACAAGCATGAACTAATCTGTAAGTAACAATAATGTATGATGAAACAACGTACAATACAATGTCATGAGCCAAAACCACAATGAACTCACAGACTAGAGCTGTATCTTGGCACTTTATATAACCCTAATTATCATATATATTATCTTTAGCATGTAGCCAGAACTCCACTGGTTTTAAAACAACCAAGTCAAAATCATCAAGTAGCAGATGGATAACGATGAAGAGTGCTGAAAGAGAACCTACTAATCTATCTAGAATTCTGCAAGGAAAGTCAAGCATCAAAACATTCCAACATTTGGTCGATGATAAAATTCCATGACTTTTGACATTTTTGCAAATTTCCATGACTTTTCCAGACCTGGAAAATTATTTTTGAAATTCCATGACTTTCCATGACTGTATGAACCCTGTGGTAACTATATAGCCAGCACCAGGACGTCAATCTCTGAATAAAAATCTCTGATTCAGAGATTTAAAAAATATTTTTTTAAAGATTTTTATTCAGAGATTGACATACATACATAAGTACATAATTACATATATACATATGCTAAATTCCAAGTCTATCTGTGGTTTAGCTGGTTTCATTGATTAAAATGGACTTGAAACCAGCTAAGCCACAGATAGAATTGGAATTTAGCATATATATGTAATTGGGCAATTCCACACGAGACATGATGAAAATGAAAATTTTCAAATCTATTATTTTTTAGCAAACTTTATTTTAGTTAAGAGTAGACATCTTGGTCTATCAGATACAAGTGAGATATTGTGAATGTTGGCCACACCCGCTCCGTGAGGGCCTTGTTTTCTGAAGTCTAAGCACATTCCCAAAATGTAATGTCCGCAACGAATTTTTGTGTAATGTCCGCAACGCATATTTAAAGCAAATAAAACTACTACAGTGAGCTTTGTTGAACTTTATCATTATAATTGGGAACTGTGGTTATTAGCAAGTTCAGAAAGTCCATTGTTTTCTTGGAACTCCTCACAACTCACAGGAATTAAGAATTTAAAAAGTTGACTCAAACCTGTGGTTGTTTTTTATTATAATGTCCGCAACAGACATTTAGATATTAATTTAAAAAGGGTATAAAATGAGAGGAATTTTTTATTTTTTATTGAAAATAGAGGCCCACCCAAGGTGTGCTATGTATAAATGTTTCCCCTTAACTCCAGACTACAAATTAAACAATCTGATTCTAAGCACATTCCCAAAATGTAATGTCCGCAATGATTTTTGTGTAATGTCCGCAACGCATATTTAAAGCAAATAAAAACTACTACAGTGAGCTTTGTTGAACTTTATCATTATAGTTGGGAACTCTGGTAATTAGCAAGTTCAGAAAGTCCATTTGTTTTCTTGGAACTCCTCACAACTCACAGGAATTAAGAATTTAAAAAGTTGACTCAAATAAGTGGTTGTTTTTTGCTGTAATGTCCGCAACAGACATTTAGATAAAAAAATCTTAATTAAAAAAGAGTAATCATAGGAAATTATTTTTTTAATTGAAAATAGAGAGGCCCACCTATAAAGGTGTGCTATGTATAAATTTAAGCAGCACAGCTATTTTAAATTAAGTTTGGGAAGCATATTTGTAATCTGACTTTTGGTCTCTGAATGTAATGTCCACAACATGAAATTGCCCAATTATGTACTTACGTGTATTTATAAAGCTTACCCAATTTTCTCTTGTCTTTGCACGCTCTAACAGTTTTACTTGTAGCTTCTCCCCTATACCTCCTGGCTTTCTAAAATCTTCCACCACCTCCTTGGTGTACTCATAGTCTTCGTTATTCACCAGGGGGCGCACCGCCTTCAGGTACTTATCCATTGTCTGTTGCAGGGGTGGTACTGGGAGGTGGGGTAAGTTCTTCTCCTGTGACATCATACTAAAATGCTGAGGCATGAACTTTGCCGTCTTGCCCATTATTGGCTGCGGCATGCCTTTAAGCTTATAGTAGTACAGAGGCTAGCATAGGGAATACATAAGTACAACAGTTAAAACAGCAACCAAATACAATAACTAAGGGCCACAAGCTATTCAGTTTTACTGTTAGGTGCCACCCTCTTAAAATAAAGTTGATTATTATTACTCGGGCTGCCTGTGGCAGGCACAAGTCTAAATCTGCAGGTCGTTTTTTTTTGTTCGGTGCAACAAAATTTCTGCGCATGCGTTAAATTATGCATTAATTGTATGCACGCACAAATAAACAAGATCGAACTTTAATACTGAGCCAAGTAAGATTGAATGATTACAGCCTCGACAGAGTCTCATTACATGCTGAACAGTGGCCCAATGAACTAGAGTTCTACTACTGTATACCGCTAGTTCCCGTAATATATTTATCTGATATGTCTGTATACAGTACTCAGATGCCGTTAATAAACAGTGCTCATTTTGAGAAAAAATCTGTAATGCTCAGGTCTGTGTTTGCTGTGAAGCCTTGCATCTTGGAGGTGCTGGGAGACTTTTATAAGGCTAACAACCAGATTTTCATCTTTGAGTTGCAAAGAAGCAAATCTCTGCAAGCCATCAGCAATTAGAATGGCTTCAGCTATTGATTTAATGGTGGAAGCCATTGTTTCAATGTCTACCTCTTCCTCAATCTCTTCCGCCACGGTCAGTTACTTCTGCTGCTGGCTCTTCCGGTCCACTTCTGGACTGTCGATGTCAGTGCAAAGAGCAAGCGCATTAAAAATGAAAAATCAATAGTTAACTTCAGATTTCAATTGAAAATCAAATGGACGAACGACACAGACTCCTCCCCCCCCCCCCCCCTTCCCCCCCCCCTTTTTTTATTGGTATTTGTTCTTGTGTTTGTCTGTCTGTCTGTCTGTCTATTTGACTCTCTCAATCACTCTCTGTCTCTCAACCCCTGGACCCGGCCTGAAGAGCTGGCTTTAGCATAACCTTCCTCCCTTGTAAGATTCACAGCGATATAAAATACAAATATACTTAACGTTAAGTTTATTTTAAATCATGTAAATTAACTGAGTTTGTAGAATAAATTATTTTTACAACCGGCACGCACATTACTGGCAATTGCAACTTAGAATTTTCGAAACAAAGACAGAATAATAATATTAGTTACTACCTTAGGCATGTGTCTTGTGATCCTACCAAGCATATGGACTTCAAATACGATCCTGCAATGTCGAAGCATTGTGTTATGCCATTAAATTCTAAAGCTGGCTTACAACGAACATGCGTGGCGCCATTTTGAACGTCACCCAATACGTCACCTGTTTTTCGTTCCAGACCCCTTGTCAACGTGCAGACAAAATCAAAGTATCGAGCGCTCCGTCGAGTCACTTCTTTTTACTGTATTTGAACTGAAGGGGGAAATAGAATTGTCCGGTTGTATAGCACAGTTTATGTCTGGACTGGATGTACTTCACTGTCTATTGTGTTTATTTAAATGCATATGACACGTGAGAAGTCTGGGACCAATTGGACTTTGAACTCGACACGCAAATAAATAATTTATAAATGTCACACGTCATATAAATTCAAACAAGCGGCGGCTGAGCTAGGGCCTTGCACACAGCAGATTCAGAATGAATAATGGCACGAATCTGCCGCCGCGTGACTGATAAGAGTGAATCTATAATTCTTAACGATAATCATAGAAATAATACAATCATGAAATAATTAATTAATTAATTAATGTTCGGTATGTAGGAATAAAAACCAGCCTATGTGTTAGGGACGGACCATTTGAAAATTGATGGGGGGTACCGCAAATCCCCCCCCCCCCCAAAATTTGCACAGAAAAAAGAGCGAACGAGCCAAAATCACCCTGAAAAAAATCGAACAAGGGTGAAACTTTGTTCATTAGCTGAAACATACAGGTTCAGCCAATGTTTAGTCTCCAGAACACAGGAAACCAGTGTTTTAGAGAGCAGTAAAATCTCACAAATTTTGGCTCGGGCCTTTGTCCTCGCAATATTTAAAGACATTCTACTTTTTTCTTCCATACGCAGGACGGTATATTATCTAAGCTCATAATCAAAGGCACATTCCCATAGGACAGATAATGCAATATGATGCACTGCAATAGAGGTTTTGCACCACCACGTGATGGCAGCCATGTTGGTGGCCAGAACAATAGAATGTTATTCCTTTGAGATTTAATTTTTCACATGATTGAACAAATCTCATTGTTCTGGCCACCAACATGGCTGCCATCACGTGGTGGTGCAAAACCTCTATACAATATGATGCAAGAATTAACAGTACAATTTTAAGTATCACGCCTGGCATAAGTTACCTCAAAATCGATCACTAAAAGCGAGCCAAAAATATATAAACCAGCACATCTTGTTTAATTCGCTGTCAAATTTAACGAAATTTTCGTATGTTAATATTAAAATGAAATAACGTCTTTAGGATCAAACACGTTTGTATATTGACGTTGGTGTGACGTCATAACGAACGACTCCTTTTAAGGTCAAATTATGCTTTACCTATACGTTTGAAATAAAGCATTCTATCACAACAACATAAATATGTGTTTTTGATTGCCGCAATTTTAAAGTCTCTACGATAAATATTTGCTGAGTTATTAAGAACTGAAGTTTCCTGTGACGTCACATTTTCTGACGTCATGGGTCTGACATCAGTCATGCTTTCTAAATTGAATAAACATAAAAAAGACCATATTGCGGCTATTGAGTGTACAGTAAGTACAGTTCCTCTTTAAAACCCGAAAAATACTTGAATAGTTATTTTTAAAAGACATTTTCAAAAATGTATGACGTCATAATGACGTTTCCTCTTTTTCACAGGGAATTTTAAAGTATTTCCTCTCAAAAATTGAAAATTCTAAAAACATACGGTTGTGGGTACCGATCTACTCTTTTTATTGCTAGATTGTCGTAAACAAATATTTTAAACTCTAAAAGATGAATGAAGAAGTTATTTTGTAAATGGTTTTGTATTGAATATTTCCCGCCAAATTTTGGCGGAAAAATTGGCAAAATTCAAAATTTCATAACTTTTCTCCCTCTTAACCAATCGAACTCGGGTTTTCGGTTTCTTTGTTGTCGACATGATGGGAAATCGAAAATATAAAATTTACTGATGTTCAAGGCAATTGAAAACATCGAGAAACCTATTATAAATGGATACATAACGTAACTGTGACGTCATCAAGATGTCTACGGTAGATCAAATCATCGGATTTTGTTTAGGTCGTCGGTCTTCATCATCCCACAAAAATTCAATCTTCTATGTTGGAAACTTTTGAAAATATAGCAAAGTGATAGATTTTAGGGTCATTTGTGCCAAGCGTGTATCCATCTGGGAAGGAGTGTGAGGTAGAGATTTCAAGAAGAATACATGTATATATATGTTTTCTACTAAACAAAGGTAATGTACATGGAAAATACCATAAATCTAGAAACATTAAAATTGTGTAAAATGTTCTTGATGTAAAACCAAAATACTGAATGCCTTAAAAAATATCGTGCAAGGTCCGATGCCATAAAAAAAATTCTTGCCTAAAAAAGTTTTCGAGAAAAAAAATTTCCGGGTACCCCCCCCCCCCCCCCAACAATTCCAACTAGATGAAATATTTGTGTAATTACTCGCGCATATGAAGTTCAGGGGTTTTCTCGCATTTTGCTTGGCCGAGCGGGGCCTGGGTAATGAAGAGAGTGAGACCGTACGCCATATGAAGACTTCGTAATATAATAACCCTAGCTCGATCGGTTCTGCAGTTTTTGTAACTTGCAAGACAGAGTTGTGCCGACGTTATCCCATACAGGACTACAGTAATCAAAATGGCACTGTACTAGGGATCAGTATAGACCGTATAAGAGTATAGACATTGACCCTCTTATCACACTATATATAATCATTCCTATGCCAGACGTCACTTTGTTACATGTTTTGTCTGTGTTGGGTAGACCAGGAGAGCCTGTCGTCAACTTCGACTACCAGATATTTCGAGTTAGGCACCCTTCCCAATTTTAACGGATCCTTGTGACGTTGGGAATTTGTGATAATCATGAATTCGCTTTTCACCGTATTTAGGTTTAACTTGTTTGCAATAAACCAGTCGTTCATTTTATTGAGGTCATCGTTAATCTTGGATTCTGCGGCGTCTCTCCCCGGTCTCTCCCGGGTACACACAGACTAGTGTCGTCAGCATACATTTTGCATTTGGTGTAAAGTGTCGTATTATTTTGTTCATTTATGTAAATTAGAAACAACAAGGGCCCGACGATGGACCTGTGGCACGCCACTGGTCAGCAACCCTACATTCGAGGAGGTATCGCCAATCACACAGACCTGTTGTCTTTTGTAAAGATAAGATTTGAACCAGCTGACGACTTGGGCATTAAAACCATATAAGGCTAGCTCAGTTTCAAGAGAATTTCATTATCAACTGTGTCGAACGGCCGTTTTCTTTATGTCAAGAAAGAGAACACAATAGAACGAATTAGCTTGTACATTTGTTGTCCCAATAGGCCCTTTGCAGGACCTGGTCACGTGACCTTTTTAGCCTGTCAATCAAAAAAAAAAATTGGCGCTAGAACAACATGAATGGCAGAAATGGAAAGAGCAAGCCAAAATTAATAAAAAGCCCAAGTTTTAGGTTCATATCTTTAAAACTGAAGGAATGGCAAATTTTTTTTAAACTCTATAAACAGAGTTTGTGGCACGGCCTCGCTTTGAATCCAAGATAAGACTGAATCGGCAGTGAGCCGTGACCCAGTTCGAGCTGATGTCGTACATGTATAATGATTACTATGCAATGATTTACGTTTATTGAAGACTTTGGCGGGCGTTGGGCAAATGCACGATGTTGCAAATCAAGAGTTACGGGAAAGGAAAAAACCGTATCCTATTTAAGAATAAGGTATTTTATGGTAATACAAAATGTGAGAACCTATTTAAGGGTCCGGAACCTCGAAAACCATACCCTATCCCGCGTCACATACCTCTTATATAGGGGAGCTCAGCTAATATTTGGGCTTCCTGTGTTTCTATCGTGACGTGCCCATATACGTGCATCACGTAAGTTATGCATGTACCAAACCGTGACGAAGTCTTCACAACAAACTCTGAAATCGACATGCACTAGCTATACTTCTAAATAATCATGCTTTCATCTTCTTTCCTAAAAACAAAAATCTGCAGAGCAAGATCTCGCCTGTCACTCGCCTATGGTTCGCAGTATTTCTTACGAAAATGTAATCATAACTTCACTCTGAGGCTCGGGCTGAATACAGTGACTGCAGTCCGCCATCTGTGCAGCCCAGTACACAACGTAACGCCACCGGTTTACGATTCCAAGGCTGGCTTTACTGACTACGAAAAAGAGAAACGAGAGTTCAAGCTTGAAGCTCCGAAGTTCTTCAACTTCGCTAATGTCCTAGACGAGTGGTCTCGTAAAGAGAAGGTGGGTACGCTATTAGGAACTATTATTAAACTCGACAGCGCCGACTGCATGTTGATCCCATGCAGTAGCCAATGTTCAGCGAATACCAGCAAAGTTTTTCGTCACTATATTCCTCCATATAGAACAAACTGGGCAGAGAGATAGCTTAGGAACACAAGAAGACGCCCTGTAAGTTTTGTCGAGTTTTATTCAAGATTTAAATAATGCCGTTAAATATTTCCATTTGCAGAGGTTGCTATATATCTGGGCTACCTGTGTCGACGTACCCTTCCTAGCTCTTTTCACGCCACACGCCGTTTGAAATTAAAATTTAAGAGCAGCGAAGACAATAAGCGAGGATATCAATCCTCCTGGCCCCTAAACGAACCCTAACCGTCACAAAACGAGTTCTCAAGTATTTAGAGCTAGGGTTCACAAGTAAACGGTGAAATAGTACTGAATAATTGCAGTATTTTTGTTATTACAACCTGACACGTGACTTCCGGCCCCGAGTATTTGAATCAAGCCGCAAAAACAACTGAACAGAGGGAAGAGGAATGTACATAGTTTAATGCCGAGGTTCGAGGTATTTAACTGACTTATTTCACTGTTATTCGATTACCTTTATTTCACTAACATTCCTGATTAGGTATTCAAGAGCTTTTATATAGCTCATTAGATATTCAAGGTATTTATATCATATAAAGACCTCCATATAAAAGCTCTTGAATATCTCTTGAAAATACGCTGCCCTTCGACCTCCCTTATTCTCGGCTGCTGCACAATCACTGAAAGACCGTTGGAACCATTTGTCTGAATCTCAAAAAATTGACATATTCCTCTACGGATCGGTCAGTATGACTCTTGACGAAAATAAACGTTTATTTCTGAGCGTTCAGTCCTATATCAAACAATCTATGCGTTTTGTCAAAAACTACTAAATGTCTTATTGTATTGGTTCCAACTGCCTTTTCATACTTTTCTTTGTGTTTGTCACTATTGTCACTGCTATTGTTAGTTTTTCTTCTGATTATGTAACCGTTATCCCTCCTATATCACTCCTAATTAAGTAAATTGTAAATCGCGTGAGCCCCCTAGATGAGCAGCCTGCTATTGGGGTTAATGCCTGAGTCTATATATGTTTAAATAAAAAAATAAAAATAAAAAATCTAATGAGCAATATATCATCGCGCAGAATGGCGCGACACATCCGGGTATTTTATTAGATGCAGGACCGCTAAATTCAAAGCCTACACAGTGAATAAAGATGCAAACAATAGAGGATTTGGACTAAAAGGCTTAAGTGAATTAGACGTTTTGCTTATTTATGGTTAAATTAAATTTTCTAGAGCTTAGGTACTACCTGGCTTTTGAAGAAGAGATATCAATGAACAATTTCCACCCAATTTAAACTTATTTGAGTGAGTATAAGCATTATCGGTTGGACCATGAATTTTGTTTTTTTAACTGTTTCTACAGTGGAATATTCACTTTAGCTCACTTTGAGGCCAATTTTCTCGCTAACAATCGTGTTTTCTACTTAGGTACCACCTGGAAAAGTTAGTTTAGTATGTTACTTACTACCAGCCGTTTTTTCATAGTAATCTGACTAGTATTAGTATTATCGAAATCAATATTTCCAAGCTATGTCTTAAAACCTCGAATTCACCTCCCGTTTTGAAGTTGAATATTCCCGCGGGACTTCTCTTGGGCGCCTAGCTCCTCCTTCACGAACAATAGCACACCCGCCGCATGATTAGCCATTGAAATTGACACAGAACCAAAGCTCAAAATTATTGTTAAAATAACACTTGCGCGTCATGAGCAAATCTTGAACTTACGTTTAAATTAGTTCAAGCTCCAAAATGAGACGTAACTCATGTTCGTACGTACTCTAGAAGTATACCTTGGACTTCAGATAAACAGCAGCTGTTGATTGTTGTATTGGATTACAGACTTTTTATTGAATTTATTAAAGTTATAGATTAGTTAGGGTGCTTTCCATAGTGTAGTAGTATGTAGTGGTTTTCCTTTGACGGCTCGCTGGAAGAGCATTGTAATTATTATAATGAATGCGATACTGTTATATTTAATAAAGCTTATGATGATGATGATGATGATGATTAAAAGCTAAAAAAATCGCCCAGCCGAGTTGGCGGCAAAGTACTTTCAAACTGAAGCTGAGTAAAGGCAACCGCGACAAAACAAATCTTAGTGAGCATTAAATAAAAACTATAAACTTAGCGCGTCAAAAGCAAATCATAACGTTGTATTCAGAATAATTCAAGCTTCAAATTAAGACGTTGCTCATGTTCGTACGTGCTCTAGAAGTATTTAAAAGCTAAAAAAGTCGCACCGGCGATCTCAAAGTTATAACTTTCTTTGTTTTATACGATTTACAGGAAAAAAAGTAAACCAACACGATTCTTTAATTAATTTCTCAGAGAAAACTAAGCGGCGATTCGAATCATGGATTTAACCCAAAACTTTTACAAAGACAAGGTATCTTAAACTTTGAATTGATAAGTTTTAAGTCTGTATCTGTGTAATTGGCCCACCAAAGAAATAACAAGATCGAACACGCGAAAGGCTTTGCTTTTGAACTTCAGGGGCGGTAATGACAAATGGGCTTCTGATATAACAACATTAGTTAGTGCATAGTTAATAGAGTGGAATGGTTATGAAACCCAGCGACCTTCTTTGTTATATGTCTTTGTTAGCTTTTTTCAACCACTACCCTGCACAAAACACAATAGAAATTCCAATGTGTTAATCAATCAGCCAATAGAAACGTGTGAGTTCAGTCTTTCAGGGGACGCTAATGAACTATGACCCTGCACAATCTTTTGTCTTGCCCTCTTCCAACATAAATCGCAGCGCCTTTGTTAGCCCCTTTGGAGTTTGCCGGGTTTCATAACCATTCCACTCTATTAACTATGGTTAGTGTGATGACCTTCTTTAACGAGCTTTGGGAGTCCACTATTCCCATGAAGCGAGCAGTTGACATTGATTGACATGTGTTTCATGTGATGTGGGAGTAGAGTATTCCCAAACCGATTTGTCAAAAGCCAATCACAATCGCAATGTTATAATTATTCCGTCCTCACTTTAACCTCTCGGCCGTAAGTACATGTCGCCGAGAACAATAGAATTCTGGGCGATGTTGAAATTCAATGGAATCTTAGTGTCTTAGTGAAATAAAGGTTATCGAAGTACAATAGAAAATGTGTCAAAAATGAAATTAATGACTTTAATGACAATTTTAGTACATTTTCAGATTTTTCTAAAAATTCCAATACATTCCTTGTAAAACTCATTAGCTTGGACTGCCTGTGGTTATATTTAATATTGGTGTTTCATTTGAATTTCGCGCGATAAGCAATCAGTAGGGATCATGACTCAATTAAGCAGGAGAATCACAAATATGTTTACTCCACAACTACAAAAGCTGAGTGACAGCTGAAGGTGTCAATGGCCTGGCCAAACATCCTGTTTAAAATCGTATTGGGAGAGGGGTGGGTGGGGTATTGGTAAGAATAAGAACTTCATTGCAGGACGGAACGTATTGGGAATAGTTGTTTCCAAGCCAGGACTTTTACTTCTAAGATTTATCTTTATAATAGGTTTGAAATCAAATTCCAACCATCAAGTGCTATTTCGGACATTTTAAAAAACGTATTCCCCGGGTACATCCTTTCACAAAATTTTGTTTTTTTCTTAAAAACCTCTTAATAGTATTATTATTATTATAATAACTAATAATAAAAACAGACTAATTGCTGAGGATTCTTGAATAGTCCAGTTGCGTGACATCTTCAAGGGTGCAAGGCTCCTTTGAAATCGTGTTTCAGATACAGCCCCTTCCAGTACCAACCCTGGCCACGTCCAGTATTCGAGTTAATTGCCTCGGTCGGAGTAAAGGTCAAAGCAAGAGCTGCAAAACGCCTGTTGTAATTCCTTCCGTATTTGACCTGGTATTTGACGATATGTGTTTTTTTTTGTCTGTTTTTTTTTAGACCCAGGAGCGCTCTACCGACACTCCTGCCTTCTGGTGGGTTAACGACCAAGGCAAAGAAATCACGTGGTCTTTCCAGGACCTCACCGCGAACTCCAAACGGTAGGCAGAGGCAGCCAAGAGGAATCCTCTAACCTGATCGCACTCACACCGCGGCAAAACGTCACGCGCATGCGTATTTGCTATTTCTTGTCCGCGCGCGGCCGCCCCCATGGCCCCAGTTTCCCGCGAAAACTGAAATGAAACAACAGGCACATGCCGTGATTTTAACGTTTCTGCTTAAAAGCATTCATTTGTGAACTGTTTTGTCAAAAACTAAGAAAACTACTTAAAAGCTAAGCCTAAGACTTTAACAGGTTGAAGTTTTCTTAATTTGTAATTCATTGTGAGTTTACTAAGTTATAAAATTATTTACTAAAAAAGTTGAAACCCTCGGTAATTTGTATTTGAGAGCAGAGCCTTCGTTCTTTTGGCCAGCGGAGCATACCGTTTTGCCGCGGTGTGGATCGCACTATTTAGAGGGCGACTTCGCCTCCCACCTCTGTGATCCGGGTTCGATTTCCGATCGCGGCGCCATATGTGAGTTGAGATTCTAGCCCTTGCTCTTAGGTCCCTAAAATAAAACAAGCTACTGCAGATTAGTGGATTACGGAGAAATCTCGCCATGGTGAATACCAGTAAACATGCCCGAGAAGGGGAGGGGGAGTCTTATATGTTACATGGGTAGGTAGATGCAGCCATGGGGTCCAGAACCGGATCCAGTTTTACGATAACCCAGAAAACCCAGATTTCCTCCCTGATTGAATATTAAGTCCTATATAATCCGGCATTCGACAAATTTTACATAAAACCCGTACACTGAAGTCTAAAGTAGGTTCAAACTCAGACTCTGTACCGCCACACAATAATAATTTATAATATACGTTTATGCCATGTTAACGCTCGTGCTTATCCTATGTATTGCGCTTTAATGCTCATGTTGTCGTATCCAGATCTCTCGGATGGGATAAGAGAGATCCGATCAATCAGTTTTGTTTTATTAATTACTTTTCCTTTAACCATTCTCTAAACAGCGTAGCCAATCTGTTAACCGAGGCATGTGACGTCAGAAGGCGTGACCGTATAATGGTTATCCTGCCCAGATTCCCAGAATGGTGGCTCCTCAACATTGCATGCTTAAGGACTGGTAAAATGGATTGATCATACTTAATCTATTAATAAATCATTTGCTTTATATCTTTATGCATTTAGTATAGTTGCCTGTTGAATATGTTGAATATATATAACATTGAGCACGACATTATCGGCAGTTGTCTTGAGTTGGGGTGACACCCGCTGAAACATCGCGCACGACATTACCGGTAGGCTCGGTTTCCAGCCGTGGGGGTTTCGGTGAGCCCGCGATGGGGGTAGGCTTTGGAGATACGACACCCCAACGGCTGAAACCGAGCCTACATTACCGGCAGTTGTCTTGAGTTGGGGTGACACACGCACGACATTACCGGCAATAGCGAAATTGCTCCGTACGTGTACCCACCTCTAAAATTGTTGTGCGCAATGTTGCAGCGTCCGTCCATACCTCAACAGCAGGCACACATCAAGAAAACAAATACTGAACCAGTTTCGTGTTTTCGCATCCGCTCTTCTCTTTTTATTATCAAACTGTAAACAATTTCCATCACTATACAGGAAGTGTTATTATTCCTGGCTCCACTCAGCTCAGGAAAAAAGACATTCTGGCGCGGTTACTGGTTTCCAAGGCAAGCACTATAGTAGCTGATCCTGCTACAGCTGAGTTAGTGGATGAGGTAATCACGTCACGATCGTTCATTCAGATGCACTCATTAGCGAGTCAATAATATTATTAATCAGACTGAAACTGATATTGAAGTACAATGGATGACTAGTTCCTAGTGGTGTTGGTCTGCGTCGGCGGGAGAGATAACACTGGTATGATAAACTAAATGACTAAAAGTCGATTGAGGTATGCTAACCGCCGTGGCAAGCGAGTAGCAGCTGACGTTTTGATCGTTTGCGCTTGTCAGATCGAAAAATGGAATTGTGTGTGGGGAACTGGTTTATGAAGAACTATTTCAAACACGAATTGCTGTCTTTTATCAACAAATGAAACACGAGAAGTTTAGCCTCGAGGGTTTTATTGTTTTCGAGATATTTGGAATATCCTGATAAAAGACAAACAATGAGTGTTTGAATGACTTCTCATGCGAATGGCTAAACCGAACATTTACATACGCTTCTTTTCAAACATCATTAGGAAGCATTATTTACCGTTTTACTGTTGCATATAATTACTCCATAAATGGCGTATTATTCCTTCTTGCTGGCAATAAATTCAAGCAGTCGGAAGGGTCGAGGTTCAAACTCCAGTGAAGACACACTTTTTCTTTCTATGCCGTTCTTTACTTATATACTTCTTCGCTCCTTACTTAGTTTATCAGTATATAAGTAGTGAGTGGTTCATGAATATGATGATTAAGAAACATTGATCACTAATGTTGGAAATAGCATCAAACACTAGTACGTTTGGAACTGTGTTTCATTGTATGGTCAAGATGCATCCACCTGACGAACCTTCGAATAAGGGTTTCACCGGATATGAAAACCCATGTATTTGATCAAATACAGTCACTTCATTGGATGGATATATCATGAATTATTAATGATTTTTGGAAGTGCTGAGTACATGATTACCGCTAAGGAAGAATGTATTCTGATCAATGATCAAAGGAAATCGCGCCATTGATAGAAATGCTAATAGTTATAATAACGAACAAGAGGACAGGACGAGTGGATAAAATGATGTAAATCCTAATCTATGTACAGGTATAAAATTGAATTGTATTATTCATAGGTGCCAAAGTACCTATAGTTTGAAAATAAAGTTGTGTTATTTGCGTTTGTGGGCGTCGGTAGTGCCTTATATAAAATAGTAATAATAGGGGGTTATTTCTCTAAGACAAAGGGAGGGGGTCCATTTCTCTTTGTTCTAAATTGTTTTTTTCAAGAGGGATTAACACCTCCGTTTCTATAGAGCCAGCCAACGGCAGAGCCTGTTTGGCGGCCCCCTTTGCTCTAAATTGGTTTTTGTTGATTTGTGTCGGCAAAAGTCCTTTGCTCTAAATCGCTCTAAATTGGTTGCGCTTTGATCTAAATTGTCTAAATTGGATAACGAGGTTACAAATGTCAAACGTACATTGAGCAGAAACATCACGGGATCGCGTTAATGTCACGTTCCGATTGTCGCTTATGCTTTCCACTTCGTTTACCATGTGTACGGGTCCGTTCCATAAAAAGCACGCGGCCACAAGAGAGATTTAAAGTGTTAAATTTAAAGTGTTAAATTTAGAATAAATTTAGAATTAACGTAACGCAAGCAAGCATTGAGTCATTGATTGACACATAATAACCCTAAAATTCAAAACATATCCCAAAAACAATGAAAGTATTTTTTCATTCCTATTTCACAAAAAAGAAAAATTACGATATCAATCTTCCTTACAGAACCTTCTTTAGAACAACAGCCGCAGAGAAACATCCATTTCAAAATAGAACTAAGACTCCAAGATGGCTGAATGCGGCAGTTCACTGTCGGCACAAGAACATCGAAAACTCATACAAAGCACGCGGGCACAAGTGAGATTTCTAGTAGAAATGCGTCTTTAATAACAACACTTTGAGTTTAAAACTTATATGCGTTTGTGCCATCGTGCTAACAGGCAAATGTTATCATCGCTATTCGGCCTTACTAAAACTGCTAACACAATAATTATTAACTAGACTCCAAGATGGCTGAATGCGTCATTTCAGTGACGGCACAAGAACGTCGAAAACTCATACAAAGCACGCGGGCACAACAGAGATTTCTAGTAGAAATGCGTCTTTAATAACCAAACTTTGAGTTTAAAACTTATATGCGTTTGTGCCATCGTGCTAACAGGTAATTTTTATCATCGCTATTCGGCCTTACTAAAACTGATAACACAATTAACTAGACTCAAGATGGCTGAATGCGGTAGTTCACTGTCGGCACAAGAACATCGAAAACTCATACAAAGCACGCGGGCACAACAGAGATTTCTAGTTGCAATGCATCTTTCATAACAAAACTTTGAGTTTAAAACTTATATGCGTTTGTGCCATCGTGCTAACAGGCAAATTTTATCATCGTTATTCGGCCTTACTAAAACTGCTAACATGCACAATAATTATTAACTAGACTCCAAGATGGCTGAATGCGGTAGTTCACTGTCGGCACAAGAACATCGAAAACTCATACAAAGCACGCGGGCACAACAGAGATTTCTAGTTGAAATGCATCTTTCATAGCAAAACTTTGAGTTTAAAACTTATATGCGTTTGTGCCATCGTGCTAACAGGCAAATTTTATCATCGTTATTCGGCCTTACTAAAACTGATAACACAATAATTATTAACTAGACTCCAAGATGGCTGAATGCGGTAGTTCACTGTCGGCACAAGAACATCGAAAACTCATACAAAGCACGCGGGCACAACAGAGATTTCTAGTTGCAATGCATCTTTCATAACAAAACTTTGAGTTTAAAACTTATATGCGTTTGTACCATCGTGCTAACAGGCAAATTTTATCATCTTTATTCGGCCTTACTAAAACTGCTAACATGCACAATAATAATTAACTAGACTCCAAGATGGCTGAATGCGGTAGTTCACTGTCGGCACAAGAACATCGAAAACTCATACAAAGCACGCGGGCACAACAGAGATTTCTAGTTGAAATGCATCTTTCATAGCAAAACTTTGAGTTTAAAACTTATATGCGTTTGTGCCATCGTGCTAACAGGCAAATTTTATCATCGTTATTCGGCCTTACTAAAACTGATAACACAATAATTATTAACTAGACTCCAAGATGGCTGAATGCGGTAGTTCACTGTCGGCACAAGAACATCGAAAACTCATACAAAGCACGCGGGCACAACAGAGATTTCTAGTTGAAATGCATCTTTAATAACCAAACTTTGAGTTTAAAACTTATATGCGTTTGTGCCATCGAGCTAACAGGTAAATTTTATCATCGCTATTCTGCCTTACTAAAACTGATAACACAATTAACTAGACTCATGATGGCTGAATGCGGCATTTCACTGTCGGCACAAGAACATCGAAAACTCATACAAAGCACGCGGGCACAACAGAGATTTCTAGTTGAAATGCATCTTTAATAACCAAACTTTGAGTTTAAAACTTATATGCGTTTGTGCCATCGTGCTAACAGGCAAATTTTATCATCGCTATTCGGCCTTACTAAAACTGCTAACACAATAATTATTAACTAGACTCCAAGATGGCTGAATGCGGTAGTTCACTGTCGGCCTAAGAACATCGAAAACTCATACAAAGCACGCGGGCACAACAGAGATTTCTTGCTGAAATGCATCTTTAATAACCATACTTTGAATTTAAAACTTATATGCGTTTGTGCCATCGTGCTAACAGGCAAATTTTATCATCGCTATTCGGCCTTACTAAAACTGCTAACACAATAATTATTAACTAGACTCCAAGATGGCTGAAAGCGGCGTTTCACTGACGGCACAATAACATCAAAAATTCATACAAAGCACGCGGGCACAACAGAGATTTCTAGTTGCAATGCATCTTTCATAACAAAACTTTGAGTTTAAAACTTATATGCGTTTGTGCCATCGTGCTAACAGGCAAATTTTATCATCGTTATTCGGCCTTACTAAAACTGCTAACATGCACAATAATTATTAACTAGACTCCAAGATGGCTGAATGCGGTAGTTCACTGTCGGCACAAGAACATCGAAAACTCATACAAAGCACGCGGGCACAACAGAGATTTCTAGTTGAAATGCATCTTTCATAGCAAAACTTTGAGTTTAAAACTTATATGCGTTTGTGCCATCGTGCTAACAGGCAAATTTTATCATCGTTATTCGGCCTTACTAAAACTGCTAACACAATTAACTAGACTCAAGATGGCTGAATGGGGTAGTTCACTGTCGGCACAAGAACATCGAAAATTCATACAAAGCACGCGGGCACAACAGATATTTCTAGTTGAAATGCATCTTTAATAACCAAACTTTGAGTTTAAAACTGATATGCGTTTCTGCCATCGTGCTAACAGGCAAATGTTATCATCGCTATTCGGCCTTACTAAAACTGCTAACACAATAATTATTAACTAGACTCCAAGATGGCTGAATGCGTCATTTCAGTGACGGCACAAGAACATCGAAAACTCATACAAAGCACGCGGGCACAACAGAGATTTCTAGTAGAAATGCGTCTTTAATAACCAAACTTTGAGTTTAAAACTTATATGCGTTTGTGCCATCGTGCTAACAGGTAATTTTTATCATCGCTATTCGGCCTTACTAAAACTGATAACACAATTAACTAGACTCAAGATGGCTGAATGCGGTAGTTCACTGTCGGCACAAGAACATCGAAAACTCATACAAAGCACGCGGGCACAACAGAGATTTCTAGTTGCAATGCATCTTTCATAACAAAACTTTGAGTTTAAAACTTATATGCGTTTGTGCCATCGTGCTAACAGGCAAATTTTATCATCGTTATTCGGCCTTACTAAAACTGCTAACATGCACAATAATTATTAACTAGACTCCAAGATGGCTGAATGCGGTAGTTCACTGTCGGCACAAGAACATCGAAAACTCATACAAAGCACGCGGGCACAACAGAGATTTCTAGTTGAAATGCATCTTTCATAGCAAAACTTTGAGTTTAAAACTTATATGCGTTTGTGCCATCGTGCTAACAGGCAAATTTTATCATCGTTATTCGGCCTTACTAAAACTGATAACACAATAATTATTAACTAGACTCCAAGATGGCTGAATGCGGTAGTTCACTGTCGGCACAAGAACATCGAAAACTCATACAAAGCACGCGGCCACAACAGAGATTTCTAATTGCAATGCATCTTTCATAACAAAACTTTGAGTTTAAAACTTATATGCGTTTGTGCCATCGTGCTAACAGGCAAATTTTATCATCGTTATTCGGCCTTACTAAAACTGCTAACATGCACAATAATTATTAACTAGACTCCAAGATGGCTGAATGCGGTAGTTCACTGTCGGCACAAGAACATCGAAAACTCATACAAAGCACGCGGGCACAACAGAGATTTCTAGTTGAAATGCATCTTTCATAGCAAAACTTTGAGTTTAAAACTTATATGCGTTTGTGCCATCGTGCTAACAGGCAAATTTTATCATCGTTATTCGGCCTTACTAAAACTGATAACACAATAATTATTAACTAGACTCCAAGATGGCTGAATGCGGTAGTTCACTGTCGGCACAAGAACATCGAAAACTCATACAAAGCACGCGGGCACAACAGAGATTTCTAGTTGAAATGCATCTTTAATAACCAAACTTTGAGTTTAAAACTTATATGCGTTTGTGCCATCAAGCTAACAGGTAAATTTTATCATCGCTATTCTGCCTTACTAAAACTGATAACACAATTAACTAGACTCATGATGGCTGAATGCGGCATTTCACTGTCGGCACAAGAACATCGAAAACTCATACAAAGCACGCGGGCACAACAGAGATTTCTAGTTGAAATGCATCTTTAATAACCAAACTTTGAGTTTAAAACTTATATGCGTTTGTGCCATCGTGCTAACAGGCAAATTTTATCATCGCTATTCGGCCTTACTAAAACTGCTAACACAATAATTATTAACTAGACTCCAAGATGGCTGAATGCGGTAGTTCACTGTCGGCCTAAGAACATCGAAAACTCATACAAAGCACGCGGGCACAACAGAGATTTCTTGCTGAAATGCATCTTTAATAACCATACTTTGAATTTAAAACTTATATGCGTTTGTGCCATCGTGCTAACAGGCAAATTTTATCATCGCTATTCGGCCTTACTAAAACTGCTAACACAATAATTATTAACTAGACTCCAAGATGGCTGAAAGCGGCGTTTCACTGACGGCACAATAACATCAAAAATTCATACAAAGCACGCGGGCACAACAGAGATTTCTAGTTGCAATGCATCTTTCATAACAAAACTTTGAGTTTAAAACTTATATGCGTTTGTGCCATCGTGCTAACAGGCAAATTTTATCATCGTTATTCGGCCTTACTAAAACTGCTAACATGCACAATAATTATTAACTAGACTCCAAGATGGCTGAATGCGGTAGTTCACTGTCGGCACAAGAACATCGAAAACTCATACAAAGCACGCGGGCACAACAGAGATTTCTAGTTGAAATGCATCTTTCATAGCAAAACTTTGAGTTTAAAACTTATATGCGTTTGTGCCATCGTGCTAACAGGCAAATTTTATCATCGTTATTCGGCCTTACTAAAACTGATAACACAATAATTATTAACTAGACTCCAAGATGGCTGAATGCGGTAGTTCACTGTCGGCACAAGAACATCGAAAACTCATACAAAGCACGCGGGCACAACAGAGATTTCTAGTTGCAATGCATCTTTCATAACAAAACTTTGAGTTTAAAACTTATATGCGTTTGTGCCATCGTGCTAACAGGCAAATTTTATCATCGTTATTCGGCCTTACTAAAACTGCTAACATGCACAATAATTATTAACTAGACTCCAAGATGGCTGAATGCGGTAGTTCACTGTCGGCACAAGAACATCGAAAACTCATACAAAGCACGCGGGCACAACAGAGATTTCTAGTTGAAATGCATCTTTCATAGCAAAACTTTGAGTTTAAAACTTATATGCGTTTGTGCCATCGTGCTAACAGGCAAATTTTATCATCGTTATTCGGCCTTACTAAAACTGATAACACAATAATTATTAACTAGACTCCAAGATGGCTGAATGCGGTAGTTCACTGTCGGCACAAGAACATCGAAAACTCATACAAAGCACGCGGGCACAACAGAGATTTCTAGTTGAAATGCATCTTTAATAACCAAACTTTGAGTTTAAAACTTATATGCGTTTGTGCCATCGAGCTAACAGGTAAATTTTATCATCGCTATTCTGCCTTACTAAAACTGATAACACAATTAACTAGACTCATGATGGCTGAATGCGGCATTTCACTGTCGGCACAAGAACATCGAAAACTCATACAAAGCACGCGGGCACAACAGAGATTTCTAGTTGAAATGCATCTTTAATAACCAAACTTTGAGTTTAAAACTTATATGCGTTTGTGCCATCGTGCTAACAGGCAAATTTTATCATCGCTATTCGGCCTTACTAAAACTGCTAACACAATAATTATTAACTAGACTCCAAGATGGCTGAATGCGGCATTTCAGTGACGGCACAAGAACATCGAAAATTCATACAAAGCACGCGGGCACAAGATAGATTTCTAGTTTAAATGCCTCTTTAATAACAACACTTTGCCAGAAACCACTGGAATTTGGAAGCGCACATAGCCATGCGCGCCTCAACAAATACATATTCAAACCGCTTCCAATCGTAAATCCATCCGCTATGATGTGGTTGGAAAAACATCCGATGGATTGCATACATTGGGCGGCATTGCAGATCCCTCCTACAAGCGCCGTCGACGTCGTGGAGGCTGAATGTACAATGGCATCTGGCGGTGAGCTTAACGACAAAGAAAGAGCCGAATTGTTTTGTTTAAAACTTGACGAAGATCAGACCTTTTGTCCCACCACTCCATCACGGGTCGATGAAATACCCAGCGCCGACCAGGGGTCTGGAACTGACGTTGGGAGTAGTCCTGCAGAAAGCCTCGACAAACAGTACTCTGTGTCTCGCAGAGGAAGCTTAGACGAAAGACAGCTAGCAACCCTCATCCAAACGAGAGATCGAAAGAGGGAGCAGCGAAGAAAGGTTGCCATTGCGTCGACCATTACAAGGTCAGTATATCATTTTACAATTGTTCACACCACTCTTGCCAAAAAAAAAAGAGTCTGCACCAACAAAGAGACAAATTTATATATAGCTCTTCTGCATCTCAAACACTCGAACTATTAAACTGGAAACCACTGTACCTTCGACGGCGCCATCATCGCTGTGTTACTATCTTTAAATGTTTAAATAGCAAGGTGGACTTTAAATTAAATTAAAGAAGAATCACTACTTTCACACACATATAATAGACACGCCGTCAGCATAATGTTCATTTACCATTTGCACGTAGGAATTGGAGACAACATAAGTTTACCTATCATGCACTGTTAGACTGGAACTCTTTCGACTCCGAAGTTAAACATAATATTCCTTATAGTATTTCTATTTTCTTTCAACCCTTTAACTGTTTTGTTTTTATTAATTAGTCACATTGTTTTTTAATACGAGGGGACCTCCCTGCACAACGTGCGAGTGGAGCTTCCCTGTCAACATATTATTACGTCGTTGCCAAAGCAACAACAAAAGTAACTTCGAGCAATAACGCATTAACCTAGTAATTTTCTCTACGAACTGCAGGTTGTCAGATCTCGGGGTGCTCACGGACAATGACAGAGAGAGAATAACGGACCCCTACGACATTCCGGAAGACATTCGGATCAAGGCCAGAGAGGCTGGACTGGCACGAGTTCAAGAAGAAAAGGAGAGACGTGAAAGAGAGCAAATCAAAGATGTCAAGCGAATGTTTCTAGATCCACGAATCCTGGACAGAGAAAAGGACATGCGAGAACATCAGGGTGCGTACCAAGAGTCGGACGATCGCCCTCTCCGGCAAATGGCCATTAGGTACAGAATTGGCGTGCTTCGAGACGCCCTGAAAAAGTTGCACCAGGACGCCAACACCTTTTGCGACTACGCAGTCAAAGCGAGGCGTTTGGCGTGCGTTAGGCTGGGGCTGATCAGTGCTGCCGAGGCAAGGGGCATCATGACAGTTTGCGAACCACTACCGATGGCGAACTGGGTCATGGTCGCTTCGTCGGATGACGCCGACCAAGACGACGAACAAAGCGAGGAAGAACGGCAGATGTTCCTCACACAAGTGCCCTCGTCGGAGAGAAAAAAGAGAAAGAAGAGCAGCGGGACTCTGTCGCAACAGCAAACTAGAAAGCAAAAGAAAATCACCACGTATTTTCTATCTCAGCATTGACTGAGTTTCGAAGAACTCTGTCGATGTACTCAGTAACGTTGGGCTTTTTAGCCCCTGAATTACAGAAGATTTAATGTGTGTTAGACTGAACTGGGTGTACGCGCATACGAACTGCGCGTCCGTATTCCTTAGTTTTTGTTTCGGTTTCAAAGGTAGATTAGTTAATGGGCCTTTGTTAAGTTTTGGGTGTTTTTCTTTTCACCGAATATTAGGTATTTCATTGTATTAGCAGTTTTAGTAAGGCCGAATAACGATGATAAAATTTGCCTGTTAGCACGATGGCACAAACGCATATAAGTTTTAAACTCAAAGTTTTGTTATGAAAGATGCATTGCAACTAGAAATCTCTGTTGTGCCCGCGTGCTTTGTATGAATTTTTGATGTTATTGTGCCGTCAGTGAAACGCCGCTTTCAGCCATCTTGGAGTCTAGTTAATAATTATTGTGTTAGCAGTTTTAGTAAGGCCGAATAGCGATGATAAAATTTGCCTGTTAGCACGATGGCACAAACGCATATAAGTTTTAAATTCAAAGTTTGGTTATTAAAGATGCATTTCAGCAAGAAATCTCTGTTGTGCCCGCGTGCTTTGTATGAGTTTTCGATGTTCTTAGGCCGACAGTGAACTACCGCATTCAGCCATCTTGAGTCTAGTTAATTGTGTTAGCAGTTTTAGTAAGGCCGAATAGCGATGATAAAATTTGCCTGTTAGCACGATGGCACAAACGCATATAAGTTTTAAACTCAAAGTTTTGTTATTAAAGATGCATTTCAACTAGAAATCTCTGTTGTGCCCGCGTGCTTTGTATGAATTTTTGATGTTGTTGTGCCGTCAGTGAAATGCCGCTTTCAGCCATCTTGGAGTCTAGTTAATAATTATTGTGTTAGCAGTTTTAGTAAGGCCGAATAGCGATGATAAAAATTGCCTGTTAGCACGATGGCAGAAACGCATATAAGTTTTAAATTCAAAGTTTGGTTATTAAAGATGCATTTCAGCAAGAAATCTCTGTTGTGCCCGCGTGCTTTGTATGAGTTTTCGATGTTCTTGTGCCGACAGTGAACTACCGCATTCAGCCATCTTGAGTCTAGTTAATTGTGTTAGCAGTTTTAGTAAGGCCGAATAACGATGATAAAATTTGCCTGTTAGCACGATGGCACAAACGCATATAAGTTTTAAACTCAAAGTTTTGTTATTAAAGATGCATTTCAACTAGAAATCTCTGTTGTGCCCGCGTGCTTTGTATGAATTTTTGATGTTGTTGTGCCGTCAGTGAAATGCCGCTTTCAGCCATCTTGGAGTCTAGTTAATAATTATTGTGTTAGCAGTTTTAGTAAGGCCGAATAGCGATGATAAAAATTGCCTGTTAGCACGATGGCAGAAACGCATATAAGTTTTAAATTCAAAGTTTGGTTATTAAAGATGCATTTCAGCAAGAAATCTCTGTTGTGCCCGCGTGCTTTGTATGAGTTTTCGATGTTCTCAGGCCGACAGTGAACTACCGCATTCAGCCATCTTGGAGTCTAGTTAATAATTATTGTGTTAGCAGTTTTAGTAAGGCCGAATAGCGATGATAAAATTTGCCTGTTAGCACGATGGCACAAACGCATATAAGTTTTAAACTCAAAGCTTGGTTATGAAAGATGCATTTCAACTAGAAATCTCTGTTGTGCCCGCGTGCTTTGTATGAGTTTTCGATGTTCTTGTGCCGACAGTGAACTACCGCATTCAGCCATCTTCAGTCTAGTTAATTGTGTTATCAGTTTTAGTAAGGCCGAATAGCGATGATAAAATTTGCCTGTTAGCACGATGGCACAAACGCATATAAGTTTTAAACTCAAAGTTTTGTTATTAAAGATGCATTTCAACTAGAAATCTCTGTTGTGCCCGCGTGCTTTGTATGAATTTTTGATGTTATTGTGCCGTCAGTGAAACGCCGCTTTCAGCCATCTTGGAGTCTAGTTAATAATTATTGTGTTAGCAGTTTTAGTAAGGCCGAATAGCGATGATAAAATTTGCCTGTTAGCACGATGGCACAAACGCATATAAGTTTTAAATTCAAAGTTTGGTTATTAAAGATGCATTTCAGCAAGAAATCTCTGTTGTGCCCGCGTGCTTTGTATGAGTTTTCGATGTTCTTAGGCCGACAGTGAACTACCGCATTCAGCCATCTTGGAGTCTAGTTAATAATTATTGTGTTAGCAGTTTTAGTAAGGCCGATTAGCGATGATAAAATTTGCCTGTTAGCACGATGGCACAAACGCATATAAGTTTTAAACTCAAAGCTTGGTTATTAAAGATGCATTTCAACTAGAAATCTCTGTTGTGCCCGCGTGCTTTGTATGAGTTTTCGATGTTCTTGTGCCGACAGTGAACTACCGCATTCAGCCATCTTGAGTCTAGTTAATTGTGTTATCAGTTTTAGTAAGGCCGAATAGCGATGATAAAATTTGCCTGTTAGCACGATGGCACAAACGCATATAAGTTTTAAACTCAAAGTTTTGTTATTAAAGATGCATTTCAACTAGAAATCTCTGTTGTGCCCGCGTGCTTTGTATGAATTTTTGATGTTATTGTGCCGTCAGTGAAACGCCGCTTTCAGCCATCTTGGAGTCTAGTTAATAATTATTGTGTTAGCAGTTTTAGTAAGGCCGAATAGCGATGATAAAATTTGCCTGTTAGCACGTTGGCACAAACGCATATAAGTTTTAAATTCAAAGTTTGGTTATTAAAGATGCATTTCAGCAAGAAATCTCTGTTGTGCCCGCGTGCTTTGTATGAGTTTTCGATGTTCTTAGGCCGACAGTGAACTACCGCATTCAGCCATCTTGAGTCTAGTTAATTGTGTTATCAGTTTTAGTAAGGCCGAATAGCGATGATAAAATTTGCCTGTTAGCACGATGGCACAAACGCATATAAGTTTTAAACTCAAAGTTTTGTTATTAAAGATGCATTTCAACTAGAAATCTCTGTTGTGCCCGCGTGCTTTGTATGAATTTTTGATGTTATTGTGCCGTCAGTGAAATGCCGCTTTCAGCCATCTTGGAGTCTAGTTAATAATTATTGTGTTAGCAGTTTTAGTAAGGCCGAATAGCGATGATAAAAATTGCCTGTTAGCACGATGGCACAAACGCATATAAGTTTTAAATTCAAAGTTTTGTTATTAAAGATGCATTTCAACTAGAAATCTCTGTTGTGCCCGCGTGCTTTGTATGAGTTTTCGATGTTCTTGTGCCGACAGTGAAATGCCGCATTCAGCCATCATGAGTCTAGTTAATTGTGTTATCAGTTTTAGTAAGGCAGAATAGCGATGATAAAATTTACCTGTTAGCTCGATGGCACAAACGCATATAAGTTTTAAACTCAAAGTTTGGTTATTAAAGATGCATTTCAACTAGAAATCTCTGTTGTGCCCGCGTGCTTTGTATGAGTTTTCGATGTTCTTGTGCCGACAGTGAACTACCGCATTCAGCCATCTTGGAGTCTAGTTAATAATTATTGTGTTAGCAGTTTTAGTAAGGCCGAATAACGATGATAAAATTTGCCTGTTAGCACGATGGCACAAACGCATATAAGTTTTAAACTCAAAGTTTTGCTATGAAAGATGCATTTCAACTAGAAATCTCTGTTGTGCCCGCGTGCTTTGTATGAGTTTTCGATGTTCTTGTGCCGACAGTGAACTACCGCATTCAGCCATCTTGGAGTCTAGTTAATAATTATTGTGCATGTTAGCAGTTTTAGTAAGGCCGAATAACGATGATAAAATTTGCCTGTTAGCACGATGGCACAAACGCATATAAGTTTTAAACTCAAAGTTTTGTTATGAAAGATGCATTTCAGCAAGAAATCTCTGTTGTGCCCGCGTGCTTTGTATGAGTTTTCGATGTTCTTGTACCGACAGTGAACTACCGCATTCAGCCATCTTGAGTCTAGTTAATTGTGTTATCAGTTTTAGTAAGGCCGAATAGCGATGATAAAAATTACCTGTTAGCACGATGGCACAAACGCATATAAGTTTTAAACTCAAAGTTTGGTTATTAAAGATGCATTTCAACTAGAAATCTCTGTTGTGCCCGCGTGCTTTGTATGAGTTTTCGATGTTCTTGTGCCGACAGTGAAATGCCGCTTTCAGCCATCTTGGAGTCTAGTTAATAATTATTGTGTTAGCAGTTTTAGTAAGGCCGAATAGCGATGATAAAAATTGCCTGTTAGCACGATGGCACAAACGCATATAAGTTTTAAATTCAAAGTTTGGTTATTAAAGATGCATTTCAGCAAGAAATCTCTGTTGTGCCCGCGTGCTTTGTATGAGTTTTCGATGTTCTTAGGCCGACAGTGAACTACCGCATTCAGCCATCTTGGAGTCTAGTTAATAATTATTGTGTTAGCAGTTTTAGTAAGGCCGAATAGCGATGATAAAATTTGCCTGTTAGCACGATGGCACAAACGCATATAAGTTTTAAACTCAAAGCTTGGTTATGAAAGATGCATTTCAACTAGAAATCTCTGTTGTGCCCGCGTGCTTTGTATGAGTTTTCGATGTTCTTGTGCCGACAGTGAACTACCGCATTCAGCCATCTTGGAGTCTAGTTAATAATTATTGTGTTAGCAGTTTTAGTAAGGCCGAATAACGATGATAAAATTTGCCTGTTAGCACGATGGCACAAACGCATATAAGTTTTAAACTCAAAGTTTTGCTATGAAAGATGCATTTCAACTAGAAATCTCTGTTGTGCCCGCGTGCTTTGTATGAGTTTTCGATGTTCTTGTGCCGACAGTGAACTACCGCATTCAGCCATCTTGGAGTCTAGTTAATAATTATTGTGCATGTTAGCAGTTTTAGTAAGGCCGAATAACGATGATAAAATTTGCCTGTTAGCACGATGGCACAAACGCATATAAGTTTTAAACTCAAAGTTTTGTTATGAAAGATGCATTGCAACTAGAAATCTCTGTTGTGCCCGCGTGCTTTGTATGAGTTTTCGATGTTCTTGTGCCGACAGTGAACTACCGCATTCAGCCATCTTGAGTCTAGTTAATTGTGTTATCAGTTTTAGTAAGGCCGAATAGCGATGATAAAAATTACCTGTTAGCACGATGGCACAAACGCATATAAGTTTTAAACTCAAAGTTTGGTTATTAAAGATGCATTTCAACTAGAAATCTCTGTTGTGCCCGCGTGCTTTGTATGAGTTTTCGATGTTCTTGTGCCGACAGTGAACTACCGCATTCAGCCATCTTGGAGTCTAGTTAATAATTATTGTGTTAGCAGTTTTAGTAAGGCCGAATAACGATGATAAAATTTGCCTGTTAGCACGATGGCACAAACGCATATAAGTTTTAAACTCAAAGTTTTGCTCTAGTTAATTGTGTTAGCAGTTTTAGTAAGGCCGAATAGCGATGATAAAATTTGCCTGTTAGCACGATGGCACAAACGCATATAAGTTTTAAACTCAAAGTTTTGTTATGAAAGATGCATTTCAGCAAGAAATCTCTGTTGTGCCCGCGTGCTTTGTATGAGTTTTCGATGTTCTTAGGCCGACAGTGAACTACCGCATTCAGCCATCTTGGAGTCTAGTTAATAATTATTGTGTTAGCAGTTTTAGTAAGGCCGAATAGCGATGATAAAATTTGCCTGTTAGCACGATGGCACAAACGCATATAAGTTTTAAACTCAAAGCTTGGTTATGAAAGATGCATTTCAACTAGAAATCTCTGTTGTGCCCGCGTGCTTTGTATGAGTTTTCGATGTTCTTGTGCCGACAGTGAACTACCGCATTCAGCCATCTTGGAGTCTAGTTAATAATTATTGTGTTAGCAGTTTTAGTAAGGCCGAATAACGATGATAAAATTTGCCTGTTAGCACGATGGCACAAACGCATATAAGTTTTAAACTCAAAGTTTTGCTATGAAAGATGCATTTCAACTAGAAATCTCTGTTGTGCCCGCGTGCTTTGTATGAGTTTTCGATGTTCTTGTGCCGACAGTGAACTACCGCATTCAGCCATCTTGGAGTCTAGTTAATAATTATTGTGCATGTTAGCAGTTTTAGTAAGGCCGAATAACGATGATAAAATTTGCCTGTTAGCACGATGGCACAAACGCATATAAGTTTTAAACTCAAAGTTTTGTTATGAAAGATGCATTGCAACTAGAAATCTCTGTTGTGCCCGCGTGCTTTGTATGAGTTTTCGATGTTCTTGTGCCGACAGTGAACTACCGCATTCAGCCATCTTGAGTCTAGTTAATTGTGTTATCAGTTTTAGTAAGGCCGAATAGCGATGATAAAAATTACCTGTTAGCACGATGGCACAAACGCATATAAGTTTTAAACTCAAAGTTTGGTTATTAAAGATGCATTTCAACTAGAAATCTCTGTTGTGCCCGCGTGCTTTGTATGAGTTTTCGATGTTCTTGTGCCGACAGTGAACTACCGCATTCAGCCATCTTGGAGTCTAGTTAATAATTATTGTGTTAGCAGTTTTAGTAAGGCCGAATAACGATGATAAAATTTGCCTGTTAGCACGATGGCACAAACGCATATAAGTTTTAAACTCAAAGTTTTGCTCTAGTTAATTGTGTTAGCAGTTTTAGTAAGGCCGAATAGCGATGATAAAATTTGCCTGTTAGCACGATGGCACAAACGCATATAAGTTTTAAACTCAAAGTTTTGTTATGAAAGATGCATTTCAGCAAGAAATCTCTGTTGTGCCCGCGTGCTTTGTATGAGTTTTCGATGTTCTTGTGCCGACAGTGAACTACCGCATTCAGCCATCTTGAGTCTAGTTAATTGTGTTATCAGTTTTAGTAAGGCCGAATAGCGATGATAAAAATTACCTGTTAGCACGATGGCACAAACGCATATAAGTTTTAAACTCAAAGTTTGGTTATTAAAGATGCATTTCAACTAGAAATCTCTGTTGTGCCCGCGTGCTTTGTATGAGTTTTCGATGTTCTTGTGCCGACAGTGAACTACCGCATTCAGCCATCTTGGAGTCTAGTTAATAATTATTGTGTTAGCAGTTTTAGTAAGGCCGAATAACGATGATAAAATTTGCCTGTTATCACGATGGCACAAACGCATATAAGTTTTAAACTCAAAGTTTTGCTCTAGTTAATTGTGTTAGCAGTTTTAGTAAGGCCGAATAGCGATGATAAAATTTACCTGTTAGCACGATGGCACAAACGCATATAAGTTTTAAACTCAAAGTTTGGTTATGAAAGATGCATTTCAACTAGAAATCTCTGTTGTGCCCGCGTGCTTTGTATGAGTTTTCGATGTTCTTGTGCCGACAGTGAACTACCGCATTCAGCCATCTTGAGTCTAGTTAATTGTGTTATCAGTTTTAGTAAGGCCGAATAGCGATGATAATATTTACCTGTTAGCACGATAGCACAAACGCATATAAGTTTTAAACTCAAAGTTTGGTTATTAAAGATGCATTTAAACTACAAATTTATCTTGTGCCCGCGTGCTTTGTATGAGTTTTCGATGTTCTTATGCCGTCAGTGAAATGCCGCAATCAGCCATCTTGGAGTCTTAGTTCTATTTTGAAATGGATGTTTCTCTGCGGCTGTTGTTCTAAAGAAGGTTCTGTAAGGAAGATTGATATCGTAATTTTTCTTTTTTGTGAAATAGGAATGAAAAAATACTTTCATTGTTTTTGGGATATGTTTTGAATTTTAGGGTTATTATGTGTCAATCAATGACTCAAAGCTTGCTTGCGTTACGTTAATTCTAAATTTATTCTAAATTTAACACTTTAAATTGAGTTTCAAATTACATTCGCGTGACCTTTATTATCGAAATTAGTGTCAAATTACGGAGGTATTATTAACCTCCTACGGTGAGCAGCGTTTCATTTTGTGACTTGAAGGCCCTGTTAAGTTTTGTAGTTCAATGGAAATTACAGAACAGCCTCTATATGTCTTCATTTTAAGTTGGATAACATAACAGTGGCAGACATGTTCCTCATGATGTGATTTCTCGAACGTGCTGTGTAGTGCAAAGGTCATGATGAAATACATGGCTTTGCATTTGCGTTTTGCGCATGTACTAGTGACGTACGTACTTACATAAACGCCGTTCTGAAACGTGATTGGCTGATTTTCTAGAAGCGGCAAATTCAAATGTGTACCACATCGATTGAAGATCTAGTTCAATAGACTAGGTTTCAGGTGATCCGTTCAGCGAACTTTTCCTATGAGCGGGGATGGCTTAGCGTAAGAGCTTTGCCGAGTGAGGAAAAAAGGAGACTGTCGTTCAGCCTGCTTGCTTGCTGAACACAGGCCAAATATATGTGGCCGTCTCTCCCGGTCCCTGCATGGTGGACTTTGTCCACGCATGGGGTGGGACTGGGCTTTTTTTGGCTTTTTTAGCCCGAAAAAGTAATTTCTTTTACTTTTTCAGAGGGCTAAAAAGTCGAAAAAAGTAGACCTCCAACTTCGGGGGGTCTGAAGAGAATAAACTTTATTTATAGAGGGTAACACGTAACAGTAGATACTAACAAATATGTAGCCCTCCAACAATGTATAAGAAAAAATGAAAAAATCAGAGGATGGGTATGTATCAGATCATAGAGGAATATTAACATAATGATACATCAAGTACAGTAAACCATAACTTCTGATATCTACAATATATTAACTGAGTCTGTTTCTCTTCGCAGGTCGCTCATGTGGCTCCAGACTTAAAAACTAAACTGCTGGTCGGAGAGACAGAAGAAGAGGAGAACAGGTAGGACGAATAGTTACAAGATGGGAATAATACTGTTTACGAAAGTAATGCCCTCCTCCACGCGCAGGCAACTCTACTCTTCGCTTTACTGTTCAGCATTGGGTTACCTGTGGTGAGGAGGAGAGGGACTGTGACGAGAAAGGGGAGGTATGTTCCCCTTCTCTTGACCCCAGTCCTCTCCCTTCCCCGACACAGACACAGGAAACCCAAACTCCGAAGATAATTTCAAGCTACTATCTTTTTTCTTACCAGGAAGGGTTGGCTACCTTTTCAAAAACTGTACGAAGTAGCCTCTGACAAACACCAGGTGAGTCATATCCCGAAGGCATTTGTTTATGACGTAATATACCAGGTCCGGTTTTGAACCTAATTCCGATTTCCGGGTCCGTGTTTTTCGTAAAAATACGTTCAATTCCTGTTACATACGATTCAGAATAATCAATCAGGGTGAAAATCTGGTAACCCAGGACGCCCTATTGTGTCATCTAATAACCATCCCACTGAACGCATATCCCACTTCGTGGACTATCACCTTAAACCTTTAGTTAGTAAACTTCCTTCTTTCGTTAAAGACACTAATGACTTTCTTAATAAACTCCTTGCTATCCATAATTTACCCGCAAACTCTTTATTAGTTACCCTTGATGTCTCATCATTGTATACTAACATTCCGCATAATGAAGGCATTAACGCCTGTGATAATTTTTTGCGTACTCGCGCTTATATAACCATTCCTACTGGCACACTCTGTGACCTTATTCGCATGATTCTTACCATGAATAACTTTTCTTTTAATGACAACCATTACCTTCAAATCCACGGTACGGCCATGGGTACCAGAATGGCCCCTTCTTTTGCTAACCTGTTTCTTGGCTATTTCGAAGCTAATGCCCTTAAAAAAGCCCCATTTCAACCTCACACCTGGCTACGATACATCGATGATATTTTTATGATCTGGACGGAAGGACTGGATAACCTAAAAATATTCATCGATTATCTTAATAACATTCACCCTACCATTAAATTCACCAGCTCACACTCTTCCACTAATGTACCTTTCCTTGATGTTAATGTTTCTTTGCCGATATTCCTCGCACTCTCACTTTACAAACGAAAGACGCTATTACTTTTAATCCATCCCTTCCACATATCTCTAACATCATTAGGAAACATTACAGCCTGCTGCTCTCTTCTAACCGCTGTAAGAAAACTTTTCAACACTTGCCCATGGTAGCCTTTAGACGTACCACCAACCTGCGTGACCTACTCGTTAAAGTTAAACTCCCTTCTAACTCGACTAATTCCCAGCTCCAACTCCCACCTGGCTCGTTCCGTTGTAGGAAGAACTTCGCCACTTGCCCTTACATTTCTGACGGACTTACTAACTATACTTTCTTTGCTACCGGTGAAACGCGCTCTATCAAATTTAACCTGACCTGTAACACCAACAATCTAATCTACATGATTCAATGTAACCGCTGCAATCTACAATATATAGGTGAGACTAAACGACGCTTAAAAGACAGATTTAACGAACACCGCCGGACGATAGATAACTCTAACAACAAATCTAAACCCACAACAGTTGCCGAACATTTTCTTAATTCTCCTAATCACACTGCCAACGACATGCAACTTATTCCTATCAAAAAAATATTTTCTAAGAGAGACTCTATACGTAAGGCCAGATAAGCGTTTTTAATCGCACAGGCGAGAACACTCGAACCTCGTGGCCTTAACATCCGGGAAGAGTCATACTAGATATCTGTTTTCACCTTCTTAACATTTTTTCACGATCTATCATATTGTAATCTGTTTTATGACAGCTCAGTATCAAGTTCAAAAATACACGCCAATGTAAATTTTCTTCATTGTACCTGAAGAAGGCTGGTGTGGCCAGCCGAAATATTGTACCACTAATTTCTAAATTCTACGTTGTATCGGTCTTTGCTTCTTCATAGTTATTGAAAATCCGTGTTTGTTTTCACAATAACTTGGAAATGCGAGTTTTGGGTCCGGTTCTGAACTCTATAGCCCGGTTATCTGAATTTCTAACGGGACCTGAAACCACCATAGGGGCTGATCAAAGCCAGGACCTGGCTAAACCACAGATTGACTTGGAATGTAGCATGTTGATTTTTGTGGAGGGAGGAAAACCGGAGGACCCGGAGAAAAACCCTCGGAGAAAGGGTGAGATACCAACAAACTCAACTCACATACAGTATGGCGCCGCGTCCGGGGATCGAACTTGAGCCACAGAGGTGAGAGGCGAAGCGGTTAACCACTGCGCATGCGCCACCCCGTCTCCTCGACCCCCACCGGGGGGAGTCAACACAAACAAACCTGTTGATTTACAGTGTCGTAGGTATTTGGTAGTTGGGTTTTATTTTATTTTGTTTCTTCTTCGTAGTGTGTACCAACACTTAGTGACGAGACGATGACGATCTTCTTCACGAGTGGAACGACAGGTCTTCCTAAGATGGCCAAACACACTCATGCAAGCTATGGTCTTGGACACACCATTACTGGAAGGTAAAGTGGAACGTTGAGGCGTCAATTCGGGGTGTTGAGCTCGTCGGTGGCGATTGTGTTAACTTAAAATTACCTCGGCCTTACCTGAACACGCTACCATCAGTCCATCATCATAATAATGAAAATTATAGATAATAATCGTAATGGCAACAGGAACAATAACAACAGGAACAACAATAATGATAATGATTATAAAGAATAATAATGATACAGCTGATTTCGTATGAGTGGGACAAACTACGGCATGTCCGTAGCCTTACCGTAACCGTACCGTAACTTACTGTAACGTAACTCTGTAATTTGATTGGTTCAGAAAGACAAAAACAATGGGAAACTCACAGCATGTCGTGTAGTTAGTCATTGTCGTAACATCAGCAACAACAATGATAAAATAACATGTTAATATTAAGCGGAATTCGTCTCTCTTTTCAAACAAGATTCACGAAGTCATCTAAGTATAAAGCTTCTCCAAGCCTAGAATATAATATTGACCATGAATCTGGTTTAAAATTTGGGGCATTGCTGAAATACAGAAGGCAGTAATCCTTGGACACTTGCCTGGGGTCGTAGGTCACCTCAAGATGTTCTGATTTCGTCCCAAGGTACTGGATGGATTTGTGCCCTGGGGACGTACATTGGACGATATCTGATACGGGCTGGGCAAAGTGTGCTTATGGTTGTCTATTTGCTCCATGGACTCAGGGCTCCTGCATGTTTGTGTTACACACAATGGGCAAGTTTGAACCCAGGGTCATCCTTGAGTGTCTACAGAAGTACCCTGTGAGTACTCTGTGTACTCCACCAACTGCGTATCGAATGATGGTACGTGAAGACCTCAAACAGTACCAGTTTCCCAAGCTGAGACATTGCCTTAGTGCGGGAGAGCCAATGAACCCAGAGGTCATGGACGAGTGGAGAGATGGGACTGGGCTTGAGATTCGTGAGGGGTTTGGACAGACAGAAACGGTAAGCGTGTGTTCGACTCCACCATACTGAAACAAATGGCGGCCGCATATTTGACTACAATTCTTTAACAGCCTAGCACAGTCTGAATAACACTATACATTATCCATTCTCTTTAATGATGGTGGCTCTGAAGCGTTTTTACTGCCCAATTGGCTGATGAAGCTAGCCATACATCATTCATTTACATATAGACGTAGGTCCTGACCATGATATTTGCGCAACGCTGCAAGAGCCCGCGACAATGGCCATACTTTATTCAGTCTCCTTCGCAGCCCTTGGTGTCGCCACGCAGCGCGTTGCGAGACGAGCTTTAAGAACGTCTGCGAAAGAGATTATACTTTAGTCTGATTTTGTTCATATGTGGAAGAAGCTTAACTCTTTATATATAGTGTCTGTCTCTTCCATCTCGGCTTCACCATGCATGATCTATATTGTACATACTAGTTATGCAATGCTTTCGAGTGGTATACCGTGAAATATTCCACGAGTGACTTGATTTTTCAGTATACACATGCACGAGCCTTTAGGCGAGTGTGTATACAAAGAAAAATCAAGTCATGAGTAATTATTATTTCATGATTTCGTTTTTCGGAACACAAAACTGTCGGTCTTGCGATGACTTTTTGTGCATTTCGTTCGTAAATATCTATTAAATAAAGCAAGTAGAACAGGGTTTGTTGTGCTCTGTACTCCTGAAGCTGTAGAATATTTTAAAAAGTTACGCGGCTCGTGATTCCTGTACTCTTTCTTTCATGTTCTACAGCTCCAGTCGTGTTTTTGTCAGAGTACATACAGAACACAACAAACCCTGTTCTATTTATTTGTTTTTCTTAAATAAAAACACATTTAGGGGAAGATTTATCAGGAAAATAAAGTAACTTACCGGACGATAGACTGTGAATTTTCTCGCCGGAAAACAAACGTTTCGAGTGGCGGACGCTTCTGCGTCTGTAGACTAATTATGTATTCAAAATCTTGAATTCTTATTGGCTGATAAAGAAAAGGCGTGAAATTTCCTGCATTTTGATTGGCCTGATCTAACCATGAAATACCGCTCTGTATTTCATAGAACTGAAAGCCATGAAATACCGCCCTGTATTGCATAGTAAAGCTGAGCTCTGATTGGCTGAAATATATTTATAGGATAAATATATTTACACCATGCTTTACCTTGCATGGTCTATCATTTTAAAAACAGAAAATGACACGTCCACTACTTGTTCCTATTCCCGAACACTGGCTTCTTTCTTCCTTACTGAATATAGTTACAATATTATGACGTGTTAATCCATTCATGTTTTCCCGTTTACAGACTCTTCTTTGTGGTACGTTTCGCTGCATCGAGAATCGTCCAGGTTCAATGGGGAAACCTACACCTGGTTATGACGTGAAGGTGATTGTTATAGACTATATCGCAACTCCGCCGTCGCAGGGCACTCTGGGATGGATATCTCAGTTTCCATTGTTGTTGTTGGGCGGCCATCTTGGATTTAACAATGGAAACTGAGATATCCATCCCAGAGTGCCCTGCGACGGCGGAGTTGCGATATAGTCTATACTGACCGAAATGTGGCTGATTGCCTCATCAAACCTTGTGACGTCGTCAACTTGCATGGCTTCTTCAAACGGTGTAATCAAAGTACCTCAGTGTAGTCAATATTCACTATAAGTAGCTTTAAATTTCCCCGAAATCGTTATTTAATGAAATAGAAGATAGTTCACCATTAGCATATACACGCTCGAGCTCTTCTAAATAAAAAATATATATTTTTGTTATAGCAGGCTATGTATTTCAGCATAGCTGGTAGGGGCCTGCTTTCAACTCCAAACAAACTCCCCACTACATTCATTTTATCTTCTATTTGTTTTATAATATAACATTAGATATACGCGTGTGCTTCTATAAAGACGATGAGTTCAACATTTTCAGCCATTGAAATCGCGCGTTCTTTGGATGCTCCCTAGTTTATATTATAAATGCAAACAAACTATCTGTACTTTCTTACAGTTACTTCTCTTCCTTCTCGTTCCTCTCCACCTTCTCTTTCCCTCTCCTCCTTCTCCTCCTTCTCCTCCTTATTCTTCTCATCGTTCTCGTCCTTCTCTTCCTTTCCCTCATTCTCCTCCTTCCCATTCCTCCTCCTTTTTCGCCGTCTCCTCCTTTTTGCCTTTAATTCTCTCTTTCTCGTCCTCATTCTCCTTCTCCTCCTTCCCCTCCTCTCCTCCTTCTCCTTCTACTCCTCCTTCTCATTCTCAGTCTCATCATCATCATCACCCTGATCATTATTATAATGATTATGTTATTATTGATCTAATAAGAAATCTACGACCATGGATAGTTTAATTACTGACATACCAAAAGGCTAAAAGGGAGCAACAAAAAAACATTCCAGTTGAGGCTACTTCTCTCTAATGGTCTGACATTCTCTTGAGAGCACTTTAAACACCTCACTGGGTTATTACCTAATTCCATTATATTGGTATTTTGTCTGTAGATTATCGACAACGACTGCAATGAAACTCCAGATGGTGTCGAAGGTGATATTGCCATCAATTTAAAGCCAAAACGACCACTGGGACTGTTTAGTGAATACGTGGTAAGATGAGTATGCTACACTGGATACACCTCTCTGGGCGGATGCAGGATTCTCTGAGGGGCTGGGGGTCTGATAGGGGGTTCGATAGGGGTTTGATAGGGGGTTTGATAGGGGGTTCGATAGGGGTTCGATAGAGATTCGATAGGTGTTCGATAGAGATTCGATAGGGGGTTTGATAGGGGGGTTTGATAGGGGGCTCTACAGGGGTTCTATAGGGGGTTCGATAGGGGGTTTGATAGGGATTCGATAGGAGGTTCGATAGGGATTCGATTGGGGGTTCGATAGGAGGTTCGATAGGGATTCGATTGGGGGTTCGATAGGGGGTTTGATAGGGATTCGATAGGGGGTTCGATAGCGAGTTTGATAGGGAGTTTGATAGGGGTTCGATAAGGGGTTTGATAGGATATCGATAGGGGTTTGATAGGAGTAGTAGGAAGAGAGGCGAATTAGCCCTTTTTTAGGGTGTTATGCTAATTTTTAGGGTGTTATGCCTATTTTTTAAGGCGTGCTCATTAATTCAATGACGTCACGGTTCTATTGTCTTTCCAATAGCCTCCTTTTTAGGGCGCTATGTTAATTTTTAAGGCGCTCTCATTAATTCAGATGACGTCACAGTCTTATTGTCTTAGGTCATGCATAAATTAATTAGGGCGTACGGCCCTTTTTTAAGGCGCTATGCTAATTTTTAAGGCGCTCTCATGAATAAAGTGAGGCGCGCTCATGAATAAAGTGCGGTAAAGTGCGGTAAAGTGCGGCGTCTCGTGAATAAAGTGGAATCTCATTAACTCAGAAGATTATCTATTATTTCTGTGAATGAGGTCATCGATCTGTTCGGGCATGTTTGGGCAAAGCTTGAGCGGCTATAAAACCAGAATCAAACTTATGGCAAAATGTAATCACCCTGGTCAAGCATACGCGTAATTAGCTTCGAATGTTAAAATACGTCGGTGTTTACAGAACAGTGTAATAAAATCTTGTTGCAACAAATCAACTTGTTTAGTATGTCATTGAAAATAGAAAATTCTGCTCTAAAACTGAACTATAATTACCATACGAATAAAAACAAACCACCAGATAAATTAAACAAAGTTTATTCAATCTCAAAAACATCAATTTACAGTTCGTTTTCCTTGTAGTCGCGGAGTTGATAACTTTCTTATTTCTCAGTTCTTGGGTTGATATAATGTACCGTGTTACAAGATTACACTGATTTATGTTTCATTGATTTTTTTCTTGTTGACAAATACTGCTTACTGATTGCTTATATTAAAACGATGACAAGAGGAAGAATATTTTTAAAGACATTTATTAATAGAAATCGACTTAATAAAACTTATTTCTAAAAGGTACAAATGTATTGTTCATCATGGGAACACTCTGTTCCGGAATAGGTTGTTTTTGGAATTGTTTATTCAACAAGAAAAAGCGGGACGAGAGGCGACAAAAGGGATGAAAAGGATGAACGGAGATAACTATATCCGAATGTGGACACGTCTCTTGTCAGTAGGCCCTTTCATCTCTTTTGTCGCCTTTTGTCCCGCTTTTTTTCCCGTTTTATCCTTCTTTTTTTTATTTCAAAACGAAAAAAAGAGGGACGAAAGGCGACAAAAGGGATGAAAGGGTTTACTGACAAGAGACGTGTCCACGTTCGGATATAGTTATCTCCGTTCATCCTTTTCATCCCTTTTGTCGCCTCTCGTCCCGCTTTATCGTGTTGAATAAACAATTCAAAAAACAACCTATTCCGGAACAGAGTGTTCCCGTGATGAACAATACATTTGTACCTTTTAGAAATAAGTTTTATTAAGTCGATTTCTATTAATAAATGTCTTTAAAAATATTATTCCTCTTGTCATCGTTTTAATATAAGCAATCAGTAAGCAGTATTTGTCAACAAGAAAAAAATCAATAAAACATAAATCAGTGTAATCTTGTAACACGGTACATTATATCAACCCAAGAACTGAGAAATAAGAAAGTTATCAACTCCGCGACTATAAGGAAAACGAACTGTAAATTGGTGTTTTTGAGATTGAATAAACTTTGTTTAATTTATCTGGTGGTTTGTTTTTATTCGTATGGTAATTATAGTTCAGTTTTAGAGCAGAATTTTCTATTTTCAATGACATACTAAACAAGTTGATTTGTTGCAACAAGATTTTATTACACTGTTCTGTAAACACCGACGTATTTTAACATTCGAAGCTAATCTTACAATAATTACGCGTATGCTTGACCAGGGTGATTACATTTTGCCATAAGTTTGATGTTTATCATAAGTCAATCTATCTGCATAGGTAACTGTTCAGAAAATGCACTACAAAGTGAATCTATCTGCATAAACTCTTCATCTTTTCTAAAAAATTGTTCTGGAACAGACACAAAATATCTTGAGCCAAAGTCATTCAGTGGATGTATTTCACGTCTCACTACTTCAAGCACTTGATCAATGATACAAGAGCCGTTGTTACTGAACTGAAGATGTAAGAGATACACTGTGGTCCAGGGTAACTTGTAAAGTTCATATAGGTAAACTTTCCATGAGCGATGAATTTCAATGTTCAACATGTAGCAAACAGCGTTCACAATCTCCCACACTTTCTCTGGTTTGACTTTTTCTTTTGCATTATCGTAGAACAAATTCCACGATTCCTCTTCGGATAACATCAAGCAATCATGCTGTCTTTGATTTGTGTGATCTGTTTCATATTGTCTTTCTTTCTCGGCATAGATTGGTTTTTCACAGAGTGCAGCATACACCAAATGTATTGTACTTGATATCCTGTGAAATGCTCTGTTTCTTTCGACAACTTCAACTTCATCGATGCAAATAGTGTCTTCTGATATAGGTTTCCTTGCCATCTTGTAGTTGGAGTTTTCTGGTTTTATACTTTGGGTTGTACTGACTCGGAGACACAGGTTCTGGTTTTACACTTTGGGTTGTACTCACTCAGAGACACAGGTTCTGGTTTTATAGCCGCTCGAGCTTTGCCCAAACATGCCCGAATAGATCGATGACCTCATTCACAGAAATAATAGATAATCTTCTGAGTTAATGAGATTCCACTTTATTCATGAGACGCCACACTTTACCGTTCTTTATTCATGAGCGCGCCTCACTTTATTCATGAGAGCGCCTTAAAAATTAGCATAGCGCCTTAAAAAATGGCCGTACGCCCTAATTAATTTATGCATGACCTAAGACAATAAGACTGTGACGTCATCTGAATTAATGAGAGCGCCTTAAAAATTAGCATAGCGCCCTAAAAAGGAGGCTATCGGAAAGACAATAGAACCGTGACGTCATTGAATTAATGAGCGCGCCTTAAAAATTAGCATAACACCCTAAAAATTAGCATAACACCCTAAAAAAAGTACTAATTCGCCTCTCTTCCTACTACTGATAGGGGTTTGATAGGAGTTTTGATAGGGATTTTGATATGGGATCGATAGAGGATTTGATAGGGGTTCGATAGAGGGTTTGATAGGGAGTTCGATAGGGGGTTCGATAGTATGTTTGATAGGGGATTCGATAGGGGTTCGATAGGGGGTTTGATAGGGAGTTCGATAGGGGGTTTGATAGGAGTTCGATAGGGGTTCGATAGGGGGTTTGATAGGGGTTTTGATATGTGATAGATAGGGGGTTTGATAGGGGTTCGATAGGGGGTTTGATAGGGCGTTTCATAGGGAATCGATAGGGGGTATGATAGGGGTTCGATAGGGGGTTCGATAGTAGGTTCGATAGGGGGTTTGATAGGGTTTGATGGGGTCTGAAAGGGGATTTGATAGGGGTTCGATTGGGGTTTAAAAGGTAGGGTGAGAAAGAGGGGTTCGATTGAGAGAAAGGGGGATTCGATCGAACCCACTTTTATTCCCGAGATCCGCCTCAGGCGTCTCTCTTCTTGCCTGCTTCTATAACCTTGTTTGCGTATACACTCTGTTGTTTATCAGCGCACATAGGTGGCAAAAGAGATTATTGATTATAAAGTATACTCTCCTGGTTCCTCTGCAGGACGATCCCGAACGGACGTCTGCTGTTTATCGAGGGGATTACTACTTGACTGGTTTGTATGAACCTCTTAAGTGGGCAAGGGTTTTATCGTAACTACCTGTTGTATTTTGTGTCTTTTTATCATACAATTTAGGATAGGTTTTGCTTGTTAACATATGTAATTATAAATTTATTGTGTTTAATCCCATGATATTTTGATTGACAGCTGGAGGTTCTTTATTAATTTAGGTGATCGCGCCATGCGAGATAAGGACGGCTTTCTATGGTTTGTTGGAAGGTCCGATGACGTCATCTTATCATCGGGGTATGCCGAACATACATTTCCTACCGTTTCATTCATTTATATTGACTGAATCATTCTTTGCTTTTTAAATTGTGTCAGAAAACTCAGGTCTGTTCATTGTAATAGACCTTTATCGTGCAGCGACCATTTTGGCCACAAACAATAGCTAATGCACTTCAAGCCAAGAGTATCTGTCGTATGACTTCCTTATAAGGATGTATGTGTAGAGAGTCATTGAAGTACACGAGGGAGGTCTCCAATGTACGCAGTTTGCAGGTAGTGTTATGTATTAAATTAGTCACAAACTGGAGCACTGAAGGTTGCTTAGCTTAGTGGTCATCACACTCGGTTTACGATTTTTTTTGTAAATCTTGGATTTTTTTCTTTATATTTTGGTTTAAACTCGTCGTTTGCCTATGAATCCTAGCCCTTAAGGCCAGTGAGAACTTGTTGTTTACCTGTGAACCCTAGTTCTAGGTGGGTGAGACCTCGTCGTTTACCTAGGAACTTCTTACTGACCTATTAGCGTTAGGTTTATGTTACGGTTTAGGGTTTAGTGTTGGTGCATGTGAAGTTCGGTAAAAGGGTATATTAGTCTCTACCTAGTTTGTGAGGCTGAAAGTTTCAAAATGGCGGATTAAACGAGTGGGTATGACCACTTTCCTACGCCATTTTGGAAACTGAAGGTCAATCGAATTAAGCAGGGACGAGTTTCCTGTGCGTACGTCACTGACCTCCCTCATGTACTTTAGTGACCCTCTACACGTACATATGGCGGCATATTGTACTTTCCTATAAGAAGGTCGTACGATAAACCCTACTCCTTCCAGCTTCGTCTCTGCCTCGAGTATAGAAGTGCAAGAGCAAAGGATTTTATTCTCGTGGGGCGCATGATGGAATCAATATCAATATGACATATTTCCGTACTTTCCATACAGGTACCGCATTGGACCTTTTGAAGTGGAGAGTGCGTTGATTGAACATCCCACAGTAACCGAATCAGCGGTAGTAAGTAGCCCGGATCCCACCAGGGGAGAGGTAGGAACCAATGAATCTTTAGTTGCACATTATAGCGGTTTTTGATTGAGTGTCGAAAGTAATTTGGTGATTGCTTTGGTTTTGCGTTTGCTTAGCTTTTCTAGTGGCTGTGAAAATCGTTTTGAGATTATTCTACCAATTAGAGACAATCAAAGTCGATGTCCTGTTATTTCAGTTCTAAACTAAAATCAAACATTAGAGCAGGTTTCAATTGAGTGTCGAAAGTTTTCGGTGATTGCTTTGGTTTTGCATTTACTTAGCTTTTCTATTGGCTGTGAAAATGTTTTGTAATCAGTCAGCGAATCAAATTCCAGAGTAAAACCAATCGTGGTTTTGGGTTTGGTCCGGCGTCACGCCATCAATCCACGATTGCGTTTACTTTTCCTCCTGATTGGTTGATTTCTCATGCCAGTGAAACCAATCGATCGGTATTCACTTTAGTTCGTGATTGGTTCGTTGTAATTGCTTTGGTTTTGGTTTTACTACAGTCAATTGAAACCTGCTCTATTCTGGTTATATTAGTTAACCACGATTGAATTTACTTTTCTTCCTGACTGGTTGCCAATCAGTTCGTGGTTGGCTCATTGTGCATTTACTTGCTTGCTCTCTCTGTAATTGCTTTGGTTTTGGTTTTACAACACTCATGTAAACCGTTCTAGTAATAATTGAGGACTGATTATCAGTATATTGAACTCGTGTTAGGTTGTAAAGGCGTTTTTGTTCTTTCCCTGTTTATTTTGTTTTCGTGTTAGATTATAAAAGCGTTCGTTGTGCTTTCCCTGTTGATACTGAACTCGTGTTAGGTTGTAAAGGCGTTTGTTGTGCTTTCCCTGTTGATACTGTTCTCGTGTTAGATTATACTGAAAAGCGTTCGTTGTGCTTTCCCTGTCGATACTGTACTCGTGTTAGGTTGTAAAGGCGTTCGTTGTGCTTTCCCCGTCCTACGATGGCAATAAAGACGACTTGGTGAAAGAACTGCAACAGCACGTCAAGGAGACAACAGCTCCGTACAAGTATCCCAGAAAGGTAACAACTGGTTGAAGCTGCCGTGACTGTTATTAGCTAAATATATATCTTATCCATTAATAATTAAGTTTTACTAACACGAAAATTACCAGGAGTGTACTTAGACATTGAAAATTGAACCTGAATAGAAACATGTTCTGCACGGTTTGTGCGTGGGACAGGAAGCATAACAGGTCTCATACATTGGTAACTGAGCATAAATTAATTTCCTTCACTCTGTTAATCTAACACCACACGTAAATATAATTCACTTACATGTATATATATATATTCCTTCACCGTTTAGTTGTTTGAACCAAACTATGCTGCAGTTATTGCAGTTCTTCATTATGACGTCACAAACCAGAATGTCTCCCATATTACTGAAACGTTATGCACTAGTAAATTCCAGTTATACCTTAAAACCTCCGCTGTGTACAGACGGCTCAACTATTTTAATTTGTTACGTCAGGTATGGGGAATAAATTAGTTTTCGATGCTCTCCCTGGCATTGAAAAGTTGGACTATAACACATCAGCGTAGAATCAGTTATTTTTCGAAAACTAATTTGAAAACTAATTTCCTCTTCATAACGCGCAACACAGAGAAATACAATAGCAGAATTTATTTATTTCGAATACATCTTTGTATAGTGGGTTGATTTAGGATTCAGTTATCCTTTAGGACTAATTTCAGTAAGCGATTACAATAAAATAAAACTGTTTTGAAGACATGAACTGATTGATTAAAATAATTCAACATGTTTTCTTCCTCAACAGATTGAGTTTGTCGAGAGTTTACCCAAGACTATTAGCGGAAAGATCAGAAGGAAGGATTTGCGAGCAATGGAGTGGGGAAAAGAACTGACCGATTGACGTAATACGTGCCGCGTAATATTTAATTTACCTTCAAATTATTTCAATTTAACGGCCCTTAAACAACATCTGTGGATGGTTTTAATTTTGTTAACATTAATCATTACATATAAATTATAAACATCTAGGTGAAACAGCGACAGCCTTATACAACAGAGATTGAACGTCTACCGACCTTACATAGTCTCTAACGTTTTCTAAAAAGGAAGTAAAATATATTTCGTCCATGAAACGAGTTCATTTTTTTTTTGCAAACGTTAACTGTGTTTACTGTTGTCGGAAGTCGGCGAGATCGTCAACTTCATACTAGCTCGCACTATTCCCGTCACTTACAAAACACCAGCGCTAAGTCGTACCAGTTAATATTATGATTTCTAAAATAGAAAAGAAACAGTTTTTTTCCAGAAAGCTTGATCACCAAAAAAAGTTGCACACTCTCAATTCCATGCTTTTCTCTTGTTTTTTTTTAGCGGTTTTCAGCGTGTGAACTTGTAATTTTGTATAAAATAAAACCGTCTGTATATTTATATTTAAATGTATGTCACTAATTATGGTGTGGAAAACATTGGACTGAACTCTTAATCGATCTGCCTCGTATTTTTAAGCTTCTGTAACCACGGAAAACCCGATTTCACCTTAGTTCATTTACGTATCCATGATTAATACTGTGCCTAACGATTAATTATCCCCAGCAATCATGAAGATAAAATCATCAATTATAATTAGAGGTCGGCTTTATATATAGCAGGCAATTAAGAACTGAACATTGAACATTGAACAATTCTCTTGAAAAAGGAACTTTTCTCAAAAGCATGTATACAAATAAAGTCCATCAGAATAAAAAGGTAATGCTGAACAGAGAGCAAGACAGTTTCGGGCTTTGACATTCTGTGATTGAAAAGATCCAACGCTGACAAAGTACAAAGCCACCAAGGTGGTCAACGTAATAGTACAAACTTACTATTTAACAATTATTCACTGAAGTGGAGGTGAATATCCACCAATGTTCACCAACACTGAGGTGAATAATTGTTAATTAGTATATACCACACTCCAGGTGAATAGCCAGCACCAAATAGTTATTTTATTTTCTGTCCAATGCACAAAAACTCGCGCGAGATGATGGCTACTTTGCTCGGTGGTGAAGTACTATTTCTAAGCCAAGTGATTGTTTTAGACGTGGTTTCTAGATCCGAGTGCCATGAACAATGTCGAGGGCGTAGCCCGAGACATTGTTCATGGCACGAGGCTTAGAAATGGCTTCTCACACGCGGCTTAGAAATGGCTTCTCACACATCATTAGATATTCATGACACAGAGGACAATGTTGAACAAACATTACTGGTTATTGCACGTTCTGAATATAAAAGAGTAACGATGTGGTTTGAAAGGTGAACATTCCATGAAATACGTAGTGTGGAAAGACTACTGGAAAGAACACTTTCTGACCGTAATTCGCATTTTGAAAGAACTTGCGATGGAGGGAAAAAAGCTAACCCGCTGGATGTTAAGAACTTCTCGTAAGTATACAGAGGTTTTATTTTAACGAGCTTTTTTTTTTATACCCGTGATAAACCTGGTTATTAATTTTGTTTTATGTTTAGTTTTCAGATATTTAGAAAAGTTTTGGATGCTGAAATGAAGAAGTCACACAGAGCTGGCGACCACTTGTCGGAGAAACATTCTCGTGAGGAGAAGAAACCAGTCACCCAAGAGGAAGAGACACTGCTGTGGACAATGGGATTACTTGGAGACAAGAATGCAGAAACTTTGTTAAATACTATTTACTTTAGTAATTGTACGGTTAATATTTCATTTCATCAGAAATAAGTTCTGGTCCATGAATTTACGTTTAGCTTTATCGTTACTACATTAGGAACTGAAATATTGCTTAAATATTGAAATATTTATATCTCTTATTTTGATAACTTCTGTCCCGTTATTGTATGTAGAAACTAGAAGATAGTTATTACGTTACATCAAATTGCCTAATTTCATGTCTCATGTTCTCATGTTTTTAGAACTGTAATCTAGAACTAATTTGCATATTGTCTGTACTTGGAAACGATTTCAAAGTACAGCAATATGCAAATTTGCTATTGTTTTAACTTATTTGAATATTTTCTGTATTTGGAAACGATTTCAAAGTACAGCAATTATGTAAATTAGTTATTGTTTTACCCCTCAATTTCCCTCAGCTTCAAAGCCCTGCCCACTTGAATAATTAACTTTGTCGTACTATCCCTAGTTTCATGTATCAACACGTGACCTCAAACGAGACTCCTCATTGGCCGATGTGTCATGAATATCTAATGATGTGTGAGAATATGAAATCATATTCACTGTTTGAGTAGCCAATCAGAGCGCGCGAAAAGTGATATTCACTGGTGTGGTATATACTAAATGACAATAACGGATCCAAACGACCAAACAAGATCAGAGAACCGAAGAGTATCCACTGACATCTTGGGATTTTTATCTGATGAGAACACTGAGCTTTAAAGTTAGGATGTCAGATAAGAATTCTACTAGAAGGTTAATATCTATGGCTAAAGAAACTGAGATTCACGTGAATGATTCTGGACACGGAACAGCAAAGTTCGAAGTCGTGATTATCAGTGAGGAAGTCAGAAGTGAACCTGTTGACTGTTACAGGAAGGTCGTGAGCTCAGGAATGACGCTGTCGTGTTTTATCCCAGTTATTTTTCTTGGTGGAGGACTCGTGGTTGTCTTAACTGGAATGTCTTTCAACAATATGGTTGCCTTCTTGGTGGGTTTCACATCGTTCATTGTCAGTACCCTCCTTGTACGTTTCTGCTGTTTACATTAATGGTCCTGTCAAACATTCTCCAGCACTCATTTAATATGTCAAGATGAAGGATAGGAGACCGGTGGCGTAGCTAAACGTTTAGAAGGTGTGCGCACAGATGACAAACCTGTAGAGATCAAGCAGCCTGTTGGAGTGGTCTAGGGGCACACATAGAGATCAAGCAGTTGGTCAGTAACACCGTCGACGAAGCCACAGCTATGCTTAACCAGGCCTTCGGAGAACTTTATGCTTGGTGTATTAGAAACAGGCCGCTCACCCCTCATCCCACCAAATGCGAAGCAATGTTGTTACTTTACAGGGGCACATTCACTGGACCATTGACATTAATGACCATACGAGGATCAAGTATTGAATGGGTGACCAACACTAGACGCTTAGGCTTAACTGAAGACAACAAGCTAAGTTGGACTGAGCACACCTGTAATGTCAGAAAGAACTTCGCAAATAAGTTAAACTTAATCAAAAGATGTAAATTTCTACCAAGGAGATAAACAAAGCCGCCCAATTATTATCCTTTGTTTCAACTGCGTTCGGCACGAGTGAACATGGAGCGGTGTCTGAATCGATCAAAGTAGGACGTAATTCACATTTGTATAGTGTCAGGCTCTTCTTCCGCCTCCCCCCTATGCGCATGCTAAATATGCGTTTCATTCGTTACTCGGTAATTTCTACAGCTAAATTCAGTAGTAGGACGTTGCTTTATGCCTGAAATGATTTTAAGTGTTTGGTTTCCATGGTCACCAAATTTAAGGAAGTGTTGTAATTTTCTGTTTCCCGCAACTTTTTATGACCGGAATGCTTGTCCTTGGATCACGTGACTCCGAGAACCGTTACCATAGTAACATACTATCTTTATTATCTCAGCTAATACGTTTGGTGGAGGTAGACATAGTTGAAGAATGTATAGAAATATTGCCGAAAGAAATTCGTTCTAACCACCGCATTTTCACTCATAACTAAACACTCAACTTTTCAAAAGGAGTACCCCTAAATTCGGTTTCCATGGTATCCAGATATACAGATATTTAAAGGACCATGATACCAACAGGCTTGCATGCCAAGATTGGTTTGCATGGCTTGCGAGAAATGGGATATTGGACTGAGACTATCAGTTGGTGTGATAACCATATGGTTTATTAACACTGTTACTGACCCAGGCCTTAAAGTGCATATGAGCCCAAATTATTTTATCATTAAAATCTATTCTACATCAAGTAAATAGGTGAATTAAATAGTAAAACAGTTCTTGATTTGAGTGTGGCATCTAACGCGCGTATAAATGTGCCGAAATGTTTCTATTTCCAATATGCTAATTATGTGATGGCATCGAAAGCCTAATTTATTATACAAAAACTCGCTGGTGGAGATATTTTTTTTATAAACATCCATGTTATATTTGGGCCTTATATCAGTGATTTTACCAACTATTTTGTATAAATCAGAAATAGTGTCATTCGCAAGGAGAAAGAAATGATCTTTTGTGGGCCTCCTAGGGCCTCCGTTGATAACAGTTAAGTTTGTAATTAGCTGAAGGAGTTACCCTATCAAAATAAAGTTCTATACAGTTCTATACACATAATTACCATATTCTAAAATTTATATAAACTATTATGATTCGTAGACGCAGCACTCAATCAAGAAATAGTTTATTATTCACCTATTCAGTTGATGTAGAATCGATTTTAATGAAACTTTTGGGGGCTTATAGGCACTTTAACATGCTTGAGACCATCTGCGTTTATCAAGCGAGTTAAGAGAGAGAGAGAGAGTACACTATGGTCCATATATAGACTTCACTAGAGAGAGTGAGGGTCTATATAAACACACGATATGATTGAGACATTTTCTCTTTCTCTGACTGCGCATGTCAGTGACGTACGAAGTAGCTATAAACGAGTAATTTCATCGAAATTTCTGAAAATTATTTTCTTCTAGAAGTAAACTTTTAGAAGTCATTTAAAATTCGTGTTATATCCTAAACATCTGAGCCGCACGCCGATATAACATCGCTAACCATGTGATAAGTATCACTTCTAAATTTCATGAATAATTCATGAGGGTACTAGCCAATCATGTGTGCTGAATGACACCATGTGATGGCATCTTTATATCCCAGTATAGACACTGATTAATAATACATCACTATCATTGATATAAAGACACTGATATTTCCAATCAGTGCTTGCGCCCAAACCGACAGTCGAATGTGCAATGACCCAGAGAGCTCTAACGCAAAGGCTCCCGAGATCACTGTTATGCCAAAGCGACCGGACCATCAATGTGGGACACAATTATTTTGCTCCATACTATAACTTCGCATGTGAGCTATAAACAAGCTAGAAATTTCATCAATTTCTCAAAAATTATTATCTTTTAGAAGTTTAAACATTTTAGATGTCGGTTATAAAATTCGTGTCCGTGTTATATAACTATCACTTGTCAAACTCATTAATAATTCATGAGTGGAAAAACCAATGAAATCAATGCGCGATAAGTGATCTGTAAATCTGATACAGATTTCCTCCTGATTTAACATAAACTTTTTTGCTTCGATTTTCTCGATAGTTCGTTCAAACATTTCCAACGATTGCTTCAATAGAACAGTCGAGAAAGTGGAATGACAAAATAGTCCAGTTTCGTATTCGAAAATTACTGCTGAATGCAATGACTACAGACGCATCTTCTCGCTGGTATTTATGAATGTTTAACTTCAGAATGAGGCTAACCCTGCGTACATGCGTCTGTATATATAGTTTCTCAGTGTCAATTGGAAGCGCTTTCATAGCCACTTGAGTTTTTACAATAAATTTTCGAACATAATATCTTGCGGTACCATTTATAGCGCGGGCCGAACGTCGGCCAAACGCCAGCGGTTCACCATACACCTAGCGAGCGATCGAAAAAATAGCTGTACGTGCGTAGATTGATCATTAGAGCTAAACGACCTCCGCACATCTTGCCTATGAAGGGAGCGCATTAGCTTTGATATATCAGATACTTGCTTTTAAAGACATTAATGGGCTTGTGATCAGCTATATGGCAGAATGGTTGACTTATCAGTCTTATATGCTGCATCAACAATTAGATGTTTCGGCCTCATCGGATCCTATCTAGCGCGCCGAGTGTAGCTGGACGAAACTTTACGATAAACTCTATCTGCATGTTCGTTAAAAGTAAAGTGTGCGTCTAAGCATAGTTAATAGAGTGGAATGGTTAGGAAACCCGGCAAACTTCAAAAGGGCTAACAAAGGCGCTGCGATTTAGGTTGGAAGGGGTAAGACAAAAGATTGTGCACGATCATAGTTCATTAGCGTTCCCTGAACGACTGAACTCACACGTTTCTATTGGCTGATTGATTAACATGTTGGAATTTCTATTGTGTTTTGTGCAGGGTAGTGGTTGAAAAAAGCTAACAAAGACATATAACAAAGAAGGTCCCTGAGTTTCCTAATCATTCCACTCTATTAACTATGGTCTAAGGTAACACCTAGATACTTATAATGATCAACTCGCTACACAAGTCCACACCAAGAAACAATCCGAATCTGTTTGTTTGCAGAGATCCTTTGGTGAGTCCCGAACAATACGTACAGCCTCGGGTTTTGGCGGTATGGATATACCTTTTACCAAGAGAACCAAAATCAACGGTTACAATTTAACCTACATAGGATTAGCGCGGATTGCGATTGAGTGTCAAAAGCAATCCGTGATTGCTTTGGTTTTGCGTTTGCTCAGTTTTCCTATTGGTTGTGTAAAATGTTTTGTGATTATCAGCCAATCAAGTGCTAAACTATAACCAAACGTTTTTTGGCCCATCACGCCATCCACGATTGCGTTTACTTTTCCTCGTGATTGGTTCAAGTAAAACCAGTCGTGAATTACTTCAGTTCGTGATTGGCTCATTGTGTTTTTACTTGATGCCGTGATTGGTTCTGTGATTACTTTGGTTTTGGTTTTACGACACTCAATCGAAAACCGCCCTAACGCTAATAGGGCTTCGAGGAACTCAGAGTTGAAGTATCAATTATATTTGAATAATTATCGTCCGATTTCTATCATTCCGGTTGTCGTAAAGGTCTTCGAGAGAATCGTTTATGATCAACTTTGCGACTATCTCACTGTTAATAATTTAATTACAAGCCATCAGTTGGGATTCAGATCACTCCATTCCACCGTTACCGCCGCATTACTTGAAGCCACCGACAACTGGGCTTATAACATCGATCGAAGTAATATGAACGCGGTAGTATTTTTAGACCTAAAAAAAGCGTTCGACACTGTTGATCACACCATTCTTTTATCTAAACTTATACGGTGTCAGTGGTGCCTCGTTGGAATGGTTTAAATCATATTTGGATTGTCGTAATCAAAAGTAAACGGTTCTCTTTCAGACAATCGACAATTAACATGTGGCATTCCCCAGTGAACAATGCTTGGCCCCTTGCTTTTTATTTTATATATAAATAATTTGCCTAATTGCTTGTTATACTCTCAGCCTCGAATGTATGCTGATGATACTCATTTAACTTTTGCTAGTAACAATATTGATGACATTGAGTATGTTGTGAATCAAGATCTCGCCAAAGTTAATGACTAGCTTATTGCAAATAAGCTTACCCTGAATACATCTAAAACTGAATTCATGTACAATTTTACTTTATTTCCTACTCGTACGGAAAGATTTAAGAAATCATTTTTTCCATCTGCAACGAAATTATGGAATACCATTGATATCGTGACACGAAATCTAGATTCAATTGGTTCATTTAAAAGTGCTTTAAAAAGTCATTTTGATATTCAGCAGTACAATAACATTTACGATTATTCTCTTGATAGAAACTCCTCTATACTACATACTCGTCTTCGTCTGAATACTTGCTCACTTAACTACCATCTTTTTAGAATTAACTGTAAACCAACTCCAACATGTGATTGTGGTTTTAAAATCGAAAGTATAAATCATTTCTTGTTTCATTGTCCTCGTTTTGTTGCCCAAAGAGTAAAGCTGCTTTCCTCTGCTGCACATATTTTTGCTGACAGATGGACTCGTTTATCTGAAATTCAAAAGAATGACATATTTTTGCATGGTTCATCTTATTTAACACCGAATCAAAATTCTGAAATTTGTTACCATGTTCAATACTTTATTAAAGACTCTAAACGTTTCCAGTGATTTAAATTATATAAAATACCAACTGTAGTGCCTTCTGTCAGCCTATATATTTTCTCATTGATCTACAGTGTACATCAAATTGTTTTTACTTTTTTTTTGTAATATGAGTCATATTTGTATGTCCCATTGTCACACCTGTAAATAAAATCAGCGTAAGCCCCCTAGATGAGCTCCCATGCTCTAGGGGCAAACGCCGAGAATATATATGTTTAAATTTAAAAAAAGAAGAGCGCTAGTCGCAAAGCGGCGATAAGCGAGCCGAGAGAGAGAACTGGTAGCGAGCGGCATTTAATTGATCTTACCGCGCCAATAGATTTGAACTAGGGACAAGATTTGTCCCTTCCTCCTGATTGGAGGAATGTTTAATTACCTTATACCGTTCTCCGACTGGCTGTTATTTAGTTCAAGCGAACGTCAGTTTGTCGCCCCAACATCGAACAGCGAGAAAGTTTATGGTTGTTCCTTAAATAATTTAACGAAGATATCTATGACTGTCGAATAGCCCGGCTTGACAATGGCATCACTGGCGGGGTTACTTGTACCCTGGTCACAAGAGGGTTTCTCCGTTCAGTTCAGAGAAAGGCTAGAGATCGAGAGAAGAGAAAGAAACCTGACGTGTAGCGGGCGGCAGTTGACTGATCTCATCACGGCAATACATTTTAAGGCAGTAGTGAAGTTCGTACTGGACTGTATATCCTCGGATACCCAGGGGAAGTTAGTGAGCGACGAGAAAAAATCGAGGGACCACTAACACCCCTGGGTACCCGAGGATGTATTAGAAAAGTTTATCATGAATAAACCGGCAGCAGATCTAGAGTTTGTGGGATGGTTGCACTGATAATGAAAGCGATCTTTTTGAATTTGTACAGTATGAAGCTGCAAAAATTGTTACGGGGGCTAATATTGTAGGTACCAGTAGGCGTCGCTTGTTGCAGGAAATTGGTTGGGAAGATATGAAGACTAGACGATCCATCATAAGCTGATATTTTATTTTAAAATCGTTAACAATTTAGTGCCAAATTATTTGAAAGAGCTACTTCCACTTCAGGTGTCTGTGTTACACTATAAAATGTAACCTTTTAAATATTTTAGAAAAAGATTGGTGATTAGCAATAAGGTTTTTTAAATAAACATCTAAACATGTAAGAAGGAAACATAATTATAATTGTTGTAAGGGAATCTCCAACTTCAGATTTTATAATGAGTTCTTGTAGTTAAGTACAGTTTTGTTTGCTCTGTTGCGCCCAAATGTCGCGATTAACGAGCCATAAAAGTAGTAATGAAAACATAGTATTTAGTTAAGGGGTCGATATACATTAGCAGATGTAATCTTCGGAAAGTAAAATGAGATGTTCCTTCTTTTGGATAGAATTAATCAAACACCCATCAAAGTAGAGTACACATAATATATTTCAACCTCATTAGCTCTACGAGAAACTCTGACTCGTTCTGTTTGCTTTTCTAAGGAAATATTCTGTTATTATATTTACTGTTACTTATGTACAGGCAACTTCTGTTAGCTTGGAGTAAAGTATAGTATCATGCTTATGGGATCATTACATATGGGTACAAAATAGGCGGTCCTTATAGATTTGCTAAGGCTAAGCCCCGCCTCGTACTATTTGATACAGTGTTTACTAAGTTCAAATTGGACTCTGCACTAAAGTGATCTCTTTTTACTATTTTCGGTTAAGACTTAGTTCCTTTACGGTAGTGTAAGTAGTAATAGTTAGGCAAATCTTATATTAACTTTCATTGCCAACTTTATATCCTGAATATCTTTTATTCTCATTTTGTCAATCTTTTCACTGTTTACTCTCAGTGACCAGTTGCCTTACATGCATCAGCATATATCACTATAATGTTAACCAATCAGAAGAAACTTGTAGATTGACAGTTGTCTGTCAATCAAAAGTATATAGAGCTACTCTTTAAACGTAGAGCCGTAAATTATCAGTTCGCCGAGTCGGTGTTGGAGCGGAGTTTTCCGCGAGAACGAATAAAGCAAGTTCAACTCAACTCTAGTCTCGTCTGCTCTTTATGGAGTAACGACCGGAGTAACGTCCCTGCAAGGGGGAAACTAAAGAGAGAGTTTCCCCCTGTGAAACATCTGAGCGAATGCATTATTCTTTGAGGACTTCTTCTAACTTTATTCTATTCGATCGCAGTGCGTACTGAGCGTTAATTATTTTTTCGTCTACCACCAAGTTGTGGAACGATATTGATACAGAAATACGCAACATTGAGTCAGTTGGTTCTTTCAAAAAAGCTTTGTTCACTTGTTTTGATGTTCCAAAATGTACAGCTTTATATAATTTCTCTCTTGACAGATATTCCTCTTATTATCCACACTCGTCTACGTCTAGCTGTATGTGCTCTTAATTTTTATCTTTTCCAAATTGGGTGTAAAATATCCCCGGCATGTTTTTGTGGCTTTGGAACTGAAAGTATCAATCATTATTTCCTTCATTGTCCGACATTTGCTGCTCCTAGATTAAAACAACTCTATTTTGCAGCTCAAACTCTTGCTGACAGATGGCCTGTAATGTATGAGTTTCAGGTAATAAAACGTTTCTTGTTTGGATCTTCACAACTTTCAGCGGATGAAAATGCTGATATTTTCTATGTTTTACAATGCTTTATTAAAGAATCTAATCTATTCAAAAGCGTGAGTTTTAATTGTTCTTGCCATCCATCTGTCAACACCATTTTGTTGTTTTAGAATCCTTAAATGTATTTGCTTTTGCACACTTTTCACTTGTATTTAAAAAAAAAAATTATGGTTGTAATTTTACTCGTAGTGAGCCCCCTAGATGAGCAGTTTTGCTCTTGGGGCAAACTCCGCTATTAAATATGTTTAATTTTTTTTGGAACAAACCAACAGCTGGGAAAATTTATCTCGGTTCTGTTCTCTGAGCAACCGGAGAAAACCTCAGCTGGGACCGGGCCGGGTATAGTTGACTTGATCTTCTTGATCGTACTCTCTTTTTCTTGAATGTTTACCCGCTGTTTACAACCAACTTAAGGTATCAGGAGCCCTTCAAGAGCGCTTCCCGAAAATTTTTAATTGCGCGCGTTAAATTCAAGAAAACTCCTACAAAGTATACATTTTCTGAAAACTTAATAAACATAGATTGTAGAAAACAGCTTGATTTGCCTTATTATTAAATACTCTTTTATTTATTGTGATTTTAATCCAATTTCACCATACCTTATAGCTGGAGCTCCTGTCCCTCGAGAATTGGACGGAAATCCGCGCTGAAACGACCTTCATAAAGTAGAGATATTGATCTAAAAAAGGGTGTCTCAGTTTTCTGATATCTTATTCCGTCGCGAAAATAATCAACTGCAAAGATCTGGAACAACTTTTTTAGGGGTTGAAGAAAGAAACATGAAAGTATCTCAAGAACAAAAAAACGCATTAAAAAACTGAGACACCCTTTTTTGTCAACATATTGATCTAGCTATATGCCAATTTTCAATCCGATCTATTAAAATCTAGAGGGACAGGAGCTCCGAATACATGCTACAAAACATGCATTTATAACGCCGTGAAAAATGGTTTCAAAGTTTCCTGGCATCCCACTGAGGTTTGTTGACACAATTAACTTATCTGTCATTAAGAATGTCATTTTTCCAGTATTTGATGTTGAGCAGTAGGTATAGTGAAACACGATGCCATGTTGTTCATGGATTTTGGGCGCTTCTGTGAAGGACTACGCATATCACGATAAGTGCGATCAGTATATCGCAGTAGACAAGTTCAATTTTAGCGTTACCATTGTCATGGTATTTCACAGAAATCATGAGTGCACAGAGAAGGCAAAGACGAAGAAAGCGTAAAGAAACAGACCAAACCAGTACAATAACTGTTACGGAAGCCCAGATATGAATCATGGATACTACCAGTTTTTACTGGACGAAGAGTCTCGAAGACTTATGACATTCTCAAGTCCATGGGGAAATTACCGATACAAGCGACTAGCATTTGGAGGCGTTAATAGCCAAGATCTGTTTGACACGGAGATGAGTAAGATTATCTCAGGAATACCGAGAGTATTGAACAACCGCGATGACATACTGATTGGCGGACTAGACTGGGAGGAGCACAACAAGAACCTCGCAGCGCTACTACAGCGACTAGAGTCACACAACTTAACACTACGCAGCCGAGAGAAATGTGAGTTCGGGAAATCAACGATCGAGTTCCACGGACATCTGTTCACCGCAGATGGATTGAAACCGAGTCCCAACAAAGTGAAGGCCGTGCGAGAATGCAGCGAACCTCAATCAAAGGAGGAACTTGTCTCATTTCTACAAATGATGGCATACTTATCGAGATATATTAGCAACTTCTCCAGCAGATGCGAACCTCTGAGGAGACTCACGAAAAGGGAGAACAAGTTCGAATGGACAGAATCACAACAGAAAGCGTTTGAAGACCTGAAGATAGCCATAACTACAGCACCAGTACTCATTCCCTACAAGCCGGGACGTGAAACGATGGTCATCTGCGACGGAAGCCCGACTGGTCTTGGAGGTGGATTATTTCAGAAGACAGAACACGGATACCAACCGGTACGCTTTGTAAGCAGATCACTCACCGACACAGAGACGCGGTATTCACAGATTGAACGAGAGGCGTTAGCAGCAGAGTTCACAACAACCAGACTCCACATGTACCTACTGGGAGCAGAACACTTCCAACTGGCGACAGACCACAAACCACTGCTACCACTATTCAATAATCCAAGCGCGAAGCTACCACCCAGGATTGAGAGGATGGTCATGAAAATGCAGAACCTGGACTTTACTGCAATACACATACCAGGAAAATCGAACATGACTGACTATATCTCCAGACACCCACTACCGGAGATACATCATACCAGACACGAGCAACACATCAAAGCAGTAATCGAAATTGATCATGCAGTCGTCATGGAAACCATCAAGTCAGCAACACAGGGTGACCATAAACTTCGGAAGCTAAAGGAAGCAATACAAACGGGGAAATGGGACAAAACCGACCCAGACTTAGCACCCTACTATGATATGCGAGCGGAACTATACATGGCAGAGGGAATCATGCTGAGACTCGACAAAATCATTCCACCAGAATCCCTGCAAGAAAAGATTATAAGAATTGCACACAGACAAGGTCACTTAGGCATCACTAAGACAAAGGAAATGATCAGGAAGAAATATTGGTTCCCAGCGATGAACTGGCGGATCGAGAACATTGTCAGCACATGCTTCAGCTGTCAAGTGTCAACAAACACACATCACACCGAACCAGCCAAGATGACAGATTTACCGGAGAGACCATGGAACAGTGTCGAAGCAGACTTCTGTGGACCCTTTCCCAACAATGAATACGTGTTGGTTGTAACCGATCAATATTCAAGATATCCAGAAGTTGAGTTCATTAGCTCCACAGCAATCAAACCTGTCCGAAGGAAGTTGAAGAAAATCTTTGCAACGCACGGAGTCCCAAAGACTGTGCAGACAGACAATGGTCCACCATTCAACTCGAATGAGTTCAAGCAATTTGCATCAGAAATGGGATTCAAACACAAGAATGTTACACCGAGACACCCTTATTAAAACCTTCAAATTACTATTAAACTAGATTTTAGATATGATTTCTGTGTGAAACGTAAATGAATATTTGCAACTCAACGGCTTCAAGACGAGCTAGACGAGTGAGCGTGTTTCGTGTTTATTCATAAAAGATTCCCGTGTTTTTTCGCGGTTTCTATGAGAACGTTAAGTGTTAAGGTTACCGGATACCTTCAAAACGAAAAAGATGGGAAAATATTTTTCTCGCACAGAAATGTAGTTTCAGTAGTAGTGTCTCATATACCAAAAACTCCGTTCAATAAAAATTAATATTAACGGAGAAATATCAAAAGGAAGTTTTTAACCGGAAGTAAAATGTTATTTTTGATTGGCAGCAGATCAATAAACACATGACAAGTGCTCACTCGCCCGTAACGACGGTGTGGGGAATAGTTATAGCACATATTAAATTCATTTCATATACCAATATTTACGTTTATTGAACGTTTTTCCACACACGATTCCACAATTCCATCGGTTGGATGCCCTTAGCTTGAAAAACAAAGAAAAAAGAAAAGCAAAACGAGGCCAAACAATGCATACAACTACAATTACAAAGCCAAATACGATTCCTCGCAAAACCCGACAAGTAGGCATAAATAGATTGTGCTCGGCAACTTTTGAGCAACTTTTAGCGTTTTGAGCAACTTTTTGTAGTGCGAGCAACCTAGAGCAACTTTTGCCTTCCTTGGCAACTTTTGAGCAACAAATCGGTATAAAACTGATCCAAACTATCAAAAAGGTCTTTATTTAGAAGGTTTTTATTAAAATTGGTCAAAACTAAGGATAGTTAATTGATAAATGATATACAAATAAAATAAAACTGGCTTTACGCGCGCCCACGCAAACTGGACAGCAGCTATCTATTTAATATCGCCCGCGAATTATCCAGCGGTTATTCGCTCCATGGTCAATATCACATTAGAAAGTACTACTATTGGTAGTTATGTTGAACTTTAAGATTATATTGAATTACACATCCAACATTCCATGTTTTAAGTTGTTATCTAGAATAAAATGGCTCGCCAAAGTGAGCAACTTTTTCAAATTTTGGTGGCAACTTTTTCAATTTTTGGCAACTTTTGAGCAACTTTTAGTCTTTTTTTTTGGAGCAACTTTGGCTGGATTTGCTAGCACAATCTATTCATGCCTACCGACAAGCGTTCGTATTTTCACTTTCAGACAGAGTGCCGAGTGGTCCACATCTGAACATAAAGAAGAATTGATAAGAGCCAGCCGAGAGAATATTTGTTTCCAAGAAAGCTTAGATGGAAACGTAGTCTGACGGTGACCCTGAATCGGTTGAACCACGATCTCGCTATTGCCGTGCTGTTTCCCAAGGCGTCTCTATAGGTGTTCACCTTGGCTTCGCCCCTCGAGGTCTTTTTGTCTTTCCCATTTTTCTAGCTTGGGAAACCATCCGACTCTTACCGCTATCATTTTTCAAGTCACACAAAAGAGAACAAACATTTTCTCGATGCGGCGTGTAGCTTTGATCGGAAATCAACATTGGCGGGAAATCTTGACAGATAGTTGAACTGTGATGAGAAATGATTGGCTAAGAGCTTGCTAATTGTTGGAGAGGCGGGGCTTCAGATTCACGCACGACAGACGGGTAAATTTTTTGAAGTGCTATTTTCTCGCTTTCGATTTTCAATCAAAATAGTGTTTTAAAAAAGCTCCCACTCAAGAGGAATTGATTCGATTTGTGCGAAATTTTCACAAAATGTCAATTGATATCTCCGCTGCAAAATGGTTTCGGAGAACTGGGAAATTTTAAAAAGAGAGCTCTTGACGACGTTTCCCGCATATCTACTCGGATTATTTTTCGCCTTTTAACGGGAAGAATGATAACTTTTGAACTAAATCGAATTTTGAAATTCCCCGATATCCTTTTGTAATACGATTCCTCTGAAATACGACTAAGCAAACAGATTTTTAAACTTTAAAATATTTTCGGAGGCGGAGCTTCTGAAAGCCACCTCACTAGATCGGTGAAACGGGATGGCGGAAAATTCGAGATTTTCAAAGAACTCAAAACTTTTTATGTATTCTTGTAGCCAATTTTATAAGCTTTAAAATGATATATGAATGATTTATCTACAATCTTTCCTCAAGGCGCTACTTAATTTTGACTGGAAACGCACCCTGAAGGTATCCGGTAACCTTAATAAGCCGATGACAGCCTGCTTTCCCGTCCATATTTCTTTTCGCTGTAACTTCTCGTTGAAAATAAAATGTTTTGCAATTTTATTTACACTAAACTGTAGAATTAACTTTGAACATTCTAAAAAATCAATAAGATTTTTTTCACAAAAATTATTGCATGAAGGGCTCCTGATACGTTAATTAGTCTGAAGCGAATCTTTAGCACATCTCTGTCGTTCACCTTTATATTCGTTCTAGTTGAAATTAAGCGGACTTTTCATAAGCCGCTCGAAATAAAGAATGCTGCTTCTCTGTCTCCAAATGCATTTCAAACTTTAGGAACTGAGGCATAGGTTATCGGACACGCTCGCAAGGGTGCGCACTAATATGACATGACGTCAAAAGCTTATAATTTTGCATGCAGGATTGAGTATAAATGTGAAGGATCGCCTATAAGATCTCATCTACTGATAAGGCCCGTAAACTTAAATCGAAATCAGTATTGTAGAATAAGTAGGATCTGGAGCCATTACCAGGAGCCCATTTATACCAGGAGCGTCCATATATACTATACCCGTGAGTCAGCGTATGACCGGTTTGAGCTATTTTTACAACATGTTTCCCGGGTAACTGCCTTCTGACTCTGCTGCGATCGTGCATATGCTTGCCGTAATTATCGAGATTAAGAATGATCTATTGTTCTTTGAGGTGATTTTACTAACGCTGCATTGTCCTGACTATGGTTTGATTGGATTCCCAAAGTGTGGGCACGTGAACTCCCGTGAGATATGTTCTAAATATAGCTCAATCCGGTAATACGCTGACTCACAGACGGGTCCATATAAAAGCCTGCAGAAGATCGTCCGTGAATATCTTTGGGCCAAAAATTGAAAACATTTTGAAGCGCTTTGCCGTCGTTGTTGGCGTTGAAGAAGTCGTATCGACGCACGTATTCAAAATATTTCCTTTTAGCTATTCCCTGGTTAAGTATTAGTTTACGACCACCACTTTTCATTTCCTACTACCCCAAGACTAAAACACGACGTGGGAGGTGAGTTGTGATTGGTTGCCTCTTAATTGATCTTGTGATGTTACCTATCGTTAGCATGATAACAAGATTCGTGCCGCCCGCTATCTGAGTTTCTTCTCTCCTCGCGGCTCGCTGATCACCGCTTTACGGCTATCTCTCGGAAACGGAGGAAACCTCTGGAACCAGGGTAAACAATACCCCACTGAAAATAACATAAAATCTAATATATTTAATTTACCCTGGGAATTTTGTTCGTGACAAGTGAAGAATATATCGAAAGTAGGGTATTTTTAATGCATGCCTGATTTTGATTTTCTTGATTTCTTTATCAGTTCCCCCCTTATTTAAAGGCGCTGTGTCACGGTACTGCGCATGTTACAGTGTTCAGACATTGAATTGACAACTGTATTGTGTAACATCTCTGGTAACATCCAATGAGAATCAATCAAAATAAATTGCCGGAAGCGCCACACGGTATCGGATGATACACATATTTATTCTTCCTACTGATTCAAGATAAACAGCAGTAAAGAATGGTGTCTATATTTCATTACTTGCAGGTATTTGTTTGCTGTGTTTCGAGTCATAAACATAACAGTCCGAATTGTACCAAAGTGAAGTCGCAAGCTGCCTGCGTGTTTATGTAGATTAGAACACTCAAAATAACCTTTTATCGATGTTTTGGTTTTCATTTTACATCATAGCTAGGATAGTTGAGATTGTCAAGTTGGGCCTAAACGAAAAGGATGTCCATGTAAACCGGCTGCACGGTTTTGCTTGCTGCAGCTCAAGAGCGAGAAGACAGGCAGCAAAGTCAGTATCGTATCGCTGTTGAAAATATTAATGCCTTATCATTATGACTTGAAAAGTTGCCATGTGTTTCGTGAACTGAACCGGACATCCAAACCGGCTTCGCTTCCGGTGGGAACATCAAAGAGCTTCCGATTTATTGCGTTCGGCCGCTGAATTCGGAGTACTCAGTGGCGGTCTTCCCCGCCTGGAAGCAGCACTTTAATATGCTTTTTAACTCGTGGATGTACGCATGTGCAGGAACGAGTTATTGGTGTTAGGTGGATTTTCATTTCCGAATGCCGTATCCTTTTCCGAGCTCGCGTGGTGTATCTATTTCCGAAGATGTATTGACGGTGATTGTGAGGACGAAACTCTTATCGGAGAAGACGCGTCGAAGCTTTCGAAAGGATTTGGTCATGCTTTAGTGTAGATACATGTATGGCGCTTTCTAAGGTCAATATTCCGAAATGACTTATAATTTACTGCTGTGAAGTTTCTCTGTTGTTTCTGTGTCTATCTTGTCGCGATGGAATTCCGGGACCGAGCGCAAATTGCGGTTCTCTTCTCAGGCTAGATATTTTCTAGTTAAGTTTGAATAAGCAGTGACCTGATGAATTTGAATATTCTGCATAATGTAAGGTCGGTTGACCTCACTAGTACATGAGTAGCGAATCTTGTACAAATGGTGCTAATGAATCCTTAACATTTATTGTTACCTAGAAATTAAATGGTGTACCTATATATTGGGTGTGTTCCGCATTTCATTAGGATCTTAAATCGGGCTGTAGTTTAAAATATTGTTTTTCTGCCTTTTAATATCTGTCGCCACGTTTTCAACTACTTGATTACGTCGACTAAATTTCCACTTCCTATAAAACAAAAGTGCATAATGTCGGCCAGTTTATAAGCACAGTGTTTTAAAGTCAATTGTCAGTCTCCCTGAATTCGAAGTTCGGTATTCGGAATTCTCGAATGAGAAAATGAACTGAAATAACGCAATATATTCACATAGTAGGTTCCTTGCTACGGTTAAAAAAACGAGTGTTTTCTTCCAGCCACTTGACCTCCGGGTCACACACTGTATACATTTGGTAAAACGTTTGATTTACATTTGGCTAACGTTAGCTTAAAAAAAACTCAATTATGCGCAGATTTGGATCGGATAAAAACTCGTTTTAACCCAGCTTCGATATTTGATTTCAAAGTTTAGCGGGGCATTTTGATTTAAAGATAGGTTTTTCGCGATCAATTTGATTTAGTTACACTAAATAATATACCGCAACTGACACTTTGTCTCACGATGCTTGTTTAGATGCTAAAAGATCATTGGAAGGTTCCAGAACTACTTAGACTGCATATATACACTATCATAGTGATTCAACACAATTAGGCGCCGGAAGGTTCTAGAAAGTAATACTACGTAATCAAGCTATGAATAGGTCGTTTATTACACACCCGCTAGTAAAGTACAATAGTACATACATGAAATAAAAATAACGTGGAGGATGCAAGAAATACAACCCAGAAGGATTAATTAAAGCTCTTGCACCCTATGTACTATTTACAAAATTCGCGGTCGTGTTGTACAGTAGATACAGATCCGAGCAGGATATCTCCGATACAACACGGCCGCGAATTTTGTAAATTACTTCTAAAACTCAAACATAACTATTGAAACACAATATAACCAAAATAAGTCAAAATTTACTTTAAAAGGAGCAACATTTCTATAAATTTATCGAGGCTTCTTGTGTTCCAGATGAGTGCAGTATTTATTTCACTGAATAATAATCCGGAACAATTTCTTTGTACTTAAAAACAAATGCATTTCAAAGTTCACTAGTTCAGTCACTGGATGAGGTTCTCTTCTAGCCAATCTTTTTCAGTTTCACATTTCACATTTTGATTATTGTTCATTCGGAAAATGATAGACTGGCCCGCAGGTAGCATTAACTAATCTAGGCGGGCCGTAGTCTTTAAAATTAACAAATTACAAATAGGTATGATAACTTAACGAAGAGGGGGGAGAAAGAAGAATAAGTAAATAAGCAAACAAGTAAACAGGTAAATAAGTAAATGATCGGTCACGTGATTTTTAGTATATGCCAAAATAGCCCACTGACCATCCGCGAGTTTCCCTTAGGAGCCCTATGTTTGTTTTAGTTGCGTTGCAGTCCGCAACGACGACTTTTGAATAAACAAATGACTAAAACTTATCTAAGGACATCTTCCATCTCCATAAATGACCAAAGGAGGTTAGGATGAGGTAAAAAAGAACACAGATGGAAGTCGCTTTCAAAATGGATATCTCACCGCTCTGAGAATTTCCGTCCGGGCTAGACCGTCAGTTTGTCACGCATGCGCAATACCGTGACACAGCGCCTTTAACAAATAGAAGAGGGTTCTCCATGTTCTACTAAAAAAATTACGAAAAAATAATTAAGACTTGACAGTGAACACCAAGGACTACAACAACACGCTAGACTATCTTGGAAAGCTGTTAGCGAATGAACGAGCAGAACACGGGCAATCAGAAGCAATTAGTGCTTTATGATGGAACACCATCTGACCCACAACAGATTAAAGTCCGCCGGGTTTACACGACAAGCATTTCGGGCACGGCACTACTAAGGATCTGAGACGCCGTGAAAATGTAGTCTCGGCCTGCCTGTTTGGAGTACCGTGCCCAAAGGCTGATTCAACGGTACCCTGCATGGGTGCCAGAGGTTCTACTGCCCTCTCTAAGCCAAAGTTTAGGATCGTTCTCCCAGCCTTCTCGTCGATCCTAAACTTTGGCTTAGAGACAGGTAGAGAGGGCAGTAGAACCTCTGGCACCCAGAGTAATTCAACGGTAGAGAGTTTTTTTCCTTCCAATATTTCGATCGTCCTTCGGGGAAAGAGGCTTACAATGTATCCAATAACTGCATACTAGAATCTTTACGAACTAATACATGAATTATGAATTGCACAATCTTATGATAAAACACATAAGGCCCAATGAAAAGAAGGTGGAGAGTGACATATAATATGAAACAAAAATAATAAAAAAGTAGATAATCCTTCTAACACATCCAAACCCACTGCCGTTTCAGAACATTTTCTAACTAATAATCATTTACCTACTGATATGCAGTTAATTCCACTCGAACTTGCTTTTTCTCAGCGAGACAGTATACGCAAAGCGCGAGAAGCGTATCTTATCGATAGAGGTCAAACTCTTGAACCTCTAGGTATGAATAAATTAACGAGATGAAACTTAACTTGTATTTCACAATCATATTAATATTATATGTCACTCTCCACCTTCTTTTCATTGGTTTATATATGTTTTATCATAAGATTGTGCAATTCATAATTCATGTATTATTTCGTAAAGTTTCTAGTTTATTGTATACACGGTAAGCATCTTTCCCCGAAGAAGTTGGCTGTCCCGATCGAAATATTTGAAGAAAAACTCTCTACCGTTGAATCAGCCTTTCCTTTCTTGTCTATTTATATATATATATTGCTGATCAGATCCTTACACGCTAGGAGATTCAGTTGTTTATCATTTCGTCTGTGGTCCCTCCAATTTTCCTATTTGTCATATAAACCGGGCCAGTCCGGGATACCCCAAGATCGATACTAGACCCGATCCTGTTCTCGATATATATAAACGATCTGCCGTGCTGTCTGTACAAATCCCGAGTACTCTAGATCTTGTTATGCTGGCGATATGCAGTTATCTTTCACACAAGGGCCCGACAACAAATGAACTGGAATCAGTACTTCAAAGAGATCTCAATCTTCCGACTTCATCAACCCAAAACAGACTCTCTTTCTTTAGTCTAGGAGTACAAGTGGATTCCTCATCAAACACATCTTTAATCCCAAATCAGTAAACCCAAACTAAAGATTCAAGGACAGGGCCCGGGTTATTGAGTCGAAGTATTTACCACCTGTCGGTTAGCTCAGCGGTTAAGCGCCGGTCTGTCGTGCGGGGAGGTCGCGGGTTCAAACCTCGGCCAGACCAACACTCAGGGTCTTAAAATAACTGAGTAGACGGTGCTGCCTTTGTGATCAAATGGTTAGACCTTCACGTCTTCTCGGATAAGGACGATAAATCGTAGGCTCTCGGAGACCTCCATGCCTGTTGAGGTTCTCCGTTCCACTTTGAGTGATAAAACAGAATACATTAATTAATTTTGTTGAATGTAATAATTATTCAGCATCATATGTCATCCCCAGACATATCGATTTCACGAGGACAGTGTTATGTATGGTATACATTTCCACAGCATATATGAAACAATTTCTACTCGATTTTTTTAACCAAAAAGATAAACATACCGTACTTCAAGAAATGTTATGGTTCAGTGAAAACCTTACAACATTACTTTCGGTATAAAAGAAACACGACGGGAAGATTAATAAAAAAATCGATCTATCAGTATTTCATGAGAGATAATAAAACACTACTAGTATTCCATGCTTTGAACTTCCATGCAGTTGGGTACACAATCACTGCAACGAACAGGACGATGACAAGTTTATAGGGACTAAGTTCCCATTGATGATTTTTTATCTATTTTAATATTCTGTTTTACCACTCGAACCGCTCGAAGAATCTCGACAGGCTTAAACCCCTCGGACCGCTCGGAGAATCTCGACAGGCTTAAACCCTTCTGTGGAGGTCTCCGAGGGACTACGCCGCGCCTCCTTATCCGAGAAGACGTGAAGGTCTTAGAACCATCTGTAGATCGATCGAGAACGAAATCGTTTCACAAAGGCTGATTGTTGTCTCGCACGACAGACAAACCACTGAGCCAACCGGCAGTCGATGATTGATACATCGTATCTTTTAGATAACGATCCAAATTAAGATGCTTTTTCCATGCTAATTTATTGTGTAATGTTCCTTCTGAGGAGTCTACAAAAATTCCTCTCAAGTATCCATCCCTGCTACTGGCCGGAGGACCTAGCCTGCGTAGCGGCTCAAAGGGGAAGGGAGGACCTTGTACTGTCTGAAAATCAGGCTAGCATGGTAGCTATTTTGACGGCAGTTCCTTCAGATCCGAGAATTTGCATACAGCTAGTATATTTAGGCTATCTCGTTGTTGACTTTATCAGCCTAATGCTAGAAATAGATGACATAGCAGCTCCTTTGGTATTTTCTTATGATAATTGCTTCATGTTGTGTGTGGACAGCTTGTCAACCGATATTAAAGTTACAATTTTCATGTCATCACGCATGACTGGTTTCCGTAATTCTTTGACAACTCCGCCAGGTTTCCCTTCTTTTCGTTCCACTTCTCGTCGATAAAAGACCTGCATTTCTGAACTGATGGTAATGTGATCGATTATCGAGGCATTTCGGCCGCGTGGTCAGTGGTGGTTCCTGTAGACTTCACACCTAATGCTAACGAAAGCTGGATTTGTGAATTTTGCCGCATCGCTAAGTGCGATATATCATTATGGATAATGATGTCAAGGCCGGCTAGCAGGCTAGACCCCTTGCTACTACTATCGATACTACCTAGCCGAAATATTCAAAGACAGAAGTGGAGGAATCGGCACTGCAAGTTAATATCGTACGAAAGTATTTCACGCGGACTAAATGGCTCTCCGTGGAAAAATTGCAAAACGTTTTGTTGCTGCTTGTTGTTTTTGTTTTGTTTCTGTACTTTGGACTTGGCTTCCATTTCTGCTGACGAGTCGAGATGATCGTGCCGGCTGGTGTTATCAGAATTATTAGACCATTCTCTCCTATTGTATGATCAACTAAAGCTGAATCTTTGTCTATAGGCACTTTTAAAATTACTCCCAGTCGGTCTAATAAGTCTACCCTGGGTGTCAGAAGCCCGAAGAAATAAAATTAAGAGCTTCCGGATGTCGAGGCCGGACCAGTACTTAGTAGAAGGTTTCACATAAGTAAATGGTCACAATTGCAGTAGGCTTACGCTGCGTCTTGTTGGATAAACTCTTTAATAAGGCCTTAACCCTCGTCGGATTCAAGTTTATCCGGCAGTCTTAAAGTTCATGCAAGACCGACTGCCACGCGAACGGTTACCGACCGAGTTTAAATAATGCTTTTCCTGCTAGCAGAGCGAGGCCCCTCTTCTCCCGTAGTTCCCAGGCATGGGAAGAGAAACCTCTGAGATAATAGATAATTTACAAGCTACTCTGTAAATCCGAGTTTTTTAAATAAAATATATGTATGTATGTATGCTAGCCTATACTGCCATTATCAAGTTCTATCGATGGTCGAATGAGCTCATTGCGATTCAGGAAAAAAATGAGGAAAAATACCGAGGAGGGAAAAATATAAACGTTCTACTGTGAGGTCAAGGCAACACTGAGAAGAGACGGTGCGTAAGTGTTCGTGAAACCTGATAAGGAAATTTAACACGAGAAACTGTGAAATGAGACAAGCAACTCGACACCGCACAAACCTTTGACCCGTTCACAATCCTACAGGCCTGCTAAGGAAATCCAGTGACCTTTTCAAGCTCTTTTGGTCCGTTTCACTCACCACAAAAATTGCTTTTGCGGCTTTATGCAATGATGCACCTTTTTGAGCTGGTGAAAACTTAATGTCAAAGTTAGTTTCAGGATCCCGGGGTTAGTTTTCCTTTCGTGTCATTGATGTACATGACTGTCAGGGTGATAAAGGTCAGTTCCGTAAGATCCAAGATGGTATTAGCAGTGTCAATCAGTACAGTATGACTGATGTCGGAAGAGATGGAAATTGCTTTAGAGTTTGAAAGCCATGTAGCCCTGGCAAAATAACTGACGTGAACAGCTTTGCCAAGAAGTATTTTTTTCATTGGAAGAATCAGTTAGGTAATCACCTTGATCTACTACGTTACCATGGTAACGTAGTATCATAAATAAATAAAAATGTACTCAACACTCATGGCGAAAAATAGGAACACTGTTACCAGTTAAATACCACTCAATATTCATACCAGTCACGCAAGGTATGCTGTCACTATTCGGTTTAATGTAAAGCGAAAGGCTGAGCAGTATTACAACTGTGAAGTAGATTGGAAAGGGTTCTATAAGCGCCTGCATTCGCTGACGACAGCGGTCGCTGACGTACGATTATGCGTAGAACGGTTTTTATTCTTTTCGCGGGCTGACCTCGATCACGTTGACAAGTCTTTTGTAGGAGATAGGAGAGGTAAGTTAATATTACTGTATTTGATAAGTTTGGGCCCATCCCCTTAATTTTGGCGCCGAGAATGGCCTACTTTCATCAGGTTGGTAGTTTGTTCACGCAATCAGACCACGGGTTTGCTCAAAAAGCCGTGATCTGAGATGCGAATTTATTCAATGTGCCCTTTGTCTGTGTTGATCGTTTGTTTTCAAAACTCGCGGCGGCTTCAAAATCTGACAATAATTTGCATGAGCTTGTTGAGGTCAACTTCGGATTTCTTAGCTGCCATAGCTGTAGAAGGACTCGAACGTAACTTTGAAGAGATCCTTGGCCGTCTCTGTGTATTAACTTAGCGAGTTTTATTGCTATCATGTTTAGCTCCTTTTCCCGCGGGTTACCCGATCAGGCCGATGGGCGAGGAATAGAACTTTGCAGGGTTATGTCTTATGAAGCTTGTCTTGATTAACACAACCGCATGAATTTCTAACCACGCTCTACTTTATCGCCTAAAATATCGTTCCCCGTCATAAATATACTACTGAAAGTATCTGTGTCTATGGGAGATGGTCTTTGAGTTGTCCTGGAGCGGTCATTTGTTCATGTATATACGAAATGCATGAACGACATTATAAATTCATAAATCCCCTAGCATGCAAAATATAATGTTTTGCATAAATTAGCATTTTGAAAATTTATACAATAATAATATTATAGTACAAAGTTACTCACAGAACCCTGTTCATTGGTGATTGTTTTTAGCCTTCACCCTCTCCTTTATCAATGAAATTTTTTGTTCTTATTTTCAACATTAATTAATCGTTACTATAATTCACAGGTACTCAAAGTTATACTCAGTATCCAGATTTTAAGTAGTTTTTCAGCCATTTTCTTCCCTTTTCGTAAGCCTACAAATGTAGGTAATTTGTGAGCCACGATTGACCAGTTTCCAGTCAATAACTTTCCTATACAGATGAGTCCACAAAATTGACAAAGCTGGTGTTCACGAAATGAGCCATGTGATAAGTTGAGGGGCTGTGCGCAACAAGGGTGTAAGTGACTTCTGATCATGTCATAAATTCTCCCTTAGAAAGCAAAGAACTTGAAGGAGAATTTAGAACGTGATCAGGAGTCACTTACGCCCTTGTTGCAGACATCCCTTCAGTTGTTCCCTAGGTGTTTACCATAATGTATGGATCCTCTTTTTTATTCCATGTTTTTTATTGTGCATTTTTTGCTTGGGCTATAAATCAGGGGTTGAAAATGGTCCATAACATACAGTATAATATGGAACTTACACTCATTTAATAATAGGAATACAGTATATGAACACATACTAAATAAAAGTTAAAAGTTATTGCATGGCAAGAATTAGAATAATAATTTATTTTGTTTTAGAACACATACTAAATTTTTATTAAACGTTATTGCATGGCAAAAATCACATTAAGAATTAGAAGAAGAATTTATTGTTTTAGAACATATATACTAAACTTTTATTAAAAGTTATTGCATGGCAAAAATCACATTAAGAATTAGAATAATAATTTATTGTTTTAGAACATATATACTAAACTTTTATTAAAAGTTATTGCATGGCAAGAATCACATTAAGAATTATAAGAAAAAAATATTTTGTTTACATGGATGTATTTACTCATCAAGCTGATACTAAACATTGGTACATTTACCTGTGGCATTGCATTTTACTTTTGAATATGAAACTGGATTATTATTTTAAGAACTGAAAGTAACAAACCGATTCTTGACCATTAATTTTAAAAGTGATACAGAAAATCACATGTTCATTGATTTCAGTAGTGAAAATATGATATTCCTTCTAAGAAAGACACATAACGGCTACCCCTTTATGTGTTACATTATCCCAGGTGACAGATCTGGGATCACTTACAGTTTCTGGGTGTATATCGGGGTTGCCATAGGTCATAGGTCATAGGCCATAGGTCAGGGAAAAGTCTGGGAATTTTTATCTTGGTCAGGGAAAACTGCCATTTTGATTAGATAACATTGGTCATGGAAAAAATGAAATTTTGAAGATATTGTTAGCAGGAAAGGCAGGAAAAACATACTCAGTTTAGTGTCTTAGGGTTTGAATTAGAATGCCAGAAAGTACATTAATTCACAAACTATTGGGAGTTTATTTTCCTTTATTGTTTATTCTTTTCAGTATGGTTGTAAATAGGAGACTGGTGGGTAACATATCCAAGATAGCCATAATATGGCATCTGATTTCTTTGAGTATTTGGTCAGGAAATTTTAAGTTGAATCAGGGAAAAGTCAGGGAATTTTGAAGTGTGACTTCTTTGGCAACCTTGTTCATGTCTATTTAATCATAAACATTAAGTTTAGGGTGAAACAGAGGGCAGGAGTTCCCAGAGACCGTGACTGATCTCAGATCTGTATGTCGATCAGGGTCAATATACATGTACTTTATGGTACAGAAGCTTATTAATTAAAAATAGCCTTAGCAATGTAATGGTTGCTATGTGTGGTATCTTGAATAACACTGTATACAATGTTCTAAATAAACTATTAAAGCCAAATAGATTTTTCCTAAATAAAATACAGTAACATCTTAGATTGTGGCAATGTGTGAGGGATTTAAAATGGAACAAGTAACTTATAAACCAACCCTTAATTTCTTTAGATGTTCACACTTCTTTTAGCAAAAGTAACGTGAAAAATGATATTTTTGTACCAGCCACCATTTGTTAGTGGTATTTCAGTGAGTCAAAAGTGTTTGGCTTTGTTAATTTTTAAAGAATCCCTAATTTGTCCTTAATGTTAATATCTGCATATCATTAGTGATAGCACCTCATTAATATTCCATGTGCTTTGAATTGGTAAACATCGAGGGTACACAAGGAGTATTTACCTTATTTTTTTACACTAGTGTATGCATCAGGGTTACACTGGCTGAGGTCCCACGACAGAGTTAAATCGTGATTAAGCCGTACTAAATCATGATTACTGGAGGTAATAAGTACTCGAATATTGTTTGGACATGTAGCCTGGGAAACCAGCCGACTCATCGCTCCCCCATGGCTCCGATAAGAGTCGGCTGGTTTCCCAGGCTATTGGACATATTTCAGGAAAAAAAATTATGAATTGCAAACTTAAGTTAAGTCCTTGGGATTTACTTATGAATCGTCTGAGCAGAAAAATAGCAAATACTGCAACAATAACATTGGCCAAGACCGGCATCGCGAAGTCTCGGAAAATTAAACTGCAGACAAACATGACCGCCTTGTCTGTATAGTGACAGCTACATGTACCTTTCGTTTTAATTAACATTCCAAAAAAAACATACCTCTCGAGTTTCGTAAATCGTGATTAGTTTTTGCACTTTTTTAAATCGTGATTTAGGTCGCTAAATCTTGCTTAACCTTCTCGTGTGACCTCAGCCACTGATAAGCATGGATAACAGTTAAACAAATGTTTAAAGTACCTACATTGTACATGTATGAGCCCATTTTTTTTCAAATTATATCAATTCTACATTGAGCGAATAGTAGAATGGTGCAATATTTCTGGGTTTGAATGCCATGCCGATGAGTTATAGAGGTTTTAATTTACAAAATGCTAATTACATGACGTCAGGGTAGGCATTTGACAATATTTTAAGATTTTGTTAATGGTTGTGAATGGATGTATTTGCTTACCGGTATATAGGAAAACAACTTGTAAAATCATTTATTTAAACTACAAGTCCAACATTGATATTTAAAAAAAGATTGTTTATCTGTACATAACAACAGATACGTAACAGATGCCTAAATTAGCATTTTGGAAATTGAAACCAATAACTCATTAGCACGGCATTCCAACCCAGAAATATTGTACCATTCTACTATTCACTTGATCTAGAATTTATATTTGAAATAAAGAAATGAGGTTCATACATGTACAAATGTAGGTACTTTAAAGCAAAAAGACAATCTTCAAACTTTTTTGATTGGGGGTTGCCTTACAATGTATCTCCATGTAAACAGGCTCTTAGTTCATACATCAATCTTAAGGCCTGTTTTGATCTACATGTACCTAAACTTCAGTAAACTTGAGTAATCTATAAGATAACTTTCCAGACTGTGCAGCAGTAAATAAACTTTAATTTTGGTTTTGTAAGGTATGTTAAACTCAAATGCATGTAAATGAATACTTCAATACACATGTACTTATCGTTTCTCAAACTCATTAATAATTCATGGAGGAATTGCAAGTGTAAAGGAGTTTCAGATTTCAAAATGCATAGAACTCTGCCATGCATCGTTTTTCAACTTCAGGTCTGAGTTCTTCAAAGCACAGTTAGTATTAATCCTGGATTAAGTAATGATTTGCCTAAGAAGTAAAGGAAAAGACGCCTGTAGGCTGCAGCTATGAGCATACGCGTATCTGCACATACGCTTTTGCTAGAATATGCGTTCTACTACTCATGAATTATTCATGATGGAAACTACCAATCCCAGGATCTTTGAATCACAAATTTGATAACATTCCTCATATGAATTTCTCCAAAATCAATTGCTAGTTTGATCAAAAATAAATGTAAATAAATAAATTTTATCTAATGAAAGTGCAAATTGTACTTCGATGGTCTTCTATTGAATTTATGAGTATCAACCAATGAAATTAAGAGACAGGGCCCGGTTCCTGAAAGCCCGATTAGCACTAATCCAGAGTTAATTACCATGACAACTAATATGTTTTGTTGAGAGTTAATCCAGGATTAGCGCTAACCAGGCTTTCAGGAACTGGGCCCAGAAGAATAGAAAATCAACACTTTTTTTTACATTCCTTGCCGTTCAGCCCTTTCCCTCTTATCCAGAGCATTAAGCTTACTTAAATGTTAATCAAGGATTTAGGTTCTCTTGGTAAAAGTTAGGTGTCACATTCTCGGAATGCAAGTATCACTTTTATTTCATTCATAATATTAATGTCTTTATTGCATCTGATCAAATACATATCATAATATGATATTATGTTACATGTATATATACTAATGTTAAAAGTAGTAAAAACAGTATAAGTCTAGCTAGTTAGAATACATACATATATACAATAAATCATTAACTAAGCTGCTAAATTATATTTAAAAAATAACCTATTCACATAACTAGATTTAAAACGTTTTGTATTAATCTTAGGCCTAAAACTAACTTGATTTCTTAATCTATGGGATGCCAGCTTGACTACAGGTATTAATTATTTTAGTAGGTGCTGTTCTATATCTTCGATTACAAGTATTACAAATTTGTTTATCTGTAGTTTCTAAATAATTATAAATATCTAAAGGCTGAGTTATGTACTTCCTCTTAAACATCTAACTAAAAAAACACTGTCTTGTTCTGGTTTAGCTACATTGTACTCCATATACTGAAATTACATGATAAAATTTAGGCATGACAATCGATTTAAATAAGTAGCTAGTCTACTTCTTGCTGATAATACCATTCCTTTTTTAAGCTTCTTATGACGACTAAACATTTTGTTAGCATTACTTACAGTGCGACTACTGAAAGCGGGGCCACTTAGACAACAAGAACCAATCACATTGCAAAACAAAGCATTACAACTTCTGTGACTTTAGCCAATTAACAGCTAGCAAAGAACAATGCTACTTGACTTGGCGGAAATCTGAATATGCTTTGTTTTCGTTCTACAATGTGATTGGTTCTCTTTGTCTAAGTGGCCCCGCTTTCAGTAGTTGCACTGTATGGTTTCTTTGACATGAATGCACGTTATATAAATCTACAGTCAGACTGGAAGACCACAAGAAGAATTAGAAGTATATTAATAGAAAAATTGTATTTTATATACTGAGTTACACTGCTACTATAAACTAGATGCTTTGTACTTTTATTTGTGCGTCGGGTAAGCATTAGGCTTGTAAAACTCTAAATATGCCATGTTTGCTCAAGGTTTTCAGACTCCAAGTTCTACCTAAAGGAAGATTGACTTGCAGGAGTTTGCTAGTGGACTTTTTTCACTCGCAAATTGAGAAATCTGTTTGCATTTTGCCAGTTTTCATGCATTAATATTGAGCCCTGCTTCTCCCCCTTTCTTTCCCTTTGGGATTCAAAATTTGAAATTCAAATTCAGAACAGTGAAGCAAGTAAGCAGGCTTTTAGTTTTCTCCTGTTATATTATACTATTTAAAATTGCTGAGACTAAAATAAAAATGAGCCAAACACAAAATAAGGAAACTAATTGTTTGATAATGCCCATCGATAATGCTTTAGAACTGTTTACAAACACTTTCGTTCATTTTTTTTACATTAAACATTCAATTCAATTTGAATTTCATGTGGTAACAATTGTCATATGTTACTCAAGTAAAGCATCACATGTTAGAGCTTTGAACAGAGAAGTTCATTTCACAAAGGCTGATTGACAACTGAAGGTGCGAGCATGCCTGACAGAGGTTGTTTTTAGTGTGTTCTTGTTTAAAGTGCATATAAGCCCATATTTTTTATCATTAAAATCGATTCTACATCAGGTGGATAGTATTTTTTTCTTGATTTGAGTGTTTATATTTTGAAAATACTTTTCTGTTATTTCTTCCTCCTTGTGAATGAAACTGTTTTCTGATTTATACAAAATATTTGGTAAAATCACTGATATAAGTTTCAAATATAACATGTACTGTTTAAAAAAAAATCAGATTTGCAAACATGAGGGCATAGCCTGAGTGTTTTTAGATCTGATAAAACACATGCTGTGATTTTTTGGAATGGCTTCAAAAATGTTGATCTATAGTCATGTATTTCATTAATTTTGGTGATGCGACCTATTTTGACTGAGAAAATTGAAGCAAAAGTTTACGTAAATGAGGACCGTATCTATATCAGATTTATGCTCATTAAACATTCATTTCTTTTTTTCTCATGAATTATTAATGAGTTTTTGAAGGATGTGACATAGATGTGTATAAAGGGCCATTTATCTAGATACCAGTATGTTTTTGTATAATAAATGATGCCAAGTTTTACATGATCATCATTAGCATAATTCCTAATATAAATCTTTACGTATATGTACTGTTTAAAACACGAACAGCAGTGTTTTATCAAGTTTAAGAGACTTGATAAAACACGTGCTGTGAGTGTTTTAAATGGCTTCAAAAACGCTTTAAGAATGCAATGAAAGAAAGACGCACATCTCAAGGGAATGACACAAAGAAATTTTTTTTTAATAGGATGACATTTTATATAAAGTTTCATCCTAATTAGAAATTCACTGATAAAGGCCCAAAATTTGCTATGAGTTTATTAAACGACTTCAAAAACATTCACATGTAAAGAGGGTAAAGAGAGGTTTTTTTCAGTTATTTTGGCGATACGACTTATTTTGGCCGAGAAAATCCAAGCTAACAGTTTATGTAAATTAGGATGGAATTTTATCAGGTTTAAAAATGTCTTCACAGTCATTGATTCCCTTTGTTTTTGCTTCATTAATTATTCATGGCTTTTTGAAGTATATATAACACATAGAACACAACATTCAAATCGAGAACTATTTGACTATTCAACTATTTAATTGATGTAGAATCAATTTTAATGATAAAAAAATTGGGCTTATAGGCACTTGAAATACAGTCAATGGGAGCGTCCTAATGCCTCAATTCCTTGTTTGCTATATAGCCATGGTATACACCCTATGACTGCTGGAGGATGTCGACTGGTGAGTTTTAAAATCCCATAGTCCTAGCAGCTCTTCTGGGTATTTGGGGGACAAGTTTAGTCTTGGGTGACCTGTGGTTGGTGTGATGGGAATCTGAAACCTCTCCAATGCTTTAAAGTGTATGGTAATTTTTTTTAAATCATTAATATTGATTCTGCATCAAATGAATAGTTGAATTATAGTAGAATTGCTGGTTTTCACTCAATCCCTAGAGATTCAAATGACAAAGGGCATGGCGGCCATGTTGGTGTACCTAACAAAAGACGCTAACTAAGAATCTATTGTTAAAGGTACACCAACATGGCGGCTATGACGTCACGTGCAAACCAGCAATAGTTCTTGATTTGAGTGTTGCATCTATGAGTTATAGAGGTTTGTTATTCCAATATGCTAATGATGTGCTGTAAATTTACTGTAATTTCATTTTCATTGTGAATGAAACCTTTTTCAGATTTTTGACAAAATATTTGGTAAAATCACTGATATACATTTGTAAGCTTCAAATATAACATACAGTGTAGATGTTAACAAAAGGTCATTTACGTTGTATCTCTATCAGCATGAAGACTGGTTTTATGTCACCAGCTTGAATATACTTATAAATATGAACCTCTATAACTCCTGGATGCAACACTGAAATCAAGAAATATTCTACTATTCAACTATACTCACTTTGATGTAGAATTGATATTAATGATAACAATGATTAACCATATACACTTTAAGTGAATTCGGAGTTGCAGGCATGTTATGGACATGCATGAGTTGAAATAAACAATACTTGCTTCTCACATGTTTCTTAGAGAAAGTGAGGTTGAAATCTCCACGATTTACTGGTGAAAAAAACAATTAGGAGAGAGCAGTAGTTGGTTTCTGAATTGTTTATATCTGCTTGTGCATGTCCAGCCCACTGAAACTTCAAACTCACTTATTACCTTAGGTAACCAAAATCAAACTTGCTCGAAAAATCTCCCAGAAAGAGCTGCTAGAAAGCTAGAAGTTGCAACTAAACACTTGTAGAAATTTAGTGTTGTTGCAGTTGAAGCTTTCCACTGCCTGTTTCCTGCCAGCTTTTATTTAATTACAGTAATAGTTACTCTGTCTGACCTTATTAACAATGTTCTCTTGTGGTGTTGCTTAACTGTTGTTACTACTTTTGGTATCTAAACTTAATGCAAACTTTACTTGCCCTAAACCAGAGACAAATTGACCTGTAACTGAATAAACAATAAGATGAAGTTTTCTTCTTACTATAACTCAGTTAATACACTTTGAAGTGTCTATATGACCAAAAACGATATTAGTAGTATTGATTCTACACATAGTGAATACTTGAATGGTACAATATTTCTGGGTTTGAATGCCGTGCCGATGAGTTATAGAGGTTTGAATCTACAAAATGCTAATGACATGATGTCGGGTTAGACATTTGCCATTCTTAATGCTCGTGAATGCACGTATTTGCTGATATAGGAAACACATTTGTAAAATCATTGATTTAAACTTTAAAGTAGAACACAAATTAAAAACATTGTCTACCTTGGACATCAATTTGTGTATACATTGTATATAATAAATGATGCCTACCCTGACGTCATGTCATTAGCATTCTGGAGATTCAAACCTCTATAACTCATCAGCACAGCATTCAAACCCAGAAATATTGTACCATTCAACTATTCACTATGTGTAGAATAAATATTAGTATCATTTTTGGTTGTTTAGGCAATTTAACAGCGATCTACACTGCAATAATGTATGACATATTCACTCTAAGCTGTGAATTAGATGTACATGTAGTAGTACCAGGTCAGGGAACCAGCCAGGCTGTGCCATTGCGCCTTGAAAAAATATGATAACGGTCAAATTGTCCTGCTTTGTCCGCTTCCAAAGGGAATCAGTTGAATGCTAGATCGCAAAAGGGCCAAATTGTCGGCTTCTGGCTAAATTTTTGCAACTTGCAATGCAGCACCACTGCGAGACAAGTTGCAGAGATGTTACACACTGCAACTAATCGCATAGCATTGCATAATTTGTGTTGTTGTGAGACAAGTTGCAAAGAAGGGTGTTACATGCATACATACATCCTTTATTGGCAACTCCCCATAGTGGCTTTTCAGAGACAATGCTTAAAATACATATACATACACATATAATCGTATAGAATGTAAGAATATATATATCACAGTCGGCAAACTGTCCAGATAGATCAGATATACACTAATACAAGCTAATCTTAAAATATATATATATATAAGAAATTAACTCAAAGTTTGAAGGATATTCAGAATAACACCAGTTATGGTAATGTTCCTCTAAAACGTTACTCGACAATTGAAGTTCACGCTTTCAGTGGTCAAATTTAGTATTCAATCAGAATGGGTCTTACAGGTCTTATATTAGAGGTCGTGGGTTCAATCCCAGCCGCGTCCTTGGGCAGGGACGTTTATAAGCCGTTGGCCTTGTCTCCTACTTCTGGGACGTGAAAGAACCAGTTGTACTACTCGAAAAAGAGCAGGGGATTGTCACCCGGTACAGCAGCCTGGCCATTGCAATAATCATACACTCGACGTTTAAACTGCATGAGCATTCCGGAAAAAAACAATGACGGGATATGTCAGTAGTATGTAAAGCGCCACGAGACTGTGGTGATATGGCACTATATAAATGGCCATTATTATTATTATATCCATTGGTTTGTAGACAAAATATCCGGCGGGTGTAAAGTACAGGTCACAGGTCAGGTTGTTAATTCTAAGATAAATCCTAACCCTACCTACAGCCCTAACCCTAACCATCGGACGAGTTCACAGGTAAACGATGGGTTCTCACTCACCTAGAGCTAGGATTCACAGGTAAACAAGAAGTGACCTGACCTGTAACCTGACCTGTACTTTACACCCCACTCAAAATATCGGTCTGTTTCCACGAATGCCCTGAACTGAACAATGAAGAAACCAGCGCAAAACGAAAACTCTGCACATTTTTTTAACAACAAAAAGGCTGGTTAAAAGGCGAATTCTTAGAGAGAAAATATCTAAATAATTCGTGGACGCTATCTGATTGTTATTTTCTCATTTTCTTATGGTCCACAATAGACTGCTATATCAGACGTTTTTTTTCACCCTCCTAAACTCGAATGCACGTCTTCTCTGGGAATGCGGCTTTGTGGGCACAGCCTACAACCCATTTACAGTACGTAAGATTAAGAATGTCAACAATTGCTGGTTTGCAATCAATCCCCGGAGATTTAAGAGACAAAGTCGTGACGTCCATGTTGGATGACAATAACAAAAGAATATATTGCCGAATCTTTTGTTATTGTCATCCAACCTGACAAGTGCCAGTAAACAATGGCTTTTGCCTGATCTTACGTCACTCGACCCAGACCTCAAACTGCGCGGTCGCGAAACAAAATGCGCGGGACTTTTTAAAATCACGATTTAAAAATCGGGAAATATACCGATTTAACCTTTTTTTTTTATTTACTTGAAGATAAATAAAACTAAAATGCGGGCTAGGGGCACTTTTTAATCCGCTTTAGACTGTAAATTACACATCTCTCCCAATTGGCTAGGTACTAAGTAATAAGTTATGTGAAGTACTTTCTCGATAAAACATCTATAAACGTTACAAAAACCAGCAGAAACGCTGTTTGCAATAGGGGGAAATTTAATACCCTAGACCTTTGAACTTTGTGTAAATATGAAAAGGATTACCCCGTTTCCTCTAGCCTGCGTTGCGGCTCTGGAGTATCGGAGCGCAGCGAGCGGAGATTAGGGGATTGGGGCGAAGACAAAAAGAGGGGAGAGGGGGTGGGGAGGAGAGGAAGAGAGAGCCTGCCGGCAACCCATGGTTATTTTGATAACTCTCGGCCTCAGAAGGCCGCGTATTGCTATTGGCTAAAATGCGTGATTTACAGAAATCATTGGCATGCGATAAGAGCAGAAACCAATTAGTATGGCGACAAACATACCGAGAATTTCTTCAGCGATGAATTTTTAAAAAGAAAGAATTACAGATCTTTTGTAGTGAGATCGAATTTCGCGATGAGCTGAAGAACCCTGTATCGGAACTCCACAAGCGTCTTGCTCGACGAAACGCACACGGTTGAAATGAGGCCGGTGTGTTCGAGGAACAGGCTTGTGCTTCCGAAAATACGAGCTGCTTTGACGAGTTTGTACTGACTGCTGCGTGGATGGATTTTAGCGCTTCTTTTGGCAGAACTTCGTTCCGATGTTATTGTGTCGGCAGTGTTCTTTACTGATTTGGTGGCGACTTTATATTCAGCGGCAACGAGTTCTCTTTATCTTAGTTAACCTTCACGAACATAGGTATAGTTCTCTACTGCATTTCGAATCTTCCTTCCTCAGGAACGACAGACTCGCTCTGATAGAGCAGCAGATTTCGGAATATGAAGACCAATACTTTTGCAGACACCAGCTATAATTATTTAAAGCTTCGGATCTCTTTTCTTTCTGAAGTCTTGAACAGATTCTCGCCGTGGAAATATTTGAATTCCCAAACGCTAGCTTAAAACATACATTACATATCCTGCAACAGTCGTTGACATTTACAGGTTTGGGTTTAGGCCCTGTCTTCACATGTTTTTTCGGAGTTTCAGCTGACATTACAATAAATTATTATTATTATTATTATTATTATTATTATCATTACATTCTCCAAGTTCGTTTTTTTTTTTTTTTAATTTTACGCTCGAGTTGAGATCCTTGATATTCCACGCGCCACGCGTGAGTTTGACAGATATTAAACATGGTTTCCACTTTCGCCGCATGATGATTGGATGAATCGATCGAATGGGTGGATATCAAAATAACCATGGGTTGCCGGCAGGCTCTCTCTTCCTCTCCTCCCCACCCCCTCCCCCGTCTTTTTTTGTCCTCGCCCCAATCCCCCTAATCTCCGCTCGCTGCGCTCCGATACTCCAGAGCTGCAACACAGGCTACGTTTCCTCTGACGGCTGTCTTCAAAATTTGTGTCAGTTCGACCCGGTCATATTTCAAGTATATTCTTTCGAAATTCAAATATAAAATACTCGCTTGCCTAATGAACGTGGATTTAGCCTAAGTGTTTTCTCAATAATTCACAAGATAAATGGTTCACAGAGAAATAAAGAGGTAAAAAACAAAAACCGCGGATAAACCAGACAAAAGGTAATAATTTGCCTAATATTTCGGTATGGCATTTATCGGTGTCAGAGACATCTGACCTCAACAATATAAATCGAAACATTTTCACAAGCATTTGGAATTCGATCAAGTCATAAAGTTCCGCCGAATTCAAGAAGTATTTATTTCAAGGCACCCTTTTCTTCTGGTGACCATAGATTTATAAGTATTGTAATAGCTGTCGAACGCTATTCAGGTCACAGTTTAATGGATTACGGGAAACGGAACAAGCGTCCTTTTTAATTACGATTAAAAGTTTACCTTTAACGGCACGGGCACAAGTTATCACTAGATGACTAAAACACTATTTGAAATGTAAAATACTATATTTTCCTTACTTTAATCGTGGGAAGAACGAGAACCGTCTTTTTGACCGTCTGAAAATCAGGCTAATGCGAGGATAATCGAAAGAAGGAGCTCAAATCAATTATTCATTTGAAATGCTGTGGATCAGGCCACTGATTTTCTGTGAAGGTTCGACTTGTTCGTAAGGTTCGTAAGCATATATTTAATGATTCCTATTGAAAGCGTTTTAGTTCACATTTTAACTGATCACGGGAAACGGAAAAAGCGTTTATAATATTTTTTTTAACGTGAGAGCTTCTCCTTCACACTGTTGACTAAATTGGCTACGAACTGTTTTGACATCAATTTAAATCCCAGTTACGTGCACAAAATAGACGGCACGGCTCCCCAGATCTCGGCACGGTGCCGATTTTACACGTGTCGAGACTACCTACGAGAGGTAGTCTCGCTTATGTTCTAATTCGCTCCCCGCTCAACCGAACATAAAACATTTATCATGTAATAAGCAACCACTTATAGGGGTGTGACCACACGAACCGCTTTATTAACTATCATAAATTACACTCAATATACATGGTGATAATCTAGAGCAATTTGAGCTCATGAACATGCACTAGTTGACAATAAACAGTGTTTAGTGAAATATGAAAATCGAGTAAATACACAACTTATACCGGTTTAAACCAATAAACTGGTTACTTCTATGTAAATAACAGTAATACAGCGTTGACTTATTGTATCGTGAAAATAAATAACACTTGGCAAATTCAAATAAACTCAGTAAACGCTGCCTTGCAATAATAACAGTATTATCTAGTATATTAAAGCATAAAACTGCTACGAAAATATCACCTAGTAACTGAAACCACACTACTTCGTTTTGAACTAGAACCATATACGGATTTATGAAAATATATAACCTTATGCTCATTGGGTATTTAATTTGGAAGGCGAAGCGGCGGACGTAGGACTCGAATGACTCTACATTACGCATATCCGACTATATATATGTAGTAATATACCACTAACAATGATGTATTGTTACTAAAACAACTCGTACACCCCGATGACGGGGTTACGTAACCCATGATAAATACATCACCTTCCAGTTAAACAACCAAGGGGCTCCTTACAAAACAAGGGGCTGCTTTGTTTACGAGTTCAAAGTTAGGTAGACTGCTAGCAAGTCAAAAAACGAAAACACGGCATCCCAAATCTCGGCACGGTGCCTATAAAATTGCGGCACGGAACACGTAACTTTTAGAATGCTAGTAAGTCCCTTCTAATGCGTATTTTTTTAGAATGGCTAAACATGGTTCCAGATGGTTAACGATGGGTAGACATAGTACGCATAGTTGGATGGGTCTGTAAGTAGGGTTAGGGTCAATTTCACGTCCAACTTACAGACTAGACCCAGCCAACTGTGCATGTCATGTGTAGCCATGTGTGGCCATCGTTAACCATCTGGAACCATGTTTAGCCATTTAAAAAAAATTGCGCAATAGAAGGGCTTGCTGGCAGTCTATGCCGTGTTCTCGTTTTTTTTGCACGTGTAACTGGGATTTAAAGTTCAGAACAAATGTTGGTCTACTTGCCTCCAAACAGTTTTTGAACCCTGTATGAGTATGAGTATTGTTCACTAAAATTTATAACAGTTCTGCTTCAACCTTCACATGGATGGTAGAGTTCCTCGGAGTATGGGTATCGATCAATAATATTTACAACAGTTATGCTGTCAAAACAGAAGAAGTGGCTTGTGTTGTACGGTCAAGGCCTGGCTGTTTTAGATATTTAGTGATCGCTACCCATGCTAAGACCTCCATGTGGATGGTAGAGTTCCTTAGAATCAACATTGAAGTGGCTTGTACTGTATGGTCAAGGCATGGCTGTTCTAGATATCTAGATATCCGTGCTACCTTGAGGTCTTGTCACTTAGGCTTTTTATCCGACATTATTTTAGTTTTGTGTAATATATTTGTTTACAAATCTACATTTGAAGTTGAACTTCACGAGTCTATTGGTTACATTGACGTATTGTTTTCTGTACTTGAGCAACTATCAGACAAAGCTACATTTTAAGTGGTTCACGAAGAGATTGATTTGAAGATTTTTGTAGTTGTTGGTAAAACGAACTTCATTCAACTGCCTTAACCTTTCTGCTTAACAACAAAAAGTATCATTCAGTGGAATGTGTGAATACGTGTTTACATAACGTATTTCTACCTATCGTCTATCGCTGCCGTCTTACTTGAACAGGTTTTCGTAAAAATCATGGATAATCCGAGGGAGTATTGGTGTTCTAGATAAACCTAAATGAAAGGGCGTTCTTTCACTTTTAATTTCTGTAGCAACCTTCCATTTTTCGTAGGCCATTTCATTTTCTTAGCGTCAGAAAAGACTGAAAAAGGCATAGAACATAAAGACTAAAAAATTGTAACTACGTCAACCTCGTGGGGTGACTATGGAGAACTCTTCAAAGGATAACTGTACCCTAACATTGACCTATTTTAAAATAAATCTTAAAGGTATAGAGAGTTATTTTTCTCGTGTTGCGTTTTGTAACTTAAAAAAAAGATCCTTGAATATCGACAATGACGAGTTTTGGCCTCGAACGTCGCGGCGCATACTTGGTGTATCAGCGGATGTTTTTGGAATTTACGACAGTATACTGGCGAGGAAGAGTTGCCCTCCAGCCTTACAAACTCTGTTAAATTTCGAGATTTCAATTTCTTTCCTGGCTTTCATTTTAATGATATTGGGATTAAACTTGATCCAGTTACCATTTTTGACTTGCTCTTTCTAATTTTGGCATACATTTGAGCTATATTATTGATTGACAATTCAGTTTTAAAAGTAATGATCCCTGTAAAAAGTATGATAAAATCTATTGATCTGCGGTATTGAGCGGTTTGAGCCGCCCTCACATGGGATTTGTCTGTGTTTTAGACTACGAAAACAATGGGTGATAATTATGATTAGTATATACCACACCAGTGAATATCACTTTTCGCGCGCTCTGATTGGCTACTCAAACAGTGAATATGATTTCTTATTCACCTCCAAACAAAGCAGAGATCATCTCGCTTGAGTTTTTGTCCATTTGACATAAAATAAAATAACTATTTGGTGCTGGCTATTCACCTGGCTATTCGCCGAAGCGGCTCGGTAAATATCCACCACTATTCACCTCCACTTCATTGAATAATTGTTAATTATTCTGAAATAAAAGTAGTAAAAAGTCTTAGTTTCATTTCATGTACTATGTCAAACACGAATTGGAGTCTTTCATCAGGGGTTCCAAATATTGAGAAAACAAATGAAACGCCTCTCGGGTTTTATTGTTTTCGAAATATTTGGAATCCCCTGATGAAAGACGAACAATGAGTGTTTGACATGTCTTCTCATGCGAATGCAAAACCGACAATTTACATACGTTTCTTTTCAAACTTCATTAGCAAGTATTGTTTACCGTTTGACTGCTGTATCTAATTATTCAAAATATGGTTTATTATTCTTTTTTGATGGCAGTGATTTCAACTAGCGTACTAGTAGAGTAGTGGACAAGAGTTAGTACAAGCAGTCGGAAGGGTCGTGGTTCGAACTCCAGTGGAGATAGACTTTCTTTCTATGTCATTCTTTATTTCTTTACTTCTTCGCTCCTTGTAGTTTATCAGTATGTAATTAGTTAGTGGTTCATGAATATGATGATTAAGAAATATTGATCACTAGGGTTGGAAATATGATCAAACACTAGTGCGTTTGGAACTGGTGTTTCATTGGATGTCAAGATGCATCCATCTGACGAAGCTTCGAACAAGTATTTCACCCGGTATCAAGACCCATGCATGTGACCAAATGCAGTTCCTCCATTGGATGACTATCTCATGAATTATTAATGAGTTTGAGAATTTTATGTACAAATTCTCTTCCAACCAATAGGAACAGCTAAATACAATAGCTACGAAACAGGCACGATTGCTTTATAAACGACATTTAGAACCGCAGTGCAAATTGTAGTTTTAATATTTTGAAAAAATTGGAGGAAATTAGACACATTCCTAACCTTAAGGGAGATTTTCATGTTTCAACCAATGAGATCAAGACTTTTCACAATACCAAATTAACACCTTGCTACATCTGAATGCAGTTAGGTGCCGTACTTCTTACACGAATCATTACTTAGGGTGCGTGCGATTGACCGTATTCCGAAATAGAATAAACAGAATGATCACTACAAATGACTTATATCGGGATTTTTTAGCAACTTGAATACTAAATGTCTCCTGAATATCCATCCGTATTCTTATTCTGGAACGCACCCTTCCAGCATATAATCTCTGCAAGGTACGTGTGTTTTTCTGTATGTCCGGTCACGTGAGAAAGTGAGCACGTGGCTAGCGTATAGCTAGCGAGCACGGAGGGTACAAAGTGCAGGTTGAGGTTGACAGTTATGAAATAAATTTAAGGGCATCTCCACATTATCCTTCGCAGCCGTTCCGTAATCGTATGCCAAGTGGTTCGTTCTTATTGACGTAGAGGGAGCCGTTATGGGGCCTTCCCAAGACAGGGCCATTGAATAAACCAGGCACGAATTGGAATTTAGTTTTTTTTATTGCATAAAGAAAGAGAAGTTTGACCTTTGGCGAAACCCGAGCTCAATTTCAACTCGCATATATGACGATCGATCCCGCATATGCGTGCCTATATACTAAGAAACTTCATGCTCTCCTTGCAGCTTCACAGCTCGCTTATAATGCATCCTCCCATTGCTTCTGCAAACCTTTACTGGAAACCTATACTTAAAAATATTAGAACTAGCATGAATATGGAAGCCTCAACTTGCGACACAAAATAATAACAAAACGATTAGCGGTCGCTTGTTTAGTCCCCTGACCGACACGGGACTAAAATAGCTTTAAAGTTTGCCGCTAAGCGCAAATCATAACAGTAAACAAACTTTAGCTTCTGTAGTTTCACATTTTCAGTAGATCCTGGTGTAGTTAAAAGTTTCGGCTGAAATTATTGCAACTGTTTTGAGGTCCTGGCATGTTTTCGAAAATTAAAATATCAAGTTCTCGGAGTGTGCAATCAGTCAGGCGTGAACGTGACAGTCTGACTTTTGACGAGTCTGTCAAATCGCTTAAACTTTCTGGGAATGTGAACACAGTTTTGAAGCCAATTCGTAATGAAAGACGTGCAAAAAACTTCTATACTCTTACCAGAAAACTTCTACGTGGAATGTGGTATTCCTGTTGAATGCAAATTACGCTTTAATACATTGAAAGTTTTCCAAAACATTGAAGGTCAAAATTAGCATATTACAATTGTCTCAACAACAGACCAGTTCGATCGCGGTAAATTCCGACATTTTGAAAGCAATGGCGCGAAATACAGTGTTTGTATGGGAATGGATGGGAATCCGATGCCAAATAAAATCCGTAAAATCGAATTTCTGAAATATTCTTCAGATACAAACTTAAGGTACCAGGTAAAAGATTAACATATCGAAATTTGAGGGATGTAGCTGTGCTGGGAAGCGTGCAATCGTGTTTTCAGTTTGCCATACATAGTCTGTAAAAAATGAGTCAAATTCCGCGTGAAAAGTTAGACAATGTACACGATCGGCACGCTTCCCAGCACAGCTACATCCCTTAAATTTCGATATGTTAATCTTTTACCTGGTATCCTTTAAGTTTGTATCTGAAGAATATTTCAGAAATTCGATTTTACGGATTTTATTTGGCATCGGATTCCCATCGATTCCCATACAAACACTTTATTTCGCGCCATGTTTGCACCCCTTTCAAAATGTCGGAATTTACCGCGAACTGGTCTATGCTCCATTTGTTACTCTGCGTTCAGCTTTGATGAATACTTTCATTCATTCAAATCGTGCTCTTATAATATTTGATGCTGCTAGATGGGTATATGATGGCCTTAATACATGGCTTAGATTCTAATCAATTGCTACTATATTCGCTAGTCTAAACTTTACTTTGTCCAGTCCTTTCCAGAGTCCTTTCTAAATGTTCCTCGTATACTACGTCATAGATCCCAAAAATATCCGCTGACATCCCAATAGGACATTTTCATTATGGCGTCATTTTACTACAACTACCATTCAAAATCTCATTCAGATTTTTAAACTCAATTCTAGACTGTCCAAATTAGAGGAACAAAAGGATTCGCGCAAAGAGTTCTGGTAGTTGTAGTCCTATTCTGAGCGGTAGTGCTGAGCCCAAATTTCCTGATTTTTTTATTTTAAATAACGAAGCGCAACATGAGAACAATAACTTTAAAAATCAATTATCCATACACGAAGTTCCGGTATAAAAAGGAGAGCTCAGGGGTTTGTCACCTTCAGTTGTCACTCGGCCTTTGTGGAGTGAACATTTCCTTGATGCTTCGCTTGAGTGCACCATCTTTAATCTCTTATCATATATAATTGCCAATATAGCGTAGCCAACCTAGGCAATGGTGGACAGCGAATTTCTACATTTATAAAATAGAGGGCAAAATTACCCAACTCTGATTGGCTAATGACAGAGGGCTTTTTTCTTAATTGAGGGCAGTATTACTTGTACGCAATTGGTTGTTGTGTTACCTAGCAACAGGCTTCGCGCTGTCAAAGTTTGTCGAGAATTTTATTAGTTTGCCTTCAGCTCGAGTGTACTAATGTGTTCCAAAAAGCGAACAAATAAGGATTTTTCAAGCATTTAATGACAGCAAAACGTTAATAGGTGAGTCCACTAATCTGTTAAGTGTTATTCTACAACTTTCTGAAGGATTTTTTAAGTGAATACTGTGGTATTTAACTTAATTGGCCTCACTTATCTTTTTTTATTATTATTTAAACAATATTTGGGCTTTACGTTTGCCCCAAGAGCTCTAAGCTCATCATGGGGTTCACGTAGAAAAGTGTTTCTCCCGAAATCTGGTGTGTACTTTTTCCCTTGTTCGCCTTGAATTGTTTTTCACAACCAGATTTTCGAGAAATATGATGAGTTCACGCCAAAGAGGTTTTCACGTTGTGTTTTTCCAGAGAACGGTGGAAATGTAGGCGACTGCGTGTATTTTCACGTGCAGCTATTGTATTTTGTAATTAGGCTATTGTTTTATGTCGTTGTCGTAGACGTCAGTTGCCGTCGTGGTTGCTCAAAGTCCCTATTGTTCCACGCGGCCGCGGGAATACAACGGACAAAAAAATGAGTACTTATAGGCGAATCCTTGTGACATCATTGTTTATATTTTTGTCTCATTAGCACAAATTAAACTTCAAGCTACAAACAAACAGATTACATCAGTTGAAAGAGAATTTTAAACTTAGTAATCACCGAAAATTTGAGATTGATATGTTATATATTATCAAGTGTGACAATCTCTTTCGATTTATGGACTCTGTTTTATGTATGCTAATGGAGAAAACGTAAAAAAAGTTCGCCTGTAGCATTCACTGTAGGCGATAGAGACCTTCTAGTAGGAGCATTACTCAGCGTTAACACGAGTGGAAAAGGGATATTAACAGTATTATTCTGAATCTTATGAAACAGTGCTAAGTCAAAAAGGAGTCTCGGTCAGACAGTTAGGCCAGTTTAGTTCAGCCAGGAGCGACGTCACGCTTGTTTGATAACGACTACGCCAGAATAATAATCTGGCGTAGTCGTTATCGCGCAAAATTCAAACCAAACATAAATGTTTAACTTCGGTGTAAGGGCTACAGAGTTATTGAACAGTCATAGAATACTATTGCCAGTCATTAATGAACAACTATCTTTACTCTGATCACTTTTTATATGGTTTGTTAAAAATCTAGCATTTAAAGTGCATATGAAGCGAAAATTAAGTTGAGCTAATGTTAAAATGCTTTCAAAATGAGGAATAATCACATTTTCCGCTTGTCAACATCTCATCTAGTTTCAGAGATACTCAGGTTTTTGTAATATGCAAATGCACGACCTGTGACGTCATTGTTTGCACAGCCTGGAGACATCACAAAATGAAGAATATATATGCAAATATTGAATACAAATTACTGAAACTTTGCACATGTATGACACTGGAAAGTACACATCATTGTGCAAATTATGGTGTTGCCATGGAAACTCATGGCCACACGCACCTTTCACCTTGAACATAAAATTCCAATTTCGTTCCTTCTTACACAAAATAAGTTGCTTAAACTATTCACATACAATGCCTACATTGTTCCAAATCATATTTTGGACCCACACCAAAAAAATTGTGTTTGACAAAGGAGAAATGAGGGAAGTTTGTTATTTGTAGTGGAAGCCTGGGGCCAAAGTGTTTACATGGCAACATCATAATTTGCACAATGTGTATTTTCCATAGTACATATGTGCAAAGTTTCAATAGTTTTTATCCAATATTTGTAGAGCTATTCTTCATTTGTGATTGGTCTCCAATGCTGTGCAAACAATATGACGTCATAGGTCATCTTATTTGCATATTATTTCTTCACTGCTCTTCAATTTGAATTTCAAATTTCGAAATTTCAAAGGCGTGAAAAGAGGAACTTCGTGTTTAAGATTTCTTTATAAATAGACCACTTTTAGGGTACAGTTCAAACCTGTGAGTACGCTAAGTAAGAGTTAAATACTGTGTCTGCGTATGTTGCTTGTTCTTATGCTTATTGGTGGTTTTCATCTTCATGACGCGCGATCGCAAAATAGCGATACTTACTGGCACGTCATCCATTGTTATTAATTGTCAACCAGAGATCCATTGGTTCCTGACACAAAGCGGCCTTTTGAAATAATGGTTGTACATTGGCATAACAATTGTAATGTTTATCAACACGAAGTATCGCTATTGGTTTGCATTGATAAAATCAAATAAAACATCTTGGTCCTTGTAGAACTATCAAAAATACACTTATGAACCAAATTTAGGAACATTAGATTATTTTCCAACGGAGCTGTGGGTCAATGAAAGTACGACAATTTCACAGTACTTTGTATGCGGCCGCCATCTTTGTGTCCCTCTCTGGGACACCAACATGGCGGCCATAAAACGAAAATACACATAAAGCTTAATTTCCCATCAAAATCGTTGGGTTTCACTTCAAAACTCTTTGAATGCAACTTTTAAAGATGTATCGAGTTAAAGAAAAGAAATCGACACAATTACATGGATTTCTATGCCTTCCGGAAAACACGCTGGGTCGTTCTGTCATAAAATTGAAAATTTATTTACTCTGGAACAATACACCCAATCGATGTGAAATTTTCTGTGTAGGCTTTTATTACCGATGTCTAGAATATATACATAGAACAGTTTAAATTTTAGTTTTTTGATGACGTCACATGAAAACCAAGAATACACACCTCGGCCGAAAGAACGAAGGCTCTGGTTTCAAATCCAATTTTCCGAGGTCTTAAACGTTTTTAGTACATAGTTTTATAACTTAGTAAACTCACAGTGAATTACAAATTAAGAAAACTTCAACCTGTTAAAGTTGAAGGCTTAGCCTTTAAGTAGTTTTCTTGTTTTTCGCGAAACATTTCACGTATATACGCGTATGTACTTAAAATTAGAAACGGGTGATTGGCTCTGTTTTTTAGTTTCGGCGGAAAACTGGGGAGATCAGACGCGTGCGGCTCATCAACAGTAAAACTTTTGATGATCATGTGATTGATCATGTGATTGATCATGTGATTGATCATGTGATTGATCATGTGATTGATCATGTGATTGATCATGTGATTGATCATGTGATTGATCATGTTCTTCCGCGCACATCTTTCAAGGACGCACAGCATGTCAAGGTAGAAATAATAAAGTTAGTAGATTAGTCTTGAAGTTTCCCCGATATTCAACTCGCAAATTATATTAAAACTGCGTCTCGGAAATAACCACCAGTATTCTCTTTGACTTCGGTGAATAATTGTTAAATATTAAAGTAAAGTTGCAGGATACGTTACATCGGTAGCCTCGACAAATTCAGAAAAAAATCGTATTAAATGAAATTGATAAAAAGACAAGCTTCAAAAGTGACCGAAAGAGTAAGTTTTAGTGGTTCGCTTTAGAAAGGTTTCGTTAAAGTGCCCATAAGCCCAATTTTTTTATCTGAATAGTAAAGTATTTCGTGATTTGAGTATTGCACCTATGAGTTCTAGAGGTTTCTTTTCCAATATGCTAATTATATGATGTCCCACGAGGCTAACAAAAGGTCATTTCTTTCTTCTTGTGAATGACACTATTTTTGATTTATATAAAATATTTGGTAAAATCACTGATAAACGGCCTAAATATAACATGGATGTGTAGAATATTTTTGCTATCTCCGCCAGCACGATTTTGTCCCGGGGGAGGGGGGGGGGGTAGAACTCCCCATAAAAATAGACGGGGGTGCTCGACGTGAGAAATGAAATTCACCCCTAAAAGATAGCGATATGGGCGTGGCTCACAAAAAAATTACCCCTAAAAGATAGCACTCCAAAAGACAAGAAAATGGCATTAATTGGATTTATTAGAGACTATATAAAGACATTATACCGATTCAACTTGTGGGGTCTCATGCTCGAGGATCCAGCGCTATTTTTTCTCGGCCACAAAAATTTTGGGTCTCGGAGACCCCTAAAAGATAGCAGACCTTTGGAAGACCCCTAAGAGATAGCACTGCTAACGATTTTAACCCCTAAAAGATAGGTCGAGCACCCCCGTCTATTTTTATGGGGAGTCCCCCCCCCCCCCCCCCCCCCCGGGGATTTTGTATAATAAACGAGGGCTCCTGTGACATCGCATAATTAGCATATTGGAAATAGAAACCTCAACTATTTACTTGATATAGAATCGATTTAAGTGAAACAAGGGCTTATAGCCAATATAGGCACTTTAAGTGTAGCGCTTTAGGTTCGCAAGTAGGCCTGAGCGGATTGTGCTAGCATACTTTTTGGCATAATTGGAGCAAACGAGCATAATTTTTCAAAGAAGCACTGCTCGAGCATAATTACCAGATTGTAGCATAATTTAAAGCATTAAAGCCAAAAGCAATGCTATTATTACTTTTATAGTGCCTTTCCTAATTATTAGCTGGTATATTTTGCTTAGATTCTAAATTTTTCCAAAGCAAATACCTGAATTTCACTTAACGAGTGTGCGTTAAACGTGAAAAAAGCCAAAAAGCCGTCTTTTGTTCAGAGCGTGTGATTTGTTTCTGTGTCGGTTGGTACTAAAAAGTCTAGGACATGTCTGGGGCGTGTTTCTTTTACTTTATAAGTGTGACTTAACCTTTGAAAAATAGGTCACCTAATAAAATGTGTGAACAACTAAAAATGCCGCGCATCAACTAATGCCGGCCGTCTTCGAAAAACGTTTTTTTGTGAGCATAATTGTGTAATCTACGAGCATAATTTTTGAACTTTGGCATAATTTGGGCATAATTCGACAAAATTTGGAGCAGTGCTAGCGGCATAATATGCCACTTTTAGGAGCACAATCCGCTCAGGCCTATTCGCAAGTGATTGTGTTAAATGTGCAGCCGCCATCTTGTTTGGTATGCTTACTTATACAGTGTTTACCTAAGTGTATTGATGAGGAGTCTAATTAAAGCAAATACATGATTATTTGGTATAGACCCCTTTACAATGTGCAATAATACTATTTTGGTAATTAAATATGACTTTCTATGTTATTTATGAATGAGACTGAGGTCTTTAAAAAATCACTTGTTATTTGATTTGTTAATTGGAATCATGAGAGTCATATGTTGTCTTTTTCGGCTAGTGAGATATTTGAAGCAAAAAATAATGATTGATTTTCCAAGTATAATAGCGATGTTTCGTGTGTCGTCATCTATTGTCATTAATGTGCCAACCAGAGATCCATTGGTTCCTAACACAAAGCGGGCTTTACAAATCATGGTTGGTACATTAGCATAACAATTGCAATGTTTATCAACACGAAACATCGCTATTGCCAGCAATGTGGCTACGTGTGTCCGCTCCAGCTATTCCGAAATTAGACTATCTCGAAATCCTGTATATATCCCTCTTCGGAAATGTAGAAAGAAGTCGCTACGTTTAGTACGTCCCGCTTACGAATTATTTTGTGTCTCTGAAGATGTAAACAAGATCGGTTTTTCGGAGTGTTCCTTTTTCGGAACTGATTTTTCTCGAAAATATCTAACCATGCCATTTGTTTAGTCCAGCTATAAGATTTGTACGCCTAGTTATACTTTCTAGTAGTAGTAGTAATTTATTTAACCACGTATCACAGGTTGAGCACAGAGGCTCTTTTAAACGTGAGCGTGCAATATTACAAGATTAAACTGTATACAAATGATGGTTGCAGTAAAAGCATAAAAAGACATACATGAGTGGAATAAGTTACAATGCTATAATACTAATAATGATCATACTACAGATAAGGTTTTAGTTAATATAATGATAATAGCAATAAATACTCTAAATTAAGACTTAATATATATATATATATGTATATGTGATATTGGATAATGCTATTTACATATGTGACAGTTGCAGTTAAGTGAAGACGAAATGGGCATACTTTGAAGTTTACTTTTAAAGACTGGTAGAGATTCTATTCTTCTGACACTATCTGGTAGATTATTCCATAATTTAGAAGCTGTATAGGTAAAGGAGTGCTGCCTGTAAGATGAAGTTATTGTAGGAAGTTTAAGTAAAGTTAAGTAAAGTAAAGTTAAGTAAAGAGTCAACCAGTGACGTTCAGAAGAAAAACGTCTTACGTAATGCTGATACAGATTTCTGTAATAAATATCCGTTCCGTGGAGACGTCGGCTGGCGCAGTACGCCTTGCCTCTCACCTCTGTGGCCCGGGTTAGATTCCCGATCACGGTACCGTATGTTGGTATCTCACCCTTGTTCCGATGGTTTTTCTCCGGGTTCTCCGGTTTTCCTCCCCCTACGAAAACCAACACGCTAAATTCGATCTGTGGTTTAGCCGGGTCCCGACTTTGATCAGCCTCTATGGTTGTTTCAGGTCTCGTTCAAATTCAGTTTAATATTCCGAAATCAGAATACCTCGAAATCTTGCAGATATTCATCTCCCGAAAATGTAGAAAGGGGTTTTATTTGTTTTGTTTGATTGTGTAGGCAACATTGTTTTTGGTGTATTCCTATATAAACCTTTTCCCCCGCGTTTTTTTGTTTTGCTCTGACGATTCGAGCGCTAGCCGCTATTTTCAAATGGAAGTGCAGCTAAACACCGTAAATAGTGTTCGAAAGACTCGCTTTAGCTTTTTGTGGCTGGCCAACACTATAACATTTTAATACTGGTTCAGCAGCATATATAGTTGACTGAATCGTTTGACCCAAATTAATTTCAACACGATACAACATGGGATGACAAACAGTCGAAGAATAATGCTCCGGGCTTAACACCGAAAAATCCCCTTTAACAGGCCCAGTACCACGGAACGAGGATTTCCATTTTCCCGTGTCACGGTGCCCAAGTATAATTGCGTTACTTATAGAAACCCATACCGGTAATGTGTTTTTTTAGTTTCTAAACTTTCTGCTAGGATTTTCGAGCGGGCACGATCCCCCTTGTGAGTTCCGCATGAGAGAGTTTAATATATTCCTAAATATGCGTATACAATTAAATATTACTCTATTGTCTAAGCTTTGTTTTCTGTGTTCATTCGCGAATAACCATGTACTTAACTAAGTAACTGATTAACGAAGTCCTCGCTCGCTCAATCCGTTGATAAACCCAGAAAATAGGACTGTGTTTGTCCTCCTCATCCATGGGAAGATGGGAAGACAAGGTACGGTATTAATATAACGATTCCAGCAGTGGATAAATTGTTTGTGCTTGAAATCATTTGTTAATTTGCAAGTGACCTTACAATTTCGCCATGTGCTGGTGTTGCCACGAGGTGTTATACATGTATGTTAATCGGAAGTGTGTAGCACACACTGCGTTAACCAGTCCGTTCTGGCCATTCGTCTAGAATACCATCTTATTTATCTCGAGGCAGCAGCAAGCCCGTTTCGTAGAGAGCTTAAGCAACGACGACGGGGACGGCAGTGACGACGGGACTTAGAAAAGTGTTTTCTCCCGAATTATGACGTTTACTATTTCCTTCGTTCGCCTTTAATTACTTTTCACATCCATTTCTTCGAAAAATATGATAGGGATAGAGTTCCGTTCACGCCGAACGAAAAACGAAGCGATTTACTCTCGACCGTTCGCGTTCTCTTGTTGACGTAGAATATGGAGTTTTCACGTTGTGTTTTTGCAGACAACGGTTGAAATGTAGTTGCTGCGTGCATTTTCACGTGCAGTTATTGTATTTTGTAATTAAGTCTATTGTGTTATGCCGTCGTTCTAGACGTTGCCGTCGTCGTTGCTTAAAGCTCTCTTATATAATCAGTCAGTCTCTTTGAATCGCATGGGTCACTGGATCCAGTACTGTATATTCCAACCTCGTTTGCGTTTGTAGGGGTTTTAGCAAACTAGAAATGTTCCAAGATTTTAAGGCGATTATAACTCTGTTATTTTTCTTTCTTTTTACAAGGGAATGTGAGTGATGAGGGTGGAATATTGACATTTCTAAGAACTATTTTTTTCTCCTGCCTGTTAACTAATTTGAATACCTTCACGGTTCACTGACTCGATAATTGACCTATATCATTATGACGTCAAATCAAAACAATCTATTGTTTAAACGCTAAGGATCACGGTCGTGGGAGGGGGACAAAACAGCAACAACGCAAAGGAAATCGCTATCAAATGCATTTTGAATAACGTAGAATAGCGGTAACAGCCACCAAATACGGTAAATATTGTGGGATAGACATTGATACAGCTGATATATGGAAACCAGACAATTCGAAGTTAAATTTTCCTCTAGCAGAGTAGATTTAGTTCAAAATTCTATTGTTCGAGTCGATTCTGTCCCCCTCATAAAGCCGTGACGTCATAATGATATAGGGTAATTATTCCTCCAAAAATGTATCCCTTGAGGGTTTTCCCGCCGAATTTATCTTTCAGTTCAAACTTCAAATTTTCTTGTGGTCTACGACGCCGACGAAACGGACCCGCGCGGCGTTAAGAAAAACGGGAACTCAAGGTTTAATAATTAGCAGAAAGATCGTGGATTTAATCAAGTAAAAATGAATTTTAACGGGACTTGATCAGCCATAGGGGCTGATCAAAGTCAGGACCCGGTTAAACCACAGATAGAATTGGAATATAGCTGTCGTCTTCAACGCTCACAACGTGACTTGCATATAGCTTCCACGGCCTACCGGTATACGTTTTCTTATGCGTTTTCGCCATCAGTCCACAGGTAAATAATGAAGAGATTTTATCGTGGAGTTATAAAAAACACAAGAGTTAAATCGTTTTCGTGTGAACAGCAAAAACGAAGGTTTCGAAAAGGTGTGACCGTCAATCAGATAACCTGTGTACACAGCGTTTTAGATCGTTTTTAACGTTTCCGCACGGACGGTTGAAAACGAGATGAAAACGATTGCGTCAACGGAAAACCCCTAACGCATTTTCACTGAAAAGAAAACGAAGATTTTTGAATACGTAAACAGAATTTTACTAACTGAAAGTATATTCTAACCAGGTTCAATCAAACCCCCTTTCTCTCTCTCTCTCTCTTGTAAAGAAAACAAAGAAGTTGTCATGATTGAACCCCCCTTTCGAACTCCCTGTCGCAGAATTCTCATTATCAGAAATGGACAACAGTATGGCATCCAAGCATGTATATAATTTTTTTAAATGGCGCTGGGACTAGAATTTGACTGGAAAGGTAATAAAATGTTTTGTTTGTGTACCTTGTAAGTTCCAAGCATCTGTAATCAACTTTCTGGACATAAAGAACACTTTGGACTATAAGATTATACGACTTCCGTCGTATTTGTGGTTAAGTTCCCATGAGCTTTGAATCTTTGCTTCTTTGACCTTAGACTCCTTACACCTTGCACCTTGCAGTAGCGAAAATATGCAAGGTGTGCCTCAGCTTAGCACTTGCGGCATTGGTTTGAATATATGCTTTCACCTTCCGAGTATTGGATCTGTAGATATAGAAACAAGCTGCATTTCTCTAGTATTCGTGATAAATTTGTGGTTCTCGTGAGGATTGAAGAGTCTTAATACAGAACATTGGGTATCTTTATCGGTAAAGCAAGGAAAGAGCCCAGTAACATATACTTCACTCTTCTGACCCTTTGCTTGTTGTTTTCTTTCTTTCTTCTCCGCCATCTTGGAAGTTAGTCTCCATAGGGACCTGTGCTCTAAATACTGTAAATACTGCATACTCCAGTCGCAAATAGAGCTAAGAGGAACAGGCAGATCAATATAGCTGTGGATTCCCACCAAACGTTATTGTTTTAGTCATAATTTGAAAAAAGGTTCAATTGAGTGAATATGTTTGATATTCCACTTCTCTCTTCTATTTTCATAGTAAAATTGGGAAGAGAAAAGCCATGAAATATACATCTCGTAAGCTGCTACTTTATTGCTTGAAGCACACCTGTGTGACATTTCTGCTGACTGTAGATCAATTCTGATAATGGGGCCCACCCAAGGTGTGATTGGGATTTAAATTTTTCCCCATTGATGCACGCCTACACAAGAATACACAAAAATATGTTATCGTTTCGGTGTATGTGGTATTCCTTCCATTGTTAATTTTTAAAAGAAATATTAGAATTGGTTTCGAGTTTGGATTGAATTTGATTTTTGAAAATAATTCTGTAAGAAAAACCCAGAAAGTCTTGTCATCAAACCACCTGAAATCTTACCTTACAACGGTTCCTGACTTGATGATTAGGGTTGTAATTCATTGTTTTTAGTTTTTGTCATCTTTGTTTTACTTTATCTGTGCTCCAGTACCTACAGAAGGAACCCTTGCAACATACTGCTCAGAGGTGTCTCAAAAAACGCAAACCTAGACAACTAAAAAAGACCTGGAAAGATGCAGCGAATAGCATGATTTTTAGTTGTTGGTAGGAGTAAAATATTCAACACTGATTTCGACTAGGAGGTAACAGAATGGAGCTCACAGACACCTCCAGAATTCCCCTTGGATTTCAAATTGGGTTCAGATTCAAATTATATAGCATTTAAGAACAGATGCTACCAGTGCTATGCACGCTTATTTAATGTTAGTATAACTTAAGGGCATAGAAAGTGCTACCTCCCATCTCACAAGCACAGCCAACCATTGAGATAACCATCAGAATGAGTGTTAAATAACATATTTCGGAGTGTTTTTGTTATCCTGGTTATAAGCTCTGCCAGAGATAAGCCCTGAGGGGCAGATCCAGGAAATGCAGAAAGAGGGGGCTGCAGCATAAGCCGAACCTTGTGCCATATAGGCGCGATTAGCTAGGGGGGTGTGGGGGCATGTATCCCAGCCAACAAAAGGGAGGTCTGCGGCCCCCTTGCCTCCCCCTCCCCCCCCCCCCCCCCCCAGGGTTTATAAGTGGGATTTAAATGCAGCATTGTAAGCCATGAGTTGACCATTAATCAGTAATAATGTCATGTTTCCAGGTCGTGGGTATCGGGCACACTTCGAAGGATACTACAACAATGTATTTGAAAAACGAATAGAAGAACTTATGAAAAACGTAGACAGACCTGACAGTCACCCTCCTAACAACTACCAGACACTTCCTCCACAAGAACCAATGCCTCTCAGGACCAATTCATTCTACTCTGGCGATTCACCAAGTACTGGCGAGGCACGGCTGGCAGAACATGAGTGGAGACGCCGAGGTCATGGTGTGAATACCAGGCTACAAAACAGAGGCATTGGGAAGAGAGGAAGGTTTGAGGGCTACCAGAGATTGGCTCCCTATCAGGTCCCATCACCCTTGGTGCAATCAGAGAACCCAAATTCTGTGTTTCCAGCAACCACTTCATCACCTCACATAACAACTTCAGAGGTTTCACCTTCTAAGGGAAGGCGGCTGTCCTCTGGTGGACCGAGACTGAGATTAGGCCACCCATCACCAAACACTGCACAAAGGAATCTTTTTCATGATGGTTCAACCAATTTAGATAATGCATCAGGTTTGAACAAACAAAAGTGGTTTTAGCTTTTTCAAAATCCTATATTCAGTGTCTCAGCCCTTTGTTCAAAAGCCCTTTGTTCAAAAGTCTTGAATTTCACAGTTCAACTTCAGCCTGTGACAAATGTGACTCGCTGATGCCATGCTAATACCAGTGTTCTCTCCAGACTTTTCCCAGTGTTCTTGTTAATTTTCCTATATTTCATTGATATTCATATGGTTCACTGGGATTCTGGGTGTCCAATGAAAATATTGCATCCCAAGACACAATAGGGCCATTGATACGAGAGCAGGTTAGCCATGGCTTAGATAGCTGTGGCTAATCTAAGCCACACTTACCTAAGCTGTAAAGTTCACAAACAATGCTAGTAATACAAGGGCTTAAAGATTAAGGCATGGCTTGAGTTAGTCACAAACTTCAGTTTTTGACCTATTTATACAAATCATTTGTGGCTTAGATAAGCTGTGGCTAGCCTAGTCCTCATAGAAATGGCCCTAATGATGCACTCTGGGTACACCTCTGGCAGTCACACATGTACTTGCCTAATGGGCTTTTAACTTGCTGTTCATTTATAAAACTTATTGAAAGGACTTGAAGAAAGCAGAGTGATGGAACATGCTGTTTGGAGAACTGCCTGCTACACTTTGTGTAACTGAACCCTATAACGTGGAACCCTTACACCTGTGGGATGCAAAAGTTATAGGATTTTGAAGCATGTTTAAAACCTCAATAGTTGTGTACTGTTTCAAAATTGTACTCATAGTTGTCATAAACTTGTATGTGAAATGCTATATGGTAATTTTAAGCTGAAAGTATGTGGTGTACTTAGCCTTTACTGAAAGTATGTGTTGACTTAAAGTGCCTATGAATTGAAATTTTGATCTCTGCAGTAAATGCTTTCAAATTTAGGAAGAACTGTTTTTTTTTGTGGTCGTCAATGTTTCCTATTGTTTCATAATTATTCGTGTTTTTGGAATATGCAAATTAGATGATTTATGATGTAATTAATAATTATTATTGTGCACAGCCTGGAGACAAATAGCCTGCAATGCAGACATATTTTTTCAGTCATAAATTCGAAGAAAAAAGTAACATCTGCTTACCCGAGCGCATAATTAGCTTCCAATATGCACACCTCATTGTGTTATGGACCAATCAGATTTTACCTTCCATATCCTGGAAAGTGATGTAATGTTACAATTAAAAGGAATTTAGACAATACATTTGCCACCGACCAATCATAGGAGAGTGTTCACTGGCATGCCAATTCACTAAAATTCTAACAATGGCTTTGATTGGGCAGAAAAAGAAAACAAACATGCTGACGTCATGCTTGCATATTGGAAACTAATTAAGCACTCGGGTAAGCAGATGTTACAAATGAGAGTGAAAAAATACGTCTGCATAGCAGGCTAGGAGACATCACAAAATGAAGAATATCTTTGCAAATAATTGGTAAAAACAATTGAATCTTTGTACATGTATACTGGTATAAAGAAAATACACATTGTTATGCAAACCATGATGTTGCCATGGTAACACTCTTGGCCCTAGACTCGTTGAAGAAGGAAAATAATTTCCCTGATTTCTCCTTTGCCAAAAACAATTTACTGAACATTATTTACGACTTTCAACTGATTCCATAGGCACTTTAAGTCAAAGAAAGGCATAGTGTTTGACTTAAAAATGCACATACACAGATGGCTTAATTTTGGCCTTAATTGATGGCTTAAAATGTTAAGCCCAACTATTGCATGTCTGTAAGTATATTGTTCACATGATTTGCCTGGACTCACCATAAGGGATTTATTAACAGTTGCATCTTGGCACAGGCTCACTTCAATCTTCCATGTTGCCATTTAAACCAAATGAATGTTTAAGCACTCTTTATTTATCGAGAGAGAACCTCAAGAACCATTAATGTTTTGTGTGAAAAGTTTTGGATAAATAGACATATTAAGCCTGAATCAGTGATACCTACCTGGATCGAAGGGCTGTGTGCCACAAGGGCATTAAGTGACTCCTGATCACATTCTAAATTCTCCTTCAAGTTCTTTGTTTTCTAAGGAAGAATTTAGAACATGATCAGGAGTCACTTAGGCCCTTGTGGCACACAGCCCTTCAATTTATCTGGGTAGATTTTTATGTCACCAGTATGGAACTTTTGGGCTCGAATCTTGGACATCTCTCTCAAGGGATGGAAGTAAGCCTGTGGCAAGTTGTGACTGTTTTATCAGACTACATGTGTCAGGAACTTTGAGTTACCAACTCATGTTCTAAGTTTTAAATACATACACATTCTTTTGTAGGTATGTTTTGGTAATGTGTTTTAATTTCTGATCTCTCAAACTTAGGTTTACCTACTTTGTCTGCCATACATGTACCTATGTCTTCTAGTACAGCACAGAGCCCTTCAAACATAACTGCTACTTCTTTATCAACTTCAACAACAACTTGCCTTCCAAATAGTACAGCCACTACAGCAACAACACCAACAACACATACTTCTTCTTCCACTGACAGTACAAATTTGACCAAGGATATGAATGTACAGGCTGGCCCTTCAATGATCATCAGTATTAATTCTGCACCATCTTCAAAATTCACTAAAAGGCCAAACAGTTTTCTTGCTGATGCTGAAAATGCACCACCACCAAAGACAGTTAGAATTGCACCATTTAATCGCGCCCTTCCATCAAGTGGAGCAAGCGACTCTAATCAACCTGAAATACTTTCCATTGCCGGCGGAGGCAGTACAACTCTATGTCTCCCTCATCCAGTTCCATCTGTTAGTGTTCCTCCATCCAAGTTCCCCCCTGGAACAAAGATGAATTCAATTGGTGGGGATGGAGCTTTCATGGCATGTGTACCAGCGTCTTGTGATGGGAGCTTCTCGCCAAGAGCAGTAAGAGCTCATGCTTCTAATTGCAAATGCGCTGATCACATAGAGGCACAATTCTTATATGGACCCAAAGATAAAACTAGTGGAACAAAGACTGATCCTCTAGTTATTGACTCTGATGAGGACGAAGTTCAAATAGTGAAGGATGTTCCATCAACCCCAGCAAAGAATGGTCAGGGTAAGAGAACATCGAGTGCAGTAAATGTTGTTAGTATAAACCAACTAGTGGACTATTACAAATCCTGCATTCTGATTGGCTACCCTACTATAGGTCTATTTGTGATAGCCCATGGTTGAGAAAAACCACAAGTATTTTCACGAAATAATAACATTTTTCAACTTCAATTTGTTTCTTTCTATTATTTTCTACTGTCCGACTAGTTAGTTTATACTAAAACAATTAGACCTCTCGCCCTCATGGGCTACGAGTTAAATAGCCCATTCGGCGCTATTGACTCGTAGCCCATTCAGGCTGCGGGTCTAATTGTTAATTAGACAATTTTTGAAAGGCTTTCTTTGAACTTTGGTTTTCAATAATATTTTTGAAAGAAACTAATCAAAAAAGAAAACTACTTTTATAATAACTATATATACCGTTAAACAAAAATGTTGTTATGAAACTCAAGTTCTACCTTTTTACAAATATTAACTACTTATTGGTAGGGCTTAAAGTGCATATGAGCCTTCCTGCAATTTTCATAGTTATGAATTTCAGAAAAGTTGAGTACTCCTGCGAAGAAATTTTTGGTTTACAGAGAATACTCTATCTTCTATGCTTGTTTGAAATCGTGGAAACGTGACCTTTCCTGACCCATGACCATGTAAGTAAAAGCCTGGGTCGATACCTCTGTCGACGTCATCTCATTAATGCATTATTTTCCATGGCACCTTTCTATCACAACAACATCGATTTTTAGATAATATACACAGTTTATGAGCTGTTAGTAAAGAAAAAAGTCATATTAGTGAAAATTGAAAGTTTTTATTCAAATTGTTGCAAAGTTGAATTAATTAAATGACGTCTACCGAGGTATCGACCCAGGCTTTTACTTACGCGGTCATGGGTCAGGAAAGGTCACGTTTCCACGATTTCAAACAAGCGTAGAAGATAGAGTATTCTCTGTAAACCAAAAAATTATTGGCAGGGGTACTCAAAACTTTCCTGAGGTTCATAGCTATGAAAATTGCACGAAGGCTCATATGCACTTTAATGTTATTGCTGGTTTGTAACCAAGCGCTAGAGATTCAAATAACAAAGACATGTCGGCTATGTTGGTTGATCTAAGAAAAGAAGCTAACAACTGAAGGAATCTTTTTGTAACGTTCACCAATATGGTGGCAATGACATATGGAAATGATGTGAACTTTTGTAGGAAGTTTTTTTGTTGTTGTTTACAATGGGTTTACATATACTTTATCTATAAAAGTGTCAATTTTTGGAAACAGTGTTTTCTTGACTTAATGATTGGTTTTGTGGAAAATTATTCTTTGCAACAACTTTTTAGATAAAAATTATCATTGTCTGATTTGCTTATTACCATTGGAAATAAGAATACATGCCATAATACATGTAGGTTACATGATATATTTTGCATTTTGCTTCCTCAATATCAATAATAATTATTGTGTGATGAATGACGTTTTCCCCACAAGTTTCTTTTCATGGTCAAGGCCCTGCACACTTCACGATTTTAGATTGTTGGTACAATTTAGTTTATGTCCTCTTATTTACCACTGTTTGCATCATCTCATCGTCATCAGACTTGGGTTAGGGAATGTTGGCATTAATATAAGCACTAGCTCAGTGTCACTGTTTGTAAAGTTCATGGGGCATACTGTCAAGTGTTACTGAGGTTCAAAATTAGAAGGTTTTGTATGAGATTCAGGAAGTTGTGACTGATTTGCCTTATTTTCATGAGTCAGTTTCAAAAGTACATTACTAATTTTGCAAGGATTTATTGTTTTATTCTCAATGTGCTAAATGTTTATAACAAACTCTCTTTTACCGTACATGGTGTAGTTTATTTAGAAAACATTGAATTTTGAAATTATGCAAATTAATTGCAGTCAATTTTTGAATAGGTCTATGGTGGAGGACATCAAAATAAATTATTGTAAATTAGTTAAGGTCTCGATAAAGGTTAAAAATGGAAAAGTTTCGAAAATGCGTTTTTTCGAAAATTCTAAATCTAAAAGCCCTAATCTAGCATCACAAAAAAAACTCAAACTCAAAATAATTATTTAAAGCCTTGAAAATGCGACTTTCTGATTTCCCGCTAAAAAAGGCGCGAAAAATGATTGACAGCTGCTGTCATTCACTGGGCATGTTATTTCATTCTTGCCATCCTGTGATTTTCTGCGCTACTTTTCGTTCGTAAAGATTTCCTACATTTATAATGCAATGCCCAAAAGTGTAAAAGTAGATCTTTCTTGGTGCCGCATTCAAAAAAGAAGAAGGAAAAAAACAGCACAATTTAGTTTGTAATAATTTAAGTTCTTTAATAGGACAAACAATGGCTGGAGGGATTATACTCTAGTTCCAAGAAGTTAGAATCATCGAAGACTGAAAGTCCACAAAGAATGAATCAATAAAGTTTTGTTATCTTCAATCGGCCTAAAAATTAAAGAGAATTCGATGCAGGAAGCTAAGGTTTGCCGATTTTGTTTCTGTAGAAGTAACGAGCATCGGTGAACTGCATAGCTTTCTCTGTTCTGTGGCTCGTTTGAACTTTGTAATCAGCCGAGACTGAACACAACACGAATCGGCTTTGATTGGCTAATGTTAATGAGATTACCCTTGGAGGCGGGACTTCTTAGTCAACCGTGAAATGAATTGAAAACCTTGATCGGGCTGTTTCTCAGCTCTTTTTTTCGGCCAAAAACAGAACTGTGTTGAAGTCCAGCCTTTTAGCGTTTTGTTCAATTTTCCTAAATTTTTGACGTGTCGTAGAAAACAGCCGTTTCTCAAATATTTTGAAATTATTTTTTGTTCAGGTTTTATGACCTGGTTTGTATCAAAATGGGATGAAAAACTACTTTTTCAACTTTGAAAAATGATAAAATCTGTAATACGCAATATATCAAAAATGCCCGACACAGTATTTGAGTCAATTTAGTTGGAATTCGAAAGGGCTAATTAAGAAAAAAAATGTTTCAAAGCCTGAAGGGCTGAACTCCTTCTGGTGGACGGAGTCATTTCGCGTAGAAATATATACAACAACTACACTTTTAACTTTTGTTCAAAAAAGATTAAATATATACTTTCTTCAATTCAAGACCTTTAAAACAGTATATAGTACGTCTATGTGGCTTTAATTCCAATGTTGCAAGAGCGTTTTTCCGAAATGACACGTCAAACCTTTATCGACACCTTAAGTTGATAATGCTCAAGAAATTGATCTAATAAAACATTTTTGTATTACTCACCAATTTCAAAAGATCAGATTAACACATTAACGAGCCAGAAATGTCTTTTGTGCTTTCAAGATAACTCCACCATGTCATCACCGCAAAAGGAGAGTGAACAAAATCAGAGGACCCAGCCATTAGAAACACCTAAACAGAGTGTAAGTTAATAAAAATAACCTACCTATGGCATTGAAATAGAGCAGATTTTGTATGACTGGGACAAACTACGGCACTGACTATGGCATGGTTACTGTATGGCATCTGTGACATTGAAATGGTTTCCCTATTCTTTTTTTCTTTCTGATCCAATCAAATTACAGAGTTACGGTACAGTAAGTTACATCACGATAACGGTAAGGCTATGGACATGCTGTAGTTTGTCTCACTCATACGAAATCTGCTCCATGTACTACATGTATAATGTAGCTGGTATTTGGCCGTGGATATTACCTGTTCTGAGAAGGGAACAGTTTCCAAGAGTGGAGCATGAGGAAAACTGAGTAAGGAACATTTAATGTCCACGGAGAAATGAAGAGCTGTTTGCAAAATGGGCTTGGAATGCAAAGTGATAATAGTAATAATATTTATATTAATTAGATTTAATAATTGAAGATCGAAGTGGAACATTATTAAAAAAATATTGCTGTTGGAATTGATGTTGCTCAAGTCCTCAATGCCAGTTCCCCTCTTGCTACATGTACTAACTGTAAAGTTATTGCTAAAACCATATTTATACGTCAGCGAGAAGCTGTGTTAACCATGTGGGAGATGTGTGACTGCTCATTCATGTAGGAGATGTGTGTGCTCATACGCCTTAGTATAGTTACGTAATACGTGTACCCTTGTACGTTTTCATGCCTAACTCACTTGATATTAATGGCAGGTGGCTCAAACTTTGACGTACATGGTATTGGGCCCTCATATATCACTTACCGTATTTTATCACGTATAAGCTGCACCTTTTTTGACTTTCAGATTTTGAAAGTAACAAAAAATTGCCACAAAGTTGGGGTGTGGCTTATATGCGAGTGTTTTCAGAAAACTTTTTTTGCAATGACCGTAAACAAAGCCATATGAACAATAGAAATGGCACAGAACACGACTGTTAGTAAGATTTCTACTCAAACTCCTCCTTCGCTTTCCAAAGAAAACTACCTGTCCAGTTGCCAATGTCATGTTCTCTGCTAACTCCTTGAATGGTTCCTAGTGTTGTTAAAGGCCATAATTGGTCTTGGAAGCCTTCAAATTTTCAAATAAAGTAGAATTCTCATCAAGTTCATGTTCAACTTCGGAGCTCATGCTCGATCGGACGTTTGAGAAAACTCTCGCTCCAGGCCTCCTTGAAAATCCAGGATGGCGGACCACAGACTCAGACACGTGCTCATATAGTTTCGCCAGAAAATCTTACTTTCTTGTGCGCTTAAAGGAATGAAGTTCGTTAAATATGTTGTTGGTTAATGGGGGAACAACAGCAGAAGAATTCTGAAGTGATTTAAAGACATCAGGTTAAAATATACACAAGAAATGACAAGGAAAGTTGTAACCAATTCGTTGTTGTGATATGACGATCTCTTATGAAGAAGTTTTGCTTCGATTACGGGCATTTATGAACTTGAACACAAGCCTACTCTTACTGAATTTTGTGGTGTGGCTTATACATTGTATGAGGTTTTTCCTTAAACCTTTCGGGAAAAACAAGCTTCTGTTTATCAGGCTGAAGTTAGGGGTGCGGCTTATACGTGAGGTGTGGCTTGTACATGATAAGATACGGTAGTGATGATGTTGTAACAATAACATCATTGGTCACATGATTTTTAGTACATGTCCGTATCTCCCTCATTTCTAATGGCAGTCAGCTCAAAGTTTGACAGACATGGTATTGAGTCCCCATGAATCACTTAGTGGTGATGTCATAACGATGATGTCATTGATCATGTCACTTTTAGTACACACCGTTATCTCCCTCACTTCTAATGGCAGGCAACTCAAACTTTGACAGACATGTTATTGGCACTATGTTTATATTCATCTCCACAAAGTATGCTATTGTCTTTATAATCCTTCAAAATTAATGTTTTCTTTTATGGGAGGCCTCATGCAGTACACTCACAGGGGATGTATTCCGATGCTGATATTTGTCATCACATGGGAGATAGAGTATTTGGAAGGTTATAATGAAGGAATGCTAGCAAAATATGTGATAAATTAAGCATTAATTGCATTTAGACCCTTTTAATTCTTTTTCAGGAAACACCACTTACAAGCTCTCGGACACCTGTATCTCCAAGACAAAGTGAGTGCAGGCATGTTTTGAATTAGTTTATCTTAGGAAGTGAAGTATGAAAAATAATGTTTGGGAAAGAATGAGTAACTGCTTCCCATCTACTATGCAACAATCATTCTGCATTCAGGTAGCAGCATGAATGTCCCTAGCCTGTGTACAGCAGCTGCTCACCCTAGAAAATCGGGAGAGAGCATCTGATTTACGTTCGTTAATTGTGTTCCAGGTCGCATGTATTTTCCCAGAATTCTGGGGAATGGATATGATTGGTTGGTATATCATAATTCATTACGTATCACACTTCTGTTTTGATTGACTCAACTGACATGTCACTGGTTACTCACCAATTGCAGATTTTCATAACGTGAGTTTGGATTGTGTGCTCCAGTTTCCACACATTTTTACCAGTTGTTTTGGCACTTGGTCACATTCTATCAACTAACTAGCTGTGCGATTGGTAATGTGGTTATAGTTAGGGAGTTGAGGTCTCATTTTCTAGTCAGCCCTAGAATATCACACCAAGTCAACCTCATTTGCCAACACAGATGGTGGTATTTTCAGTGGTTCTTTTGCATCCCCATTTCTGGAGACAGGACTACCATTTTACATGGTCATTCAGGGATTCACAGTCCCCAATGTAGATAGCCAGGATTTTACACCTTTAGAAGAATCACTACCTTGGGGTTTGAATGCAGGTCTTTGGCATGAAAGGCAGAAGTGCTACCCATTATACCATGCAGCTCTCCTAAAAAGTAGATAACTTTAATGTGTAAGAATATGAAAGAGCAGCCATTGTCACTGGATCTTATAAGCAGTTTGTGTAATCTCTACAGTGAATAATTAATATTTTCTTTGACATTTTCCAGGAGCCAAGATGAGTGCTGACTTCAATACAAGTAACACAGTGTAAGTCATGGCATGCTTTTGTTGGATGTTCCCCTAAAGGTTAAAAGAGTCTCTTTATTTAATGGCCTGTAGATAGCACCAATCAAGATCTTCTTAGTTTTCGGCTGAGACAGCTCTAACCAAATTACTTCAATAGTGGAATCCTTGAAATGGTTATAACTCAAATGTTCAGCTATATAAATTGCCAAACCTCCCCCGTAGTAGCCTGTCTCTTCTCATCAGACGGAATCCAGGAAGTGAAACTTCTTCATCTGAGAACAAGTTGTCTAGCCAGGTTTCATTCAATGAAATAACATGAGGCTTATGCTTGTCGTAGATGGGTATAGAGAGGGGTAGGTGCTTGGGGAAGGGGGGCCATTATTTGACCCTCTCACAACAACCATGTTAGCTATTGTCAATGGGTCCTTATTCTTTTCTAATTGTTTTCAGGCCATTACCTCCTACCAGCCAACCCTCCACCAATGAAGTCATTGGACCAGAGGTTGGATTATCACTAGCTAAAATTGCGTCCAAGGTGAGTAACAGGATGTGGTTGGCGCAGCGTGCAGAGGGTAGTGGCAGCAGCAGCAGTGCTTCAAGTTCATCGGACTTCACACCAGCATCACCAAACCCAGATGGTAATTTCATGTACTAGTTACAAATATATGAATGACCAAATTGTATTGGATATACAATGCCGAGCCATCAGGTGAGCCATTGTACATCTGATACAACTTTGGATGTGAATATTGTAATGAACATGTATTTATGACATGAACTATGGAAATTAAAAAAATTGTCTTAAATTTTGATGAAAAGCATAAAATAAGAGTTTGTCATCATGGACATGTGCAATGTGCACAATACAGATCCTATACTGGTGAGACAGTCTGCATCCATCAAGACAGAAGTTTTGCCTTGTCATTTTACCTGGCCCAAGATATCAGTTATGAAACCTTTTTCAACTTTAAAAAGGAATAAAATCTGTAATATGCAACATATCAAAAATCCCCAACACAGTATTTTAGACAATTTAGTTGGGATTCGAAAGGGATAATTGAGTTTTTTTTTCAAAGCTGAAGGGTCAGCTGAACTTCTGGTGGACGGAATCATTTTGCATTGAAAAATATGCAAGATCTACGCTTTCAACTTTTGTTCAAAATGAATTAAATATATACTTTCTTCAATTCAAGACCTTTAAAGCAGTATATTTACAGTATAGTGCATCTATGTGGCTTTAACTGAAATGCAATCTTGAACATTTTTCCGAAATGACACCTCAACCATTAATTTTATTGAGATCATCTGTTCTGATGCTCTCTACTTTCTGTGGTACTTTGGAGAGATTTCCTATTGATTCCAGCTTGCTGCCCTTTTTTCCATACAGTAAATGCTCCATTTCTCGCCAATCCACAGAACTTTGTAGAGATGTTAAGAGAAGTAAAAAAAGTCAGGTAAATTACATTGTAAATGTACTCAATAAAAACAGTTGTCCGTTTCCTGGATGTAATTTGTGCATGTCTATTTCATGTGTTTGGCTTTGAAAATTTCCAAGAACTAGTTTCCTGCACAGTTTTTGAGGAGGATCTGACAAATATTATCCTGGGGCCATAATTCATGGTTAATCCAGAGGCTCAGAGAATAAAATAAAGTAAAAGTTAAGGGAGAGAGGAAGGAGAAGGGACTGTGGTCAAATCTGTTGACATTCCATGTAAATATTACTGTAAATACCATGTATATGCTGCACCCCCAAATGTACAGGTCATTTTTTGGAAATAAGTTCATAAAGGTTCAGAAATGCTTGTTTCTCTTATTTCCTTGAATCCCTGAAATACACGGCAGTAACACTTTGCGGTGACGGGTCCAGGCCCGCAACCTCAATAATTATTATTACTGTATTTACCTGTGTATAATAAGCGCATATGAAATTTAAGCCTGTATCTGAGAATGTTTTTGTGATTTTCTAAAAAATATTTTTTACCAAAACTCCTTTTTTTTAAACCTCCTTGGATGTTTGAGAAGACAGTGAAACAGCCTCTTTTTGCCTCCAAAAGATCATTAGAGCAGCACTGAATGATTCATTGTGCAAACAAGTCAAAGAAAGAGTCTTACATTGGGTCTAAAATGCAAACAATTTCATAGTCATAAATGTGTGAACCTGTAGAAACAAGTCCTTGAAAAGTGTGGATTGTTCTTGATAAGTCCTTGAAGAAAAAGTTCTGAATTTTGTATTAACCATGTTTATTGATTTGAAAGTGAGATTCTCAACATATTTGACCAGAGGCCCCTCTTCTCCCTCTTTTAAAATGGGGAAAAGACTTAAAAAAGGGAGCAATATTATTAACTATTTTATAAAAATGGTCACAAGTACTAAAAAAGTCTTTACCAGCATAGAGTTCAAAAACAAGTAAAAAAATGATTTGGGATTGTTTTGACAAAATGTTCCTTACTTTTATCATTGCAGGCCATACAAGAGGCTACGTGTTACTGCAAGAAATCTCTTCCAAGCTTCCAAGTCCTGTAATCTAGAAAAAGTAGTTGCTCTTCTTGGTAAGCCAGTATACTTACAAACAACATAGAGTAGTACTGCAATCTGTGATTCCATAACACATGGCAAAATATCACAGTGGTGATTTACATTTAATCAACTGTCACAGTTTTGTGATTTAATCTTTAAAGGGATGCTGTCAATCAAATGGAACCTTAAAGTTTCTTTTGACAACACAAAACTACAAAAATAACACCCTGAGATAGAAGAGAAATTATATGTGAATGTCCTCATTTTTGATAGAGGATGGCAGAGATTAAAGTGGATGACAAAGGTTTATTGTAGAAACATTATTTCGGTTACAGTGAACTGATTTCAAGTTGCTCTAAATTTGCTCTAAGTTGCTCTAAATTTGTATTAAAAGCTGTACATTTCTTCCACTCAATCTTTGCCATCCTTCATCAAAATTGCCTCAATGTTTCTCCAGTATACCTGGAAAGCATACTCTTCTAATATGAGTAGTTATTTTTATCTGTTGTCGTGAGAAAGATTATCATTATTTTAGGTGTTGACAGTGGCCACTTAAAGACCCTATGATGACCGTTATGCTTTGCCAGGGTGTATCATACGAAATTTGCTTGAGTTGTGCATACATTGTAACTGTCAACATACATGTAGGTTGATCTTTAATGTCTCTTCTTCATCTTTACAGTTGAGGGCTGTATTCCAAATTCTCAAGTAGAATCTGAGAAGGGTAGAACAGCTCTCCATGCCGCAGCTTCTGGGGGTTATATGGATATCATGGCCATCCTACGAATGGTAAGGGAAAGCATACAGAAAGCATACAGCTCATGTGGTAACATTATACTGTAAGTTAGGTTGTAACCTGTGAATTTCAACATCATGTAGAAAGAGTAGTTTCATCATTAAATTAAATTTCTCTTTGGATGAGTACCCGTAAACAAGTATGCGAAGGAAAAGAAAAATTAGTTCCTAATCGATATAAAACACTCTCTATGGTAATGTATTGCATTGTATTGCAGGGCTTGAAATGGCGAGCAATATGGTTGCAAATGCAACTAAACCGTAATGATCAGTAGAAATTTTTTTAGACTAATTTGCTGACTTACAACTAGATTTTATATGCTAGTTGCAAAGTGTGGCTAAGAATTTTTTTAATTTCGAGGCATTTTTTATTTATTTCAAGGGCTGTATTGCATTGTGCATTGCATTACACATTGTCAAGTATTGGCCAATCAGATCCTGCTAGATCAGTTGAATATGTAGTGAGCATCACTAAGGGTGCATTTAATAGACCACATTCCAGAATAAGAATACACAGATTTATGAAATATGTAAAACATGAGGAGCTGTTTTATAAGCGATTTCTAAATAGAGTGAGATGTTTTTTAACCCCCTCTCACTGTATTTAGAAACTCACTTCTAAAACAAGTGTTTTACATGGCTAAATTCTCAAACTCCACTTTAATGATAAAATTAGCGATCTAAAAGTCTTGAAATGCGAGCTGTATTTGGAAACGATTTCTAAATACTCGTCATATCGTAATTTCTATTGTATTTACCTGATGAATTATTAATGAGTTTGAGAAGATTACTTCAAATCACCTATATCAGGTTTGTTTTAGCCACAGTGACTGGAATACTAAATGCTTCCTCATGTTTGTAGCTTACATGTATATATACAGTGCAAAATGTTCCTGAACCAGCTAGTGATTTCCAAGGACTATACCCATCTATTCTTATTCTAGAATACAGTCAATCAAACACAAATTATGATTATTCATTTATCATGGTTCTGATCACTCACATACTCACCACAATGTCAAATTTTAGGGAAGTTTGTTTTAGAGTGAATGAAGTAAACTGTGGACCAATTGTTTTCCTCCCTCCTCAAAAACCAACCAAAATTCCAATTTAATCCTGGAGTTTGTCAGAATAGTTAATCATAAGCCTCTGGCTAGGGGGACCTGGCTTAAGGGAGACCTGGTATCGGCTCCCTGTATCTTTGATGCAAAATAACCCATTTGGCTTTTTTTTTTAACTAACTGATTAAGACCACTCCACTGTGTGCTTACAGTGTGCATGTATGTGTTGATTTTAAGGTTAGGGACTATAAATTTCATCTTCTCTGCAAGTATTTGAATGTGACACCATCAGAAGGTAATGAACATGTATGTATTTAATTGGTTTTGATGTTGTTGTTGCACAGGTTGGTGGTGACTTAGATGTCTTGGATTATGACATGCGGACACCACTGGTAAGAAGTGCTGGGGAAACAATAAAGTAAAAATATCAACTTAGCTGATGCACTATTACTTCTGTTTGAGCTGGTTTGTCAGGAAAACTCTTTACTAAAAAAAGAATTTCAACAACAACAAAAAACAAAAGACATGCAATGTACATGCACATGTAAAGTCCCTATCAAATAGCATTGATGTTTTTATTAACTTTGCATACTTGTGTGAGTTGGAAGCCAATGGATTACAAAATATGTTAAAGTTGTGTGGGTCTTGCTGCAATCATCTACCAAGTGAGGAGGAATTGTTGTAGCCAAGTGGTTAACATTGAGGATTCAAGGTCCAAGGAGCATGTAGAGATCAGTTCAGTGTACACATTTGTTAAATTATAACCAACCCATATAATTATATATCCTTTCATCTTGGTTGCTTATTCTGTGTAGTTTTAGCATTACCACATACATGTAGCTAAAGCCACAACAAAACAGTGCCATGTGTTGATTATGTACGGTTTTTATACCAGTATGCTCTTACTAGTCTTATTGTTGTTATATTATTCTCATTCTAATTCAATCAGATTCTCATTTTTATCTTACTCTTATAAATTTCTGAACATCTTTCTATACTGTAGTTTGATGCTGTAGAAAACCACAAAGTTAAAGCTGTAGAGTATCTTATACAAGCTGGAGCATCCCTTCGAGTAAAGGTATGAATATCAGCCTCTTTTAGGTAGTATTTGTTATTAATGAGCATTGAACATTACAGTATTTGGTATGGAATGTGAATACTATATACAACTTATATATTCAACCTGTGAATTGTATATGAACACTAGTTGATTAAGGTCAGCTATTTACCACTACGGAAAGCGAGACTTAAGCAGCTGACGGTTTAAGCACTGTATAATATATACAAACTTGTGGTTTCTTTGTGTTTATAGCTATTATAATAACAATTATTGTCACTTTCTTTTATTTCCTGGTTCGTTAGGATAAAGTTAGTATGACATTATTACATCTAGCTTCTCGCCGAGGACACACAGACCTCATTACCGTGCTGCTGAACACAGGACAGTTTGATATTAACCAAAAGGTAAGATTACAAGCTTACATCAGGGCCCAGTTGGAAGCCTTAATAAGCTTACTAAAAGCAAGCAAAGTAGTTTTCATCCTTCGTCAGACTTCAAGATGTCCTCAGGCTCTCTTCCAGTGGCTGATGTGACCAAAATTAGAGCTGTTTTCATTCAAAATATTATTTCAAGAGCAAGCTTCACAAACCGTCACCAACACCATAGAATCCTCCCAAAGGGCATTCTGGGGAAAGCTTGAGCCCTTGGCATACTGAGGGGGTACTGGGTTGAATTTACCAATTGAGCTCAAATTGATCCAGTGGTGAAAGGGTTAAGATGATAAAAATAATCTTAAATAAAAGAAGCCTCTAACAAAGTAGTCACTTTCAAAGTTATTCATAACATCGCATCTTAGCCGCCTTTAGAAATAAAATCCATGCATCTCAAGCTTTAAAATGATACATGAATGTTCTGCGAGGTTTTCGATGAGCCAGAAGCTGCTCTAGATTCACCGCTAATTCTTCACTAATTCTAAATAGCGACTGAATATTTGGGAAACATGAGCATGTTCTGGAGGTCAGTGACAAATGCTTCTTGGTCAGTAAAAAGTTGGAGATTTTTTTTCATGCAAATGTGTGTGAACCCTGTCCTAGGTTTTCATGTACTTGTTCCCTAAGAAGCTAATCTGGAGTTTTTTTTTAATGTTGTCTAGTTCTTGTAGAAAGTGAAGGGCAAATTGAGCTTCCTAATATTCTGGAGATTAATTTTTTTTAAATCCATCATTCCAATGAAACACAGTCATAATTATTGATAAATCACACTTTTTATTTGTGGATTTTGAGGATTTGAATCAAGATTAAGATTGATTAAAGGAACAGAAAATTCATTCATAGATCCCAAAATCTAGATGAGGATTTCCCCAAAGATACGTTAAGTACCATGAGTTACGTTGGATGAAGACTTTTGTAATGTCAAATGTTTGTATTAGGATGATGGCGGCTGGACGGCTATCATGTGGGCAGCAGAAGACAAGCACGTGGACACTACGAAGCTTTTGATAGAAAAAGGAGGCAGTGTACATCTTAGGGACTTGGTATGTAAACATTAATTAATAAACTACTTGACTAACTAATGACAAGTCATCAGTGTTCATTTTACACTACTGTGAACTCACTTTTTGCTTTCCCCCCTAAATTTGGGCATAAAAAAACTAACTAAAATTGTTTCAAAAGCCACAATCAAATAGAGCACGAGAGTTGAGGGATAATAATGATAATGATAAATAACATTTATAGTGCACAAGTTCCATACATAAATGCTCACATGCGTATAACAAGAACAATATACTAATTACTAACTAATTGATAAACTCATTGGTAATGATCGACTATTCCTAGCTATAAGTTATCTATCATACATGATTGATCAACATAAACACTAGTCTTAAAAGCTGAAACTGATTTAGCATTACGTATTTCTGTGGGTTGGTCATTCCATAGAGCACGTGCTGCTAATGTGAAAGATCAGTTACTTCACCATAAATGATGAGAGTTTTCTTCAATTCTCATCATTTATTATTGACCCAGTCAAATGAGAGCAAGTGTTAAACTCTCTTACTCTCTTATAGCTCAAGGTTGGACAAGCGACAGTCCTGAGTCCCACAAAATGTAAACATTCAACTCTCATGGGCAGTCAAACGAGCGAAAACTTTCATGAAAATTGATCAGGCCTGATTTCGTTGAGAGTCAAAGAGAGTGCATGAGAGTTTGCGGTCAGTTCAAACAAGAGTGTGAATTAGAGGTCGACTCATCAACTCTCATGCTTGTGTGAAAAGGGCTTAACAACCTTGTTGCACACCACCCTTCGTGTGTTTTAAAGGAAGTTCAGTGTCATTGCATTAGTCAGGGAATAAGTTTCCACATACTTTATTACATGAAATTTTTGCAACACTTTAATTTCGCGAATTTCGCGATTTTTGTTAAAGTCTGGGGGGGGAATAAATGTCGCGATAATTTGTTGGTGCGAAAATTAAGTGACTTCATTTATATATTTATCTTTTGCTTTAAAGCATTGCAGTTGTGTTCCTTACATTGGAGTTGCTTACCATTCAGGTGTTAATTCGAATGCTGCATGTCATTCGATCAGAACATTGTGGGCTACCTAATTTTAAACTGTATTAAAGAAGTATGAATAGTAGGCAGTGTTGATTTTATCTACAGGTATCGGCATATACCGGCATACAAGCAAATGTTCGATAACAAATTCTTGGATGAAATCGTGAAAATAAAGTGACTTGGATTTTAAAATTTACGCCAAATCGCGAAATTAATGTGTCGCAAAATATGCGCGAAATTAACGTGTCGCGAAAATTAAATGTAATAAGGTATTTTTTCCACATATACATACTACATGTATAAATTATGTATGTGAAAAGCATGTTTGATTTAAAATGTAAAGTACTTCCACTCTGCTAGTATATCTTTACTCCAAAATGTTGCTGTCATGGTCGACAGTGAAATGTCATTCATTTTGGTGGTAATTACGATAACATCTTGTGAATTCTTCTGTAAAAGCAGGAATACTTTTTCTTAGTGTGTCCTTACTTTTTGTTTTTAGGAACTGAATATTCCTCTGCACTGGGCATCATTTGCCGGCAGCCATGATATAGCTCTTCTGCTACTCAACGAACACTCGGACGTCAACTCGTTAAATAAACATAGTGAAACACCTCTGTGAGTTATCATTAGACTGAGTAGAACCTTAGGTCCTGCAACTTGTCTCTCAAAAACACAAAGTTGGAAGCTACCCGAACATTTTAGTGTCCAAGGCCCGTTTCAGACTACCGTATGGTTACATTAAGGGAGGAGTCTCTGGTTCATGTTGTTCTCTATTTCCAGGAGAACTTAAAACAATATTAATCAGGATACTTTTCCTTCTGTTGTAAACATAGTCTCAGGTGGCGACCTTTTCAATGCTAATTAGCCATAACAATAGATTTATCTCATTAGCCATAACAATAGATTTATCTCATTAGCCATAACAATAGGTTTATCTCATTAGCATTGGATTTGGCGCACAACAAGTTTGCCATGTGGAACTGGCCTCATATTACATCCCCTCATGAAACTGTTTTCTTCTTTTTCAAAATTTAAAGTTTATTTGGTTTCTACTTCCTGGTTGTTTCAGGTCTCGTTAGAAATTCAGAGTGTTTTCCTCTTTGACCATGATTCTTTCAGTCTTGGAAATCCCTTCAGTTTGACTGCTCATCTTGAAAAGTCCTTGAAAAGTACTTGAATTCTCGGAGATATTGAAAAGATATTGAAAACTCCTTCTCAAACTCATTAATAATTCATGAAATATCCAATGGAGGGACTGATATTTGGTGACATGCATGGGTCGTGAAACCCGGTCAAATCCTTTTTTGAAGGTTCGTCAGGTGGATGCATCGCGACATCCTATGAAACGCCAGTTCTAAACTCACTAGTGTTTGATCAGATTTCCAACTCTAATGATCAATATTTCTTAATCATCATATTCATGAACCACTAACTACTTATATACTGATAAACTACAAGTCCGGAATGAAGAAGTAAAGAACGACATAGAAAGAAAAAGTGTGCCTCCACTGGAGTTTGAACCTCGACCCTTCCGACTGCTTGTACTAACTACACTACTGACAGGGTTCGCACTACTCCTGGAATTCCTCAAAAATTCCTGGAAAACTCTTTGAAAATTATCTTTTTCTCACCTACTCCTGGAAAACTCCTGGAATTACATTAGGTGAATGTAACATGGCAGGTCACTTACTCTAAAAGCAATTTTTTTACCATTTAAGCCATGAATTTTTTTGTACCCTGGAAAACTCCTGCAGGCATCCCAGACCTCCTATATTTCCTATATATCCTATAATTTGTATAGGATCCTATAAAGAGCCTATATTTCAAGAAATCCTCCTATATTTCCTATAAATAGGATGTATGCTGAGTGATACATTTATATTTTGCACTTTTTAGCATTTTTGTTGTGAATTAACAAAAGCAAAATTCTTTCCTATCAATAAAAAAAAACAGGTTTGATCAAACACATTAAAAGTTCACATGTTTTAAAAATTGTGTGTTTATTGTTTACTATTTATTGTTTGAAAGCTATTTTAGCTCCTATATAAAGTGCCTATATTTTGGAAAAGAATCCTATATTTTCCTATATTTAGAACTTGCACAGCCTATATTTCCTATCAAATTTGTCCAAAAAGTGGCTGGGATGGCTGCTCCTGGAATTCCATCATCTCTCAGTAGTATGAACCCTGTACTGAGTATGCTAGTTGAAATCACTGCCAGCAAGAAATAACAACTATATTTATTTACACTCATTTTTACAATATAAAACATAAACAAAGATTATTGAGAAGAGAGAGTGCCAGGGTACCTGAAATAGCTTTAAGAAAAACTAGACGAGTCGGGTACCCTAAGAGACGTGATTCATACAGTTTATTATGGTCGAAAAAGAAAAGTGGAAGAAGGCAACTGAAACACGCACAAATTGGTAATTCTATAATATATGTAAGTATAAATATAGTAAAGGTAATGATATAGAAGGTAATTAGGGTACAATATAAAACATTGAAGTAACTATTAAAGTTACGGATGGCGGATGGCCTAGAATAATTGAGTGGCATAGTTTATTTTGCAGGAGATTGCAGCATAACCACATCCTCTTCTTTTCACAGGCACATTGCTGCCAGAGAAAACAACTATTCGAGTACCCAGTAAGTTTTACAAGATAAAGTTTGATTATCATGCTAACTAGGTACAAGCCTCTAACTAAGCTGTCTCAACTCCAGCCTCGATATCACCAAAGGCTTGGTTACCTTTCGAAATGGCGGTCAAGAACTACGATTTAGACTAAGCATAGACTAAAAAACAACTACTTACACACATGTTGGCACATTTGAGTCCTCTCGCGCAGCCTGCGCTAACGAAGTATTTCTGTCCATAGGTTATTCCTCAGTCGAGGTGCAAGAATCGACATTCGAAACAAGGATGAAATGACCGCACTAGAAGTAAGTCGGCAGATGTGTGGACTTAAGCCACTTAAGACTTGAGCAACCACCAGAGCAACGTCGTCAGTGTTCATTCTAGGGCGCAATTTTGCGATATTTGTATATTATATTTTTATATTATATTTCGTGCATTTATCAAGTTATTAATTAAAGAATATAGACCAACCGTCATGCTTTGCGCACTATGGCGGCCATTTGGTCACAGTTGAAAAGTCGGTTTTGTACGAGTTGTCTTCCAATATTTTGAAAATAGTTACAGTCCTGTTGTTTTGTGTTATAGTTTTCAATTTGTTTCTGTTTTTGGGAAGTTTCTTTTGTAGTTTTCCTGTTTAGTTTGATAATTTCACGAAGCGGAAATAAACAAAATTTTAGGCCATTATGAAAAAAGGGTTATTTAGAGATTGAACAAATTGATAGAAAACATGCGATATGGGTCATTTGACTTCATTGGGCAAAATCCCTAGCCTGAACACTGCATTCCAACATTTTCTATCGTGTTTCTACCTTGATGCCGTATGCACACAGCTTTTTCAAAATGTAGATAAAAAGCCTTAAAGTGCATATGAGCCCAATTTTTTTATTATTAAAATCGATTCTCCATCAAGTAAATAGTTCAATCGTAAAATATTTCTTCATTTGAGTGCTGCGTCTATGAGTTATATGCTAATTATGTGACGACATGTGAGGCCAACAAAAGGTCACTTCTTTCTCCTTGTGAATGAAACGATTTCTGATTTATACAAAACATTTGATAAAATCACTGATATAAGGCCCAAATATTACATGGATGTTTAGAAAAATATGTATATTTCTGTCAGCACATTTTTGCATAGTAAATGAGTCCTCACATGTCGTCACATAATTAGCATATCGGAAATAGAAACATCTATAACTCATAGACGCAGCACTCAAATTAAGAAATATTTTACAATTTAACTATTTACTTGATGGAGAATCAATTTTAATGATAAAAAAAATTGGGCTGATATGCACTTTAAGCCTACGCGATAACACACCGCGGCAAAACGTCACGCGCATGCGTATTTGCTATTTCTTGTCCGCGCGCGGCCACCCCCAGTTTCCCGCGAAAACTTAAATGAAACAACAGGCACATGCCGTGATTTTAACGTTTTTGCTTAAAAGTATTGATTTGTGAACTGTTTCAGTTGTCAAAAACTAAGAAAACTACTTAAAAGCTAAGCCTAAGACTTTAACAGGTTGAAGTTTTCTTAATTTGTAATTCATTGTGAGTTTACTAAGTTATAAAATTATTTACTAAAAAAGTTGAAACCCTCGGTAATTTGTATTTGATAGCAGAGCCTTCGTTCTTTTGGCCAGCAGAGCATACCGTTTTGCCGCGGTGCCACGCGATAAGACCGAAAGGGAATATTGAAAACAGTTATGCTTCGATCTCCATATGGATGGTAGAGCTCGTCTGAATTAACATTGAAGAAGTGGCTTGTACTGTATGGTCAAGGCATGGCTCTTCTAGATATCTAGATATCCGTGCTACCTTGAGGTCTTGTCACGTTGACTCAGGCTTTTCAGCCGACAATGTTTTTTTGAATTGCTGTATATATTTATGTATATTAAGAGCGTAGCGCTAACCCTTCAGCTCCTTTATTGAACTAGGTTGCCTATCCATTGAGCCAGTCTCAACAACTGATCGAGTCCAATAAGCTGCTGCTCCTTTGTCAGCCCAGAGGGAGGTATCGACTGCTAAGCTGGTTAGTAAACAGATGCTTATGCGATCTCATCTCATGTTGTATAGGGGTGGTGAATGGTAAATTACGAGACTTTCAGATACTCCATGACTAGTCTGCGTCTTAAAATACGAGCCCGAGACTTTAGGCCGCTCTTTGTTCAATTTTGAGAGCAAATGAAAATTATTTGCATTGGAAAACAAAACTAATTGCGAGATTTCAATAACCGAACATTCGATACCAAGAAATTTGAGATTCATAGATTTTGAGGCTATATTTTCAAGTACTATTTACGGCCCTCGAAAATGAAACACAAAGCGTAACGCGGCTAAGTAGAGATAAATACAGTTCCCTCAACTGAGTCAGATATACTGGCTCCGCAGCGACGGTACTTGTGCCCGTTCCAGCCCCACAACAGGACCATGACTAAACGGCAGAGCGAAAGCTTAAGGTATGTGTAATGGCCTGTGAGGCGTGGATTCCCCTGGAATATTAGTGGAAGGACTCTCTTGGCTGGATGCTCGATTGACGACCGCTGATATTCAAATATTTAGGCTTACGAGGCGTGGATTCGCCTGGGATATTAGTGGAATGACTCTCTTGGCTGGATGTTCGATTGACAACCGCTAACAGGGCTCGACCTTAACTTTTTTGGCTAGTAAGATGCCAATTTTAGTAAAGTAAACAAGCAACTTCCACTTGCCAAAACTGAAAATCCACTAGTCTTTGGCTAGTTGACGACTGTTAAGGTCGAGCCCTGGGCTAATATTCAAATGTTTAGGCCTGTGAGGCGTGGATTCGCCTAGAATGTTAGTGGAAGGACTCTCGGCTTGACGCTCGATTCACGACCGCTAATATTCAAATGTTTAGGCCATGGAGGCGTAGAGTCGCCGGTAATATTAGTGGTAGGATTATCGGCTGTATGCTCAATTGACGACCGCTTAATATTCAAATGTTTAGGCCTGCGAGGCGTGGATTCGCTTGTGAAATCACTCTTTCAGCGGACTGTTCAGTCGATTGAGGAGTGCAACTATCGAAGTACAATGGGCAGAGACTGGAGGCGTGTAGTTCGCCTGGTACATATGTGAAACGATTTTGTTGGTGGAATGGTTCGAGTGAAGGTCACAATCGAGTGCTGAATAGAGGTAGTAATAAACTGCGGGCGTGATTGTAATGACCTGAGAGCCGTGTAGCTCGCCTGTTATATGAGGACTACAAGTGCTGGAAGTGTAATGGACAGAGGCCCATGATTTGGGTAATAGAGAATGACAGTTACGAAAAAGAGTGGAAAAAGTATTTTCCGCCTCACTTGTTAGCTCAGTTGGTAGAGCACGGTCTAGAGTGCGGGAGGCCGGGGGTTCGAATCCCGGCCGCGCCCTTGGGCAGGGATGTTTATAAGCCGTTGGCCTTGTCTCCTACTTCTAATCAGTATCTGAAGGGGACGTGAAAGAACCTGTTGTACTACTCGAAAAAATAGCAGGGGATTGTCACCCGGTACAGCAGCCTGGCCATTGCACTAACCGCACACTCAACATTGTAAACTGTGTGGTAGCTATTAGCGCCGTAAGCAGTCCGAAAGAATTCGCTGACGGGATATGTCGGTAATATGTAAATTGCCATGAGACTGTGGTGATATGGCGCTATATAAATATGCCCATTATTATTATTTCAATCAGCTACCCGGTTTTGGTGGGTCATTACTGTCACCCCTCTGCTAACCTCGGTTTTCCCCTCTTTACATTCTCTACTAAACCGTGGTTGATAACTTCATCTGCGAATGGACGGAAACCCTTATGTTTTATAAAGTAATAAAACAAGCACAACCATCAGTACCTCCGATATTTTGACGAGATGGGGAACCGTAGCGAGGTTGGCCCAGGAGTGACACTAGTCGAATTGTCACAAGAAAACCTTCAACTAGTCATCCGCGAAAAAAATGCTGTTCACTTCTGACCAGGAGACCTCTATGAGATACAGCTTTGTATCATCTACAGCTAGCCAAGGTCCTCGACCCATCGAGAGCCTCAAACTATAGACTACTGGATGTTTATATATACCAAAACTAACCAAAAGCGTTTTTTATAGGGTTTTGGAGATTACAGGAGTCCATATATGGTCTTTTAAGGGAGATATGTTGTAAATAAGGAACAGGCCGTTGTCAGTGAAAAGTGAAGCGGAGATGGTGCGTAGATCAACTTTCCCCACCTCTTATTGCACTGAGCGTGAGTTGCGAGTGTTGTGAATACTGTTCGCCACCCCTATGTATGTGGACTGGAAAACAGTCTCTTTCATATCGCGGAAATCGCCTCTCTCCCAGGCCCTTTTCCTGTGGCCGGGGGAGCCGTGTGGCGCAGTGGTTAAGCGCTTCGCCTCTCACCTTTGTGGCCCAAGTTCGAGTCCCGCAACACGGCGCCACATGTGAGTTGAGTTTGTTGATATCGCACCCTTGCTCTGAGGGTTTTTCTCTGGGTTATCAGGTTTTCCTCCCTCCTCAAAAACCAACCCAAATTCCAATTCGACCGAGGAATCCGTGTCCCCCGATTAGTAGCCCTTCAAGGGTCAGCGGTGTAGAACACTAGACACGTAAACAAAGTTCCGCTCGACTGATTTTCGTGAAAATCGAAACGAAAGGACCTGTTTTACAGTCTACTATGTATGTGTACATCGTTGTCTTCGTAATACCACGATTATAGCCCGATTGTTTTTCAGGATCGCCATGTACCAGGGTGCTTGAGGTACGACTTGGGATTTGGTGTCGTTTTAGAGCGGTTTTAGATAGTGTCGTAAAAACAAATGAAACCCAAAGTAATTGCAGAGCCAATCACGGGAGCAAGTAAAAACGCAATGAACCAATCACGAACTGAAGTAATTCGTGATTTGTTTTACTTGAACCAATCACGAGGAAAAGGAAACGCAATGGTGGATAACGGTCGCTAAAACGAAAACTGATTGCGTGACGGACCAAACTACTGTTTAATTTTAGTTTAGAACTTGATTGGCTGATAATTACAAAACATGTTTCACAGCCAATGGAAAAGCTAAGTAAACGCAAAACCAAAAGCGATCACTTGGAGTGGTTTTAAATTGAGTGTCGAAAAGTAATTAGGTGAGCTTTCCAATTTGATTGGTTAGTTATGATTGGTTCATTGATGTTTTTACTTGCTCGTGATTGGTTCATTGTGTTTTTACTTGCTCGTGATTGGTTCATTGTGTTTTTTCTTGCTCGTGATTGGTTCATTGTGTTTTTTCTTGCTCGTGATTGGTTCATTGTGTTTTTACTTGCTCGTGATTGGTTCATTGTGTTTTTTCTTGCTCGTGATTGGTTCATTGTGTTTTTTCTTGCTCGTGATTGGTTCATTGTGTTTTTACTTGCTCGTGACTGGTTCATTGTGTTTTTACTTGCTCGTGATTGGTTCAATGATGTTTTTACTTGCTCGTGATTGGTTCATTGTGTTTTTACTTGCTCGTGATTGGTTCATTGTGTTTTTACTTGCTCGTGATTGGTTCATTGTGTTTTTACTTGCTCGTGATTGGTTCATTGTGTTTTTTCTTGCTCGTGATTGGTTCATTGTGTTTTTACTTGCTCGTGATTGGTTCATTGTGTTTTTTCTTGCTCGTGATTGGTTCATTGTGTTTTTACTTGCTCGTGATTGGTTCATTGTGTTTTTACTTGCTCGTGATTGGTTCATTGTGTTTTTACTTGCTCGTGACTGGTTCATTGTGTTTTTACTTGCTCGTGATTGGTTCAATGATGTTTTTACTTGCTCGTGATTGGTTCATTGTGTTTTTACTTGCTCGTGATTGGTTCATTGTGTTTTTACTTGCTCGTGATTGGTTCATTGTGTTTTTACTTGCTCGTGATTGGTTCATTGTGTTTTTTCTTGCTCGTGATTGGTTCATTGTGTTTTTACTTGCTCGTGACTGGTTCATTGTGTTTTTACTTGCTCGTGATTGATTCATTGTGGTTTTACTTGCTCGTGATTGGTTCATTGTGTTTTTTCTTGCTCGTGATTGGTTCATTGTGTTTTTACTTGCTCGTGATTGGTTCATTGATGTTTTCACTTGCTCGTGATTGGCTCATTGTGTTTTTACTTGCTCGTGATTGGTTCATTGTGTTTTTACTTGCTCGTGATTGGTTCATTGTGTTTTTACCTGCTCCTGTAATGGGCTCAGGTTTTGGTTTCACAACACTCAATTGAAAACTCTAATCTGATTTAAATTGTGATTGCTTTCTTTCCTTTTAGCGACATCTCGAGAGGTCAAGAGAATGTGGCCATTCCTTGTGTCAATGAGGCAAGTAGATTTATTTTTTCTGAACTTTTAATTATCTTGTCTAAATTCCTTTGAAGCATTTATTATATATGGCCATTTATATAAAATTCGCAGTTGTTGAGAGGAGTTTACTTCGGATTTCCCTTCAGAAGCAGTCAATTTATCCCACCGGTCAACTTTAGTTCGTTTCGAGCTAAATCTTTCCAGACTGTTTAGTGAATGAACGGACGGACTGACTGACGAACGAACATACATGTAGTAATAATATTGCAATAACTACGGGTGTGTTTGATTGACCGTATTCCAGAATACGAATAAACAGTATGATCACTACAAATCGCTTGTATCAGGATTTTTTAGCCACTGGATCACTAAATGTATCGTGAATATCATGTTATATAATAAGAATACACAGAATGATCACTACATATCACTTGTATTGGGATTGTTTAGCCACTGGCATACTAAATGTATCCTGAATATCATAAGTCATATAATGAGAATACAAAGAATGATCACTACATATCACTTGTATCGGGATTGTTTAGCCACTGGAATACTAAATGTATCCTGAATATCATATGTCATATAATGAGATATACAGAATGGTCACTACATATCGCTTGTATCGGGATTGTTTAGCCACTGGAATACTAAATATATCCTGAATATCATATGTCATATAATGAGAATACACAGAATGATCACTACAAATCGCTTGTATCGGGATGTTTTCGCCACTGGATCACTAAATGTATCGTGAATATCATGTTATATAATAAGAATACACAGAATGATCACTACATATCACTTGTATTGGGATTGTTTAGCCACTGGCATACTAAATGTATCCTGAATATCATATGTCATATAATGAGAATATACAGAATGGTCACTACATATCACTTGTATCGGGATTGTTTAGCCACTGGAATACTAAATGTATCCTGAATATCATATGTCATATAATGAGAATATACAGAATGATCACTACATATCACTTGTATCGGGATTGTTTAGCCACTGGAATACTAAATGTATCCTGAATATCATATGTCATATAATGAGAATATACAGAATGGTCACTACATATCGCTTGTATCGGGATTGTTTAGCCACTGGAATACTAAATGTATCCTGAATATCATATGTCATATAATGAGAATATACAGAATGATCACTGCATATCGCTTGTATCGGGATTGTTTAGCCACTGGAATACTAAATATATCCTGAATATCATATGTCATATAATGAGAATACACAGAATGATCACTACAAATCGCTTGTATCAGGATTTTTTAGCCACTGGATCACTAAATGTATATTGAATATCATGTGAGCAAGAGTATGTAGCTTACAGTGTAAAATGTGCCTGAACCAGTGATTACCAGAGACTATTCCATCTATTCTTATTCTGGAATAACAGGTCAATCGATTGCGCGCTAATCGTGTATTTACAATGGTAGGTTGATGACGAGCCTTGCCCGGAATTCCATTTTGTGAAGGAGTCTTGTGAAGTTGGTGGTGCAGGAATTGAATGGAACATCAACACCATGCAGGTATTGAGTAAACACAGTACGACCACGTTACATTAGGTTCCAAGTCATGAAAACTAGATTTCCTCATTTCTAGATTGTGGAATTTACCCGGCACTTTGTTGCAAGTAACTATACGAACAATCTGCACAACGAACTGTCACAAGAAGCGCTGTTGGCATCAATGATTTACAACCGCGTCGGTATTCGGACATAGTCTGGACACACTAATTGGCTTTTTGCAAAAGACTTTGAGGATGCAATGTGCAGATGTTGGAAGGCCCTATTTCTGGAAGTGCTCGACAAGCACTCTCCAATATAATCAAAAAGAGTTAGAAATAAACCTAGTCTACCCTGGGCATCCAAAGATATCAGGGAACAAATGTTTGGGTGAGACCGTCTAAAGCGTAAAGCTATCATAACAAAGAACGAAAGTGATGGAAGTTCTACAGGTCTTCAAAAAACGCCGTTAACATTGCATTACTTAAAGCTAAAACAGAATTTTATGCTATGCAAATAGAAAATCAAAAGTGTAATCCAAAACGTGCTTGGAGTGCTGTAAACAATATTCTAGGACGAAGGCAACAGAGGAGTTTTGTAAACGCGAGTAGTTTTGCAAGCCTTGGGCCTATACTTGTAAAGTATTCATTTGCGCCGCGCAACATTTCAATGAATACTTTACAAGTATAGGCCCAAGGCTTGCCGAAACCTTTGATAATGATGGCTATGAATACAACAGTTATGTTAAGAAATCTAACAGCAACCTTTTAAAGCCTATAAGTGTATCCAAAGTCTACAAACTACTTCATTATCTGTTTCTAAAGCTACTGGGATTGACAAAATGACTGCAAAAGTTCTCAGAGTTGCAGCTCCTGTTTAGCACAATCTCTAATGAAAATATTTAATACATCAATCATCTCAAACGTTTCCATCTGAATGGAAAGTAGCCAGAGTCATTCCACTTCAAAAGAAAGGCCCGAGAAACATTCTTGATTATTATAGACCAATTTCGATCCTTCCGGTGATAATTAAAATCTTCGAGAAAATGTTATTTGAACAATTATGTGAATATTTATATACGGAAAATCTAAACATCAGTTTGGATTTAGGCGGTTTCATTCTACCACATCCGCGTTGTTGGATTGTTCAAATGAGTGGTATTAATATCAACATGGATTGGGGCCTCTATAACTTGGTTGTTTTTCTTGATCTGAAAAACAACAACATTCGATACCGTAAATCACGAGAACTCGAGCTATTTGGCATAAAAGAACCAGCACTGAATCTACTTCGTTCTTATTTAACGGATCGTAAACAATCATGCTAGTTAAATGGTTACGCTTTCTGACCAGAGAAAACTAAACTGTGGAATTCCCCATAGATCAATTCTTGGTCCACTTCTGTTTCTACTCTATATAAATGATTTACCAAATTGCCTTCAATACACAACACCACGAATGTTTGCAGACGATACAAGTCTGACGGTCTTCGGAAAAACACTTGATGAAACAGAGGTGAACATAAACCATGACCTTGATAATGTTAGTAAATGGCTCTCGGCAAATAAACTAAGCCTTAACATAGCCAAGACAGAGTACTTTTTGATTGGGTCTAGACATAAAATCAATAACCTTTCAGTGCAACCTAAAGTTGTCATTGGCGATAAACCAGTCAAAAGAGTTCGAGAATGTCGACCAATTCCTAACATGGGAAAAGCATCTCGATCATATAGCAAACAAAGTATCAGCTGGAATTGGCGCTATAAAAAAGTTACGAGAATTCGTGAATCGCGACACGGTTGTACAATAATGTATCTGCTTATAATGCCCTAGTTCAACCTGATTTTGACTATTGTTGTGAGGTGTGGCACTGGTCAGGCAGTGGCCTCTCAGAACGGTTACAAAAACTTCAAAACAGATTCACTAGAGTAATAATGAAATGTAAAAATAAATCTGGTCAGTCAGGAATAGCTTTACGCTCTCTTGGCTGGATCACTCGATGAGCGCACGGCTCAAATGAAGGCCAAACTCATGTATAAAATACTTCATAATTTAGCGCTCGAAAGACTGAACAACATATTTCAAGAATCGAGCATAGTTAGTAACTATAATTTACGAGGATCCTCTACAAATTATTAATTAATATAGACAAATAATTGTTGCATAGATATCGTGTATTTAGATTTTAAACATAGGTTTTACTTATTGTAAGGCATTATTGTACTAGATCGCGTATTTAGATTTTAGTCATAGGTTATACTTATTGTAAATGCATTATTGCACTAGAATCATTATACGATTTTTACATTGGCTAGCGTGTATAAATAAAGTTGATCCAATCCTTATCCTATTGTACACTTACGGCACTGCGTATGTGTATGTTACTTGTGGTTATTCTTACGTCGCTAGTGTGAACCAGGCTTTACACTTCTCAGGAAGAAACATCATGTGCAATAACGAACCTTTGTCCATCTATTCGATTGTCCACTTTAGAAACGAGTAGGGGAATGGGGCGAGTTTGGTTTCGCAAAGGTGCTTGGGATCGTTACTGGGGACAATCCCAAGCACCTTTGCGAAACCGAACTCGCCCCAACCCCCTACTCATTTCTAAAGTGGGCAATTCCGTGAACAACATGGCAACTATAATTTTTTCCCCGTGATGTCACAAATTACAAGACTTAGCCGTCTGTACATAGCGAGGTTAATAAGAGGAAGGTTTCTAGATGTCCTTTCCTTTGCCTTGGAACGCAGTACAATAAATGTTCAAATAAGACTTTTCTTAATGAGATTTATTCTTAGAGTTGAAGTTTCTTTTTGACTCCAGTTCTCCTGTTGTTCCTGTTCTAGGGCTGTTCGTGTGAAGGTGATTGTAGAAATGGTCTGACGTGTCAATGTGCTAGACTCAGTGACAACGAGAGGATTTGGTACTCCCAGGTAAGAACATCACTAATATCTCACTAATATCTAACTAATATCTAACCAGCTCTAGAAAGAAAAATAGAAGATTCTCTAACTCGAAGTATAAAATCTGAAAATTTGAAAATCTGAAAATTTGAAAATTTGAACTTATCAATTTGCTACTGGACATTCTAAAGATAATCCACCAATGTTATCTGTGTATACTTCCAGATCGTATAGTTATGGATGTTAAGATGTTGTAGCTATGACGGTACTTTTAAAAGTCGATTCAAAAGCTAAAATTCTCTTTTTTTTTCGTGAATTTAAGCGGTTTATTTGTTTTAAGAGTATCACATTTCCTCTGGCGCCTATCAGCCGATAGTCCCTCGACATACACTATTGTTATATTATAGTTCAAACTAAATGTTTGCGTCTTCTCATTGGTCTACCGCTTGGCGCTATTGTACAAATAGTGTTTGAAGAACTATCGGCTGACAGTTGCCCGCGAAAATGTGATGTTCTTAAAACAAATATAAGCCCGAGAATGCAGCTTTGCTAGTTTTAAGAATATCAGATTTCCAAGGTAAACTACTCTTGGCTCCTCGAACAAAATGCAAGACCTTAGGTGACAGGGCGTTTGCCCATGCAGGCCCTGTAGTATGGAACTCTCTACCCCTGACTATTAGACTCTGCAGTAACATTGACTCTTTTAAGATCCAATTGAAGACCTATCTTTTTAAGAAAGCATTTGATCGTCATTTTTGAACTTTTTAATATTTTTAACTAAAAATTTCATCATATAAGCCCTCGAACTTCGTTCTATATTTGTTTTAAGAACAACAAATTTCCGTGGCAATTATCAGCCGATAGTCCCTCGACAGACACACTTTTGTTATTAAAATCCCGCAGCCGCTGTAAACTCGCCATGTGATTGGCTAGCCAGAGGCTATCTATAATTAAGCTCGCCATGTGATTGGCTCATTTTTCCTTCAGCTGTGGTTATTTTACCCCTGTATTAAGTGCGTGTTGTTGCTGACGGTTTCTCACATTGTGTAATATCGTTTTCTTTCAGGACGGCTTACTATCAAATGAGATCCATAAATTAGATAGACCTTTGATATTTGAGTGTAGTCGATTGTGCAAGTGTTGGAGTTACTGTCGCAATAGAGTGGTGCAGAAAGGAATCCAATACCCTTTACAACTGTTTAAGACCAAAAGGAAAGGTAAATATCTACTGGAGTTATGCACCTGTCAATGTGAAGCCGAGGTGGGGGGGATTTGACATTTTCTCCTCCCATAAAAGTCAAATACCCTTGGGACAACACCTTTCGTCAATAATATCATCTGAATTTTCCCATCCCCCTGCCCTACCTTCCTTATGTTTCCTATAAATAACCCCACCCTGGGGCAGGCAGTGTATGTCAAAGTCATCACCCTTGCCAGGTAGCCCTGCCTGTTGCCCACCCTCCCCCCGACCTCCCCCCCCCCCTTTTTCAGGCTTAACATTGATAGGTGCATTATAATTACACTTTAAAAGGGTAATTGTCAATAAAATTGAACCATCAGGATTCTTTATTAAAAAGATGATTCTTGAAGATTTTCTTTAACTTAGAGATTGACGCTTATCAACCTCGTTACGACGGGCCACCGTCTTTGATCTACCCTGCGAGCAGGGTTTGGCGTCGTCCAGAATCTGGGACGAAGAAACCGGTTTTAACTAACATAACCGTTTTTTTGGTCAGAACAGTCTCTTTTGATTGGTCAGTGGCAAATGAACTGTCTGATGGAGATTGTTTCCAAGCAACTGACGGCGCATGCTCAGTGTGATTGAAACACGAATACAGCAGAGCCTTAATTTCTTCGCTCTCAGTTGAAGGAGATTAGAAAACCAAAGAAAATAATGCTCTGCTCGCAGGGTATTTTGGATCTTATGACGTCGCTCGGTTCCCCCTGTTGTCAGAAACAGTTGTTTCCGTCCTTTATCAAAACGGTTGGAAAGCATATGAAGACATTCGTAAAGTTTATTTTTGACTCTCATTCGTTTGTATCAGCTACTATAGTAGCGCAATTTGTATAGCTCACTCAGTATCCAATCGCATCCTTTCTGTTTAGCGCGGGAAAGATATTCGGTATATTTAGATAATTTCCCCCAAACTGTAATTTACACTAATATAGGGAAGTAAGGTCTTCTCGGTTGACGGTGCCCCTATTATTAAGCACTTGGGTTTACCATCTCTTTATCTATCAGGGGTATCTCAGTATACCATTGTCTGTTTTCAGGTTGGGGTGTCCGCGCATTGGCGCCCATTCCCCAAGGGACGTTCCTGTGTGAGTACACGGGGGAACTAATCTCAGACACGGAGGCAGACCTGCGTAATGATGACACGTTTCTCTTTGACCTGGACTGCAAGGTAAGATGTCCTCTTTCTTCCGGTTCCCATTTATAATCGTCTCGATTGCTTGAAGAAAAGTGCACTCTGGGAAATGAATCGATCACTTGCAATGTACTATGGCATACATTTCGATCGCTTTGATCGCTGGAGAGTGGTTGCCATTAAAACATCTCGATTGTTCACGACCGCTTTGATCTCCTGGATATAACTGATTCTATCGAAGCGATCCATATGATTGTTTCGGTCGCTTGAGCACTTTTTGCAGCAATTAAAGTGCGATTATATGGAAACCGGGCTTTATCAGGCACTACTGCAGGAACAGAGTTAGTAGTATAGTTTATTTACACTTCAGTAAAGCGTTGCATGGTTTTGAGATATTAAATACAATATTTACAGACAAACTAGGAACATGTATAGAGGAAAGATTTACAATTAAGGAGTGGCTGAGAGTTGGAGTAACTAACCAACTGGGTATATAAGGCTTAGAGGGCAAAATATTTCTCTACTTTGGGAATTGGTCTAAAGCAATTCTCGTCCCAAAAGTTTGTCCACCCATTCTCCCTCGGTATGGTAGTTTTTCAGTAATTGCTTATAATGTAAGCCATTAGTATTGTAATCATTAGCCAGGATGAAGCTACAGTACCAAAACTGGAGTCAAACCTTCTGTTAGATGTTAAGTCTGTCTGGCGACTTCACCAAGCGTATCTTTGGTTGCTTTGTGTTGTATTGAACGGGTACGGGGTGATCACAGTGCATTTGTTCGGTTTGTTGACTTGCCAATACCCGTGTACGATCCAGCAGGTGGTGGGCTGGGGAGATGGGTGAGGTTTTAAAAGGTCAAGGTGTTGTGCCAATGTTATTCTACCAGGAGCTCAACAAAGTTGTCACGCCAGTCACGCTATCAGCCATTGTTGTTTTCTGTTTGTGTTTTAACTAGACTGGCATATTATTGGGCGAGCGACATGCACCTCTGTTTTTTTAATCTGTGTTGATTAAGCGGCCATGTTTGTTAAACTGACGTCAACCAAGATGGCGGCAATGACGTTACACAGAAGCGGCTTGCTCAGCAGACCATTACATTCTACTCTGCCCTTGGCCGCTAAAGGACTGGGCACTAATCGAGCATAAAGCTGAGAATTTCTCACACTTCGAGGGTTGATGTTCGCTTAGTGTAGTGGTTATCACGTTGACTGTGGGAAAGTTGTGCAGAAATACTTTTTTCCCTCTACTTTATTTTCTCTTGTTTACCTGGGAATCCTAGCCCTAGGTGAGTGAGAACTCGTCGTTTACCTGGGAATCCTAGCCCTAGGTGAGTGAGAACTCGTCGTTTACCTGGGAATCCTAGCCCTAGGTGAGTGAGAACTCGTCGTTTACCTGGGAATCCTAGCCCTAGGTGAGTGAGAACTCGTCGTTTACCTGGGAATCCTAGCCCTAGGTGAGTGAGAACTCGTCGTTTACCTGGGAATCCTAGCCCTAGGTGAGTGAGAACTCGTCGTTTACCTGGGAATCCTAGCCCTAGGTGAGTGAGAACTCGTCGTTTACCTGGGAATCCTAGCCCTAGGTGAGTGAGAACTCGTCGTTTACCTGGTAACTTAATAATTGAGAAAACCGTTGCTCGCCAACTAACTGGATAATTAAGGGACAATAGTCTAGAGGAACTTTATCAATCTGCATATAATCAGTACCACAGCACAGAGACTGCCCTAATTAAAGTTCAAAATGATATACTCAGTGCAATCGACAATCTGAGCTCTGTCATCCTATTGCTACTAGACTTATCAGCTGCTTTTGACACTGTTGATCTTTATCTTTTACTATTGAGATTGTCAACTCGTTTTGGCATTAAAGGAAAAGCGCTAAGCTGGTTGCAGTCATCTCCATGAACGGAAGCAATGTGTCTATGTGGAAGGGAGGAAATCCGCGAGCAAAGAACTTGAATGCGGTGTCCCTCAAGGAACAGTGCTGGGGGCTCTGCTATACTTGCTATACACTTCGCCTCTTGATGATATCAGCAGACACCATGGTTTATCATATCATTTCTATGCCAATGATTCCCATATATATCTTTCTTTCAAGTCTACACCAAATGGTCAAGCCTCCGCTATAGCTAATGTCGAAGCCTGTGTAAATGACATTCATGCATGGATGCTCTGCAATAAACTGAAATTAAATAGTGATAAGACAGAATTGTTAATTATAGGAGCACAGCATCGTCCACGTCCTTCAGTAGAAAGTATTACAGCATCGGCAAAGAACATTGGAGTAATATTTGACCACAACGTTAACTTAGATACGCACGTTGTAAATGTATGCAAAAGAGCTTTTTACCACATGCGAAAGATTGTCTTTCACAGAACGATGTTGAGACACTAGCTTATGCTTTAATCTCAACGAAATTAGATAGTTGTAATTCGTTATTGTATAGCATACCTCAATATCTCATAGATAGACTACAGCGTGCTAAAAGCTGTGCTGCTCGACTAGTGATGGGCGGCCGGAAATCTGGCCATATAACTCCTATCCTTAAACAGTTCCACTGGCTACCGGTTAGAGAACGTATTACATATAACGTATTACTGTTAACATTTAAAGCTCGAAATGGAATGGCCCCTATGTATATAACAGAACTTCTCCAACGTTATGCACCTGAAAGACGCTTAAGATCCTCCTCAAAGAACCTCCTAAGGGTTCCTACTACAAAGCTCAAAACATACGGGGACAGAGCCTTTCAAGCGGCGGCTCCAAGGCTGTGGAATGCTCTCCCAGCAACAATTAGACAATGTTCATCTCTAGGGGATTTTAAAACCCAGATTAAAACTTTACTTTTTAAACAAGCCTATATGTAAATTACAACCTAGTTGTGTCTTTTTAATAATTATTATTGTTATATGCGGCTTTTTTAAGTTTCTTAGTATATTAAGTTATATTATTGTAAAGCGCCATTGGGCTAGAAGGAAATGGCGCTATAAAAATGTAGATTATTATTATTATTAACTTTTCGGAATGGTTAGAGTAGGTTTTATTGTGCGGGTTAGGGTTTAGGTTAGGGGTTGGGTTTGATGTATATTGAGCGATTCCTATATTTAGGAGCGCGCACGTTACATAACAGCGAAGATACAGCAAGTCAGTTAAAGGAATTTGTTGAGTGCTGAAATCCCTGCAGATGCAAATAAGTGGGTTACTCACATAAACTCTTTTTTTTCTCACCAGGAAAGTGAGCACGAGCTGTATTGTATCGATGCTGTGAAGTTTGGTAATGTCAGTCGGTTTATCAACCACTCGTGTGAACCGAACTGCATTCCAACTCGTATCTTCGTAAGCCACCAGGTACGTTGACCCCATGCTTCTATACCCTCTTGCAATTTTTATACCTACGAACCTCCGAAAAGTTTTGAGTAAGTTTTGGTTTACAAAGAATACTCATGTTCTACGCTTGTTTGAATTAGGGAAACATTTACCTTTACCGACCATTATCGCGTAAGAAAAAGCCTGGGTCGATTCCTGGGTGCACATCATCTAATTAATTCGACTTTGCGATAATTTGAAGAAATGCTTTTGGTTTGACTAAAATGACTGTTTTCTTTACTAACAACTTATAAACTGTACATTCTCTCGAAAAAGGCACTATGGAGAATAATGCGTTAATGAGATGACGTCTACCCAGGGTCGACCCAGGCTTTTTTCTTACGCGATAATTACCAGGAAAGGTCAAGTTGTCATTATTTCAAACAAGCGTAGAATATAAGAACACTTCACAGAAGTATTCAAATCGTTTCGGAGGTTTCAGTGTGGAGGTCCTATTGATTCTCTTTGTTTAATGTTTACATCAACCGGATTAGGACTCAGACCTTTTATTTCTCAGGGGGTGCACATCCTTCCATTCTCAAAATCCTCTTGGGGATGTATGTAATAAAATATAAAAATGTAATAAAATATAAAATATTATATGTAATAAAATATAAAAATAGACTAAAATTGAAGTTTGCGAATATATTTCTGCATTAAATTTGTACCGGCCATGGCTCTGATCTCGTTTGGTAGTTCGTTCCATAGTTTGACCGCGAAATATCATCGCCCCTAAGATTATATCTAGAAATTCTTAATGAGATTAAGTCCTTTATACATAATGGGGCTTTGTTGCTAAGACAGTTATTTATGGTAATCAACATGTCTTGCATACGTCGATGTCCTAGTATCTGAGTGCCCATTCGTTTGAGCAATTCTTGGTATAATGATTGTTTGTCTTTGTAAACATATTGCAGGGCCCTCTCGTTAACCTTTTCTAATTTTGCAGAATTACGCTTACCACAATGGTGCCAAACCTGAGAACAATAATAGAAATATGGCAAAATAAAAGAACGCCATTACGTTGGGTGTCTTGCCAAAGAGGTGACATCTACATTAATTGAATTTGTGGAAATTGATGAAAACAGCCCAAAGTCGAAAGAATTGAATTGAAAGCAGCGCGCTTTTACTTTTATTAGCTTCGCCATTTTCAAAATCAAAAAGAACGTACAAGGAAAGAATAGAAAACTAACATAATAAAACATAATACTAGTAAACAAACTCCGCAACAGCAGTGAGCCAATTACTGTGGGCCTATCATTGGTGTTTGGGCCCGTGCTGTTGGCTATGTTATATATTAGTGTGAACAGGATGGTTAAAGATCGGTGGTGTTGGTGCTCGTGTATTTAGTCCGAATAAAGCTTGAAGACACGCTGAAGAGAGATTTCAATGTTCTACTGAGAAAAGACTGGTTTTTCTACTCGTTTGAAGCATTAGATGAAATATATATAAAGTACGAGCTTGAAATTACATCATATCTTACGTGTAGTTACTGCGTCTGATTGTTACAACTTTAAAACATTCCCACAGTTCATCATTATTTATTTTACCTTGACCCTTAGGACATCCGCTTCCCAAGGATAGCATTCTTTTCTTCTAAAGAAATAGAAATGAACGAAGAAATAAGGTAAGTTAATATTTGGAGTTAGCAGCTGAGATATGGTGCAGTCTTGAACAGGAAGTTCCAGTATAAAGGGCCATGGCCAGGCCACCTTCAGTTGTCACTCAGCCTTTGTCGAGTGCACATCTCTGTGATGATCAGCTTGAGTGCTGCCTACTGATTGCGTGTAGCGGGAAATTCAAATCAAACAGATAAATGTTAAACTTTAGAGTAAGGACTACATAGTTCGTAAACAGCATAAAATACCGCCTAAAGCTTTTAATAAATAACTGTCTTCCCTCTGTTTACCTTTTGGTGGCTTGTTTGATTTTAAACCCTCAACATTTCGCATCTTAACAGCAGAGGCTGATTCACTCACCTACGTTCTTGAGTAGCACGGAGCCTCTCGAGACCTGTATTCTGATTGCACCCATAATACTATACATCTTTTTAGCGCACTCAGTCACTGAAGTTTATCTTGAGCATTGGAGTTCATGAAGCACACACGTGTTGTTACCTTATAGATTGTCGATCCGACAAAATATCCAGTTTGCTCCATGGGCAATGCTTAATTCTCGTGGCGCATACTAAGTAGTATTACGCTTTTCGAAATAGTCCGATTCGTAGCCTAGAGGCTTGTATCTAGTTAGCATGATAATCAAGATTTCTCCATATTCATAGAAAGAGGGTTTGTATCAGTGCAGGGTGAACTCCTGCCTCCATGCGAGGCTAAGGCTTGGTTACTTTTCGAGACTACGAGTTGTTCTCTTAGTGGAGTGGTGACCAGTTTTCTCATTTCAATCTGTTTACATGACGAGTTCTCCCCTTTCTTCTTCTTTCAGTTTTAATTATGGTGATCGATTCTGGGAAGTCAAGAAGGATGAGTTCTTCTGCGAATGTGGAACGCCCAGTTGTAACTACAGAGCCCCCGTATAAGCCGCGATGGAAGTCTATTTTAGGGTGTTTTTAACTTTGTTTTGCTTTTTCGCCAAGTTTCTTTTACGTACTATTTATCTTTATCCTTTAAAGGACAACTGTACAAGATATCTTAATCTATATATTTTTTAAGTTAATTATAATTCTCAGGTAAGAATTATGATTGCAAAATATTTTTTCCTATGTCACCTTTAATACAGACCTTGGCAACTGGAACGTCATTGATCTCGCTCTAAAGTCCGGATTACACGACAGGCATTTTGGGCACGGCACTCCTAACTTGGGCACGGCGCTCCTAACTGGTGGGCCGAGACTACCTTTTCACGGGGTTTCATCACCCCTAGATTTTCGGGCAGGCGTACCCGGAATATTTCCATTTACACGACAAAATAAGGGGTGCGTGGAAAAAGCACGCGTACCTAAAATGCTGTGCCCAAACTGCTTGTCGCGTAACAGGGCTTCGATATCCTTATTCAGCGCGCACACCAGAAAATCAACAAATATTTTTGAACCACTTGACCACGAACTTTTGTTGAGAAGATCTACAGCAACTTGCAGTTACGTATTTGAAGTCTGTGTACCATATGATTGGATTTTTAAAATTGTATATTGTATGTTCCTCTATTAACGGGCTGCGTCATGTTGTTGCGTTTAATTTTTTTGTTTTTTTAAATAAGAGTTTTATGTGTAACAGATTATATTATATAGAAAGTACTGTAAATATTTTTTTGTTGAGAAATGTAGCATTACATGAACTATAAGAGTAGGAGGTATTTCTTGTATTTTTATGTTATTTTGTATAAACGATCTTTTCTTACGACACTGTAATTTCACTTATTTTCCCTGTATTTAAAATAAAATAAAAGTTTGATAATCAGGGCGCCATTCTTTGAACAGTTTTTGAAAATGGATTACAATTCGTTCTGCTTGTGATGACGTTATCGATTCGATGCTTCAGTGACGTCATCACCCCCTCTATAGGACGATTGCACTCTGACGTCAGTTGACTACAACTACCAGAATCCTTTTCGAATTTTCTCTTTCATATTTTTATATTCCTGTGATATAGGCAAGCCTAAAAGCGGAGCTCCCAATTATCTGAACTGAGGTAACGACCCGATAAAAAGCGATAAATTATATAAAGAAAACAAAGATGTAAACAGTCTGGTAGAATGTAGGGAAATCAGTGCAAAAGGTTTAGATGAATAAAGAACATAACGGAAAAAGAAGTTGAGTTGCACGCGCGTTACATTTCTCCGAGAAAATACTAAATTTTATTTACCCCGGAGCCTCGTATTGAAACCTTTGTGCGTGACAAGTGAAGCATATATCGAAAGCTATTCCATGGCCGCGTCCTTGCGCAGGGACTAAAGCTGTTGGCCTTGTCTCCTTCCTCTTCTAATCTATACGAGGGGTTCGTAAAAGAACCTGTTGTGCTATTTCGAGAAAGAGCCGGAACAACGGCCTGTATTCTGTAGGTATTAACAAACACTCGTGATTGTAAACTCCGTATCTCGAGTCCTTGGTGAAGCGCATTTCATTATATACCTATAGAATTAGCGCTACATAAATGAAAAACGTATTTTCTTTACGTCGTCATTTGTAAGTTGAGCGGTCGTGTTGTATCGGTATAGTATAGATGCGAGCCACGGGCAAAGATTTCAACACGCACGCAAATTTTGTATATATTCTAACCCTTTTAACAATTTTCTGAAATTTTGAAGAAAAGTGTAAACCTTTACAGTTCGGCGCTTGACATGTAGTTCGTGTCACGGATATGCGAAGGTGCATAAAAACTTTATGGCATACTAATCAGTATGTGGTACATGGGATTTATCCCATCAGTTGTAATAATGAATTTTGGGTGTGGCATGAGTTTTGGCTATGAGGGAGGACAAATTTGATGCATACACTGTCTCGCAATTATGTAACCTAGTAGTATGATTTAAGAAGAAGAGTTTGGAGAGGTACGAAGTGTCTTAATCTGTCTTGTTTTCTGCTTTCGTGTCAAAAGTGTTGTTGCATGACGAGGAGACCGAGCTGGACGCCATTTTTATTCCACGTGCTATGTGCAATAACGAGGCTACATATATGTACGCAAATGTTGCTAATATATGACATCCCCCTTCTTAAAACTAAACCTTCATATAATAGAGTAACGTTAATGGACCTAGACTGTGGCAATGCGACTCGTGAGATGAAACTGCAACACAATATGTAAATAAAACGTTATGTCAATATGTCTGATAAATGTCCAGCCTGCATGCCCTATGCATATGAACATGTGATGGGGCTTGGACCGGTGTCCCTTGGGTGGGGTGCTCTGTGATCCCTTTGTTTGATGCTTGGGTATCTTCGTCGGTTACCTTATCGTCCACTTGATTAGTGGTTGTTTCATGCAGATCTTCATTAATTGATAGGACCTCGTCTTCATGAGTTTTCAGCAGATGTTTGCAGTTCTTGTATTAAGCACCATCAGGTGTTGAGATGTTATAACTTCGTGGTGTTTCAGCTTTGTTGATTACAACTGCTCATCTGATCCCTGGCTGTTAGGAAGGTAAGCTCTTGACAGTGTATCTGCTGCAGACATCGCTTTTCCTGGCTTGTATATGAGAGTGATCTCATACTTCTGAAGGCTAAGAAGCATCCTTTGTAACCTCGCAGGTGCTTTCTGTAGCGGCTTCTTCATGATGGCCTCGAGGGGCTTGTGATCCGTTTCGATCTCTACTGCCTTACAATAAACGAACTGATGAAACCTCACAGGCGAATACGATTGCCAGTAGCTCCTTTTCTACTTGAGCATTTCTGTAAGGGCTCGAGATGCATATACAACTGGACCGTTATCTTGCAGCATGCACAACTGCACCCAATCCTGATTTGGAGGCATCTGCCTGCAGTTTGACTGGCTTGGATACATCATAATATCGCAGTATTCCTGGACTTGACTCGGTGAGTAGCCTCTTTACCACCTGGAATGCAATGTCATGATGCTCGCTCCAGTGCCATTGCTGTTGCCGACATAATTCACCATGCCTAACAGGCGTTGAACCCCTTGCTTGTCTTCAGGTGGCGGCATATTGACTATAGCCTCCAGTTTGGTTGCATCTGGCTTTACTCCATCTTGCGTTAGTATGTGGCCAATGTATTCGACCTCAGTGCGTCTGAACTTTTACTTCTCTGGGTTGAACCTTGAGTTTCGCTCTCTTGCTCTATCCAGGGTTTGTCTCAGATGATCGTCGTGCTCTTCCAGCGTGGTGCCCCACACAAGGATGTCATCAATGTCGGTCCGCTCCACGCCTGGGATGTCCTCAAATATTGAGTGTAACCTCTTGTGAAACTCAAACAGATCTGTGGCTATCTTGCCCCAGAGGCTGTCCGGGATGTCATGACTGATGGGTGTTTCTTTTTGTTGCTTTGTACCAAATTGTTGCACAAATTTTACATTTGGATATATGTGGTCTTTCAACTCGTTTTTCATGTTCGGCCATTAGATGGTCTCTCTGGCCCTTCTAAGGGTTGATTGAACTCCCTGGTGGCTGGAGTGTACATAGCTGTTGAAGCATGCTGCTCCTTAGGGTGTTAGGTATCACTTACCGGTCTCCTCTAAATAGCAGTCCATCTTGTATCACTAGCTCGTCACGAATGTGAAATTAGGTTGCCACAGTTGGTGACAATTTACTTTTGTCCTCTGGCCAGCCCATCTGTATGACTGACTTAACTGCTTGTACGACTTCATCATTCTTGGTTTCCTGGCAGAAACGTTCAGCTTTGTATTCACTCACTGGTAAGTGGTTCACTTCCCGCTGTACTTCAAGTCCCTTCTCAAATCCAGACTATAGTATGCAGGACTTCTGTAAATTCTCTAGTGTCTCCAGTGTCTCTTTTGTAGCAGACAGTTAGGTTGTACTTTTGTTTTGCCTCATTAACATCTTCTGTAATCTTTTTGGTGATGAGACGAGAGGCTTGGTGAAAATCGTCTCCAAGGGTTTGTGATCGGGTTCTACAACTACGGCTCTATCACGTGTACTGGTGAAATCTCTCTTTGGCGAACACTATCAGTCGTATACATGTACCAATACACGTTCAGTCTTTCCTGTTTTACCCTAAGTTCAAGCTCTCTTGGAAGGAACAAGTGGAGACGTGCCATGGAATCATTAGGTGACAACGGTTGGAACTTCGTACTTCACTCCACTCTGTTGAAACAGTAAGTTAAGGAATATAGCGTGGGTTATTAATACTATCAATCCGTGATAAGAACTAAAGACACTGCAAAACGAAAATAAAGCATTCGAAGTTACAAATCCTAACATATCCACGCGATTTTCTTCATTCAAATGACTTCGACTTCAAGACTAGTCCACCAATTTTTTTTCGAGTGGAAAACAGACAGAACATGATCTCTAACACGCTTGTTTTTTAAACGCCCGAAGAACGGAACTCCAGGGTGTGGAGGGGTCCAACCCAAAAAAACCTCCGTTGGGGTTATGAATGTTTTCTGGAACCACGTACAGTATAATTCAATGTGCATTACTTCAAAACGAGGCCACCAAATTTGCCTTTTACGGGATCGAAGCTCGAGCAAGTAGAAATCCTATCGTCTTGTACTCGACACTGATTGGATCAAATAACCGTAAGTTGGAATGTTTTGTTTTCATTCTGCATTGTGATTGGTTCTCGTTCTCTATGTGGCATTGGTTACAGTCTGTCGCCAGTAATCCCGGATTAAGTCTTTCAAAATGTATGGCTTTGGTTATCTTTAGTTAAGAGGGTTTTTGTTATCTAGAAATGTACCAGTCATTTCTCTTCAAGCAATACGTTTTTACCCTTGAATCAGTAGTTCACAAGTCAGCATATCGCACTGAAGAATATCCTTAATCCGACATTACCTCTGTGTAAAAACCTCACAGACTGCGTCATAAAACTCCCTTTGTTAACTATGAATAATTTGTGACTTAGAATATTTCCCGAGCACCCGAAGTTTACAAGGCATTGGGGAGCCTCTACTTGAAATTTTTTTACACTGCGCTCAGAGTACGAATCGAACCCTAACCGCTAGATCACGAGTGAATTCACGTATTTATATCAACTAATGATGAGTTGGTGCATAAAGTATAGTATTATAGCAATACACTATAATCGGGTAATACGACAACTCACCGAGCGCACGAGAGCATGGTCTCCAGGGAATGTTACACCGAGGCAAAGCCCTTAATCCTGGATTAGCTTTTAAATCGGGTTGGGATAACTGCATGGAATTTAATGATTGGTTCCAGTACGGTACTACGGAAATAAACGTAGCCTGATTTTTGATCTGAAAATCAATCAGACGGTCTGAAAATCAGGCTGAACTAAACGATGCAAACATGTATACATCCAAAAATGGATAACTAAAACCTCACCAGGTTCTTCCTTTCTCTGTTTTTCTTTTCTCTCTTCGACTCAGATGAGATGGATGAAGCGTTACTATGTGTTCGTAGTATCTCGTCTAGTTGGTGACTTGTTCTGTTCTTGTTTATCTAGAGAAGCAGTAAAATAACAACGTGATCGCATATAGGATCTAGCAGGTTTCGGCTCATCGACACAGGGCGTGGCACTGAATGACGTCATATTACTTGCCCAAAATAAAATATATTTGGCTGCGAGGAAGTTATTTATGCACTACTCTATAACGCCATTCCACAGATGTATCCCCCCATCCCACCCTTCTATTCCATAGTCCCTTTCCAAGTGATACCACCTAGCTAAACACACTTGAAAAACAATAGGACCAGAACGAGGCCAGTTACTCCAAGTACTAGTCATAGCTTCAGTCAGTCACGGATGATTTTATAACTTTTTCATAATTTTCTTAGTTTCTGCCATCACACACTGCAGTGTTCCAGGGGCATCAACAGGCTTCAAACGCTAGACATTTAGTCTCCCAAACTCTGAATTTCTAACGGGACCTGAAAAAACGATACGGGATAATCAAAGTCAGGACCCGGCTAATCCACAGATCGAATTGGAATTTAGCGTATTGGTTTTTGTGGAGAAAGGAACCAGCACCTCGCCTTCCACGACGCTTAACATGCCCCCAGCGGCCATCTATAGCTATTAGAATGTGATGTAAAGTGGTAAGCTGTAGTGCTAAATGTGCACGCCCTATGAGGGAAAGAGAAAAATCTCTGATCCAAGTGGGACTCGAACCCAACGACCTATTAACCTTCTTAAGGTTACCGGATACCTTCAAAACGAAAAAGATGGGAAAATATTTTTTTTCGCACAGAAATGTAGTTTTAGTAGTAGTGTCTCGTATACCAAAAACTCCGTTCAAAAAAAATAATATTGACGGAGAAATACCAAAAGGAAGTTTTAAACCGGAAGTAAAAGATTATTTTTGATTGACAGCAGATCAATAAACACATGACAAGTGCTCACATTAAATTCATTTCATATACCAATGTTTACTTTTAATGAAAAAGGTTTTTCCACACACGATTCCACAATTCCATCGGTTGTTGGCCTTATATCTTACAAAAAGCAAGCAGGATGCCCTTAGCTTGAAAAACAAAGAAAAAAGAAAAGCAAAACGAGGCCAAACAATGCATACACTACAATTACAAAGCCAAATACGAGTCCTCGCAAAACCCGACAAGCGTTCGTATTTTCACTTTCAGACAGAGTGCCGAGTGGTCCACATCTGAACATGACGGTGACCCTGAATCGGTTGAACCACGATCTCGCTATTGCCGTGCTGTTTCAGACGCCTGCAAATCGCTGTCTCCTCTACAACTGTGCTGGCATTCAAGGCGTCTCTATAGGTGTTCACCTTGCCTTTGCCCCTCGAGGTCTTTTTGTCTTTCCAGCCGACTTTTACCGCTACCATTTTTCAAGTCACACACAAAAAAAACATTTTCTCGATGCGGCGCGTAGCTTTGATCGGAAATCAACATTGGCGGGAGTTGAACTGTGATGAGAAATGATTGGCCAGGAGCTTGCTAATTGTTGGAGAGGCGGGGCTTCAGATTCACGCACGACAGACGGGTATTTTTTTTTGAAGTGCTATTTTCTCGCTTTCGATTTTCAATCAAAATAGAGTTTTAAAAAAGCTCCCACTCAAGAGGAATTTATTCGATTTGTGCGAAATTTTCACAAAATGTCAATTGATATCTCAGCTGCAAAACCGTGTCGGGGAATTGGAAAATTCTAAAAAGAGAGCTCTTGACGTTGTTTCCCGCATATCTATTCGGATTATTTTTCGCCTTTTCGAATTTTGAAATTCCCCGACACACGGTTTTGTAATACGATTCCTCTGAAATACGACAAAGCAAACAGATTTAAAATACGACAAAGCAAACAAATTAAAAATATTTTCGGAGTCGGAGCTTCTGAAAGCCATCTCACTAGATCGGAGAAACGGGATGGCGGAAAATTCGAGATTTTCAAAGAACTCAAAACTTTTTTGGTATTCTTGTAGCAAATTTTATAAGCTTTAAAATGACACATGAATGATTTATCTACGATGTTTTCTCGAGGCGCTACATAATTTAGACTGGAAACGCACCCTGAAGGTATCCGGTAACCTTAAGGAGGGGAAGTTAAAGAAAAAAATTGGTAGCAAGCTAGCGATTTGCTTCAAACAAGGAAGAAAGCTCACATTTGTTCATAGCAAGACAATCATCATAATTGCGAGAAAGACAAATTTGTGCACTTCTTTCATGGAAAAATGAGTCGAAATGAGATTACATGCTAACCCGCAGTCTTCCACCCCACTCCCCAAGTCTTCCATCCCACTCCCTAAGTCTTCCACCCCATTCCATAAGTCTTCCACCCCCACTCCCTAAGTCTTCCACCCCATTCCACTCCCTAAGTCTTCCATCCCACACCCTAAGTCTTCCATCCCACTCCATTAGTCTTGCAATCCACTCCCTAAGTCTTGCAATCCACTCTAATCCCTAAGTCTTCCATCCCACTACTTAAGTCTTCCACCCCAATCGCTAAGTCTTCCACCCCACTCCCTAAGTCTTCCACCCCACTCCACAAGTCTCCACCCCATTTCCTAAGTATTCCGCCCCACTCCACTCCCTAAGTCTTCCACCCCACTCTACAAGTCTCCACCCCATTTCCTAAGTATTCCGCCCCACTCCACTTTCTAAGTCTTCCACCCCACTCCACAAGTCTCCACCCCATTTCCTAAGTATTCCGCCCCACCCCACTCCCTAAGTCTTCCACCCCACTCCACAAGTCTCTACCCCATTTCCTAAGTATTCCGCCCCACTCCACTCCCTAAGTCTTCCATCCCACTCTACAAGTCTCCACCCCATTTCCTAAGTATTCCGCCCCACCCCACTCCCTAAGTCTTACACCCCACTCCACAAGTCTCCACCCCATTTCCTAAGTATTCCGCCCCACCCCACTCCCTAAGTCTTCCACCCCACTCCACAAGTCTCCACCCCATTTCCTAAGTATTCCGCCCCACCCCACTCCCTAAGTCTTCCACCCCACTCCACAAGTCTCCACCCCACTCCACAAGTCTCCACCCCATTTCCTAAGTATTCCGCCCCACCCCACTCCCCAAGTCTTACACCCCACTCCACAAGTCTCCACCCCATTTCCTAAGTATTCCGCCCCACTCCACTCCCTAAGTCTTCCACCCCACTCTACAAGTCTCCACCCCATTTCCTAAGTATTCCGCCCCACCCCACTCCCTAAGTCTTACACCCCACTCAACAAGTCTCCACCCCATTTCCTAAGTATTCCGCCCCACTCCACTCCCTAAGTCTTCCACCCCACTCCCTAATCTTCTATTCCACACAACTAAACGTTGAAGTGGTCGACTCCTATATTATCAACTTTTTCTGAGAGTTGGACCCGTTCGCAGACAAGATGAAGCTAGCATATTTCACGGCTTCATGCTATCACCAACTGCCGGTACTGACCTTCGATGGTCCTGTGTTTGTTGAGAGAGAAAATGCACGTGACCCCACAGCAGATTCTGTGCGCTCACGTCTTCGTATCCACGCTGTGAATGCAGTCCTGACCTATTAACAAAAACAAGAGTGAGCTACGCCAGGCCCTGGTTATACCAATTGAACATTTGATTGAACAACGTACGGCCAACATTGTGTTCGATAGGCGATCAAACTATACAGACACTCGACAACAGCTAGAACAACAGAGATGTTCAGTGCCTGATGTTCAACGAATGTTTGATGAGATTTAAACTTGTATTGAACAACTCCAACATTGTATTTAGTGATGTTCACTTGGTTGTCGGTCAAACCATGTCAACATTGAACAACAGATGTTCAGTGCCTGATGTTCAATGAATGTTTGATGGAATTCAAACTTGTATTGAATAACTCCAACATTGTGTTCAGTGACGTTCATTTGGTTGTCGGTCAAACCATGCATGCCAACCGTTTTGCGGGCAGGATGTTACATGATGTTTTGAAACTGCATTTTTAATTCATATGAGACTTTAGTACCTTGGGTTCCAGAGGCTCGAAGCCGAAGTAAAAGGCGAAGAGGCGAGAGAGAGAAGAAAGAGAAGAGCCTCCGGTGGTATCGGCTGAGAATCTCGCTTCCATGCGCTGAGTTTCAAATTAAGAAAACACGTCAAACCGGTGTTGCTGGGCATTGGTAAGCCAATGGAAATTACCGTTACATCCATCACTCACGGTTGCGCCTGGTCATGAGATTATCCAATCAGGGACGAGGTTTAAATTCTGAACCTAATGTTCGCATGGAAGTGACGCCCGAGGGATGATATGGCTTAATGCAGAGGTTGGAGGTATTTAACTGACTTATTTTATGATTGACAAGGTTTTCGCTCAAAAGGTATTCCTAGGCATGCGAAAACAATTATTTGACCTTTAGAGTAAAAGTAAACACGGCCCTTGGCAGGTAACTTGTAAATCAAACAAAGCACTGATTAAGACCTTTTTTGGAGAATCATGCAATGCATTGGTTTAGATCAAATATTGTGTAACTCTCTTGAGATGACTTCAAAGTTTACGAATGAAGTGTTAAGCATGGGCGGGCCGGGTACATGCAGTGAATCTTAGTCCCTATAGTTTCACGAGCTACGGGAAATGATGGCGACTAAAAAACACATGAAGCTTAATAACTGGCGCTCAGCTTAAAGTAATTGAGGGTCACGAAACGGAAAGGGCAAATCAAAGATATAAGGATTTTTGCCGGGAGAGGAACTTTGGAGAAGGCATAAGTACTGCTTCGTACAACGGGGACTGAAACATGTGGAACTGAACTTAAAGGATTAATTACGCTCAAAAGTCAGACTTATTGATTACACAAAATGTCTAAATACCAGAGTGTGCATTTCAAGTGGCTCCGCAGATCCGTGGCTCCACACTGCTAATTCAAAGCTCCTTACTGCACCGCAGTGAATCTGATTAAATATTCCATATGTCCGCCTTACTGCAAGAATATATATTTCAGGTGGCTGCACAGTCGTACTAATTAAATATTCCAAATCTCTTTACTGCAATCGAGTATATATTTCAAGTGGCTCCGTGGTTCTATGATCGTGCTAATTAAGTATTCCAAACCTCATTACAGCAAGAGTATACATTTCAAGTGGCTCCGTTTCCGTGGCTCCACAGTGTGTGACACTAATTTTATGTCCATGTTCCCTTTTGTGTATGAATATGATAATAATACTGAATGGTGTTCCGAGTCACGTGGATCATAACTTCACAAGGATTCGTGGAAAGGCCGCTGATTGGCAAGTACGCGATAAGCCAATTAGACTCTTTCACAGAACCCGCTCGGCCTTTCCCTACGCAAAGGAACTGTTACAGTACAATCCTGCAACGAATGCTGGGTCCAGAAAATCCTGGACCCAGCAGGCATTGCGAGGCAAACACAGGCAAGACAAGCCACTGAAATAAGGCGGTAACTAAGAGGAAATAAAGAATGCAACACACGTTAAAATTCTGATTCCAAAACAGGCAGTAGCTAGTTCCTAAACTGACGAAAATCCTGGAAAGAAGTAAAGTACATCTAATGGCATTTTAAGGGTTATTATGATAGTGATGGTGTTTTCTGAATGGTTAAGATTCACTAAAGGATTAATCAAATAACAATCTCTTTTCACATCCTGTTGGCATGATCTGATACCTTTCCGGTGCCAGTTTAAAACAAACCGTGGTCCATAAGCCGTTAACCGATAAGCTAAGGAAAGACTCAGGAAGAGACTAATAAAATAGTTTTTTTGCATTACATTTTTGTAATTAAACGTAAACAATATAAGGATACATATCAACTTAGGAATGCTTGCTAACCCGGGTTGCTAATCCACAGTCGCACTCCTTTCACTTCAGCCACTGTATCGTTCTTCGTTTAATTTGATTTATTTTAGAACGTGATAGTTCAGGAAATATATATATATATTCGATTGCTTCTTTTTCCATTCTTCGTAAGCTGGCATGGCAGTAAGAAAATAAGTGGCTTGTCAGCAGAATATTCATCAACCAATAACAGCATCGGTTTCATGGCGGATGAGCTAGCCAATCAAAATCGGGATACCATGTGCATGCACTGTACTATGACGTAACAGACAGAGCAATGGCCGAGCAAGTCTATAAGCTCATTACGTATGCATGGCACATATATTCTGACAACACTGACAAGATACTTCGTAAGTATATTTTATTATGGAATTGTAACTAGAATGACTACTTTCCCGCTACTTAATTGCCCATAATGCAACATGTCGTACCCAAACATCGACAAACATCTTTACCGTGCCGGCAGAATATCAAGTTCTGACTTCATCGCTCCTGCGTCGCTATTTAACAAATATATTCCATTCTCCCGTGCGTCTGTTCTCTTATAGATGCACAGGATGACGTCACAATGTGAAGAGAACGAAGAAGTGCGCCACGAGATGCAGTCGAATGACTGATGTTCTATTCACGTAAGAACTGAGATGGTGACGATAGAGAGTTCAGATTGCACATGATTACTTCTTGTTGTGATAGAGGAACTAAGTAAACGGTTACACATCACTAAATCACTCACTTGCTGATCGAAGAGGCAGTGGAGAAGAAAGATGAAGAACCCCTAAAGTACAAATAGAAAGTAGGGTCAGTTGCGTTAAAAGTGTGCTCTTAGCAGTTAACCTCATCAGTTAAAGGGACTCTCATCTATTTTATCATCTTTTTGAAAAGCTCAAAATCACATTCTGACCACCCAGCAGCTGGTTCAAGTATTACCAGGTTAGTTCTAAAATACACCTCCCCTGTAGGGGCTGCACTACCAGAGTATCTTAGCGATCTTATTGAGTCAGTGCAAAAGAGGGAACCTGGCCTACACTATTATGATGCTCTGTCCCTGTTCCTCCCCGCTCCTTAATGCGCAAGCTTGTCCCGCATATCCCTGTGTCTCGCCCCTATAATCTTCGCTCTGGCCATATTAAAGTTGCGCCTATTGTTCCCAAAACCAAGCGTTTCGCTGATTTTTCACCATTAAATATCAGGACCATTTTGCGTATTTTCCTGATTAGTAATTGTAGTAGCTAACCAGTATATCTACCAATCGTTTATGCTGCAAAAGAGATGAAATAAACTATTATTATTATTACTCAAACTACAATATACTGTATAATAGAAATCTAACTATTGAAATAATGGTCTGGCTTTGTTAAAACCTTCACAAGTGAAGTGAAACTACAGTTTATTACATGGTTACGATTATCAAAAACTTGAAAGTTGGGCCATCGTTTTCAAGTTTTAAACTGGTCCCTATAAGTCTCTCAGGCATCGGTTATAGGAGCCGATATCACCAGGATTTTTCTAATTTTCGGTCATATTTATCTAGGATTTTCTTAATTTTTGAAGAGAGACCCAACCGTAGATTAAGATTAATACTAATAAGATGCAGCTGTTTTCTCGGTCAAGGCGAAGTCGGCGAATGACACTAGAATAATGGTTACTTTCGATTCCTTAAAACCGGCATCTTGGAACTTTTGGTTTCGGAAAATATATGAATTACAAGCCGCAGATATGAAACAAAACGAAGAAGAAACCTTAAAAAGTTAGAAACCAGTAGTGTTAGAAGTCTAGATATTAAATGAAGCTTCAATTATGCAACTTACTTGAACGCCTCGTAAATTAATCCAAAAGCAAGACACTACTTGACTAATATCCCATGAAAACAATACACAGTTGAAATGAAGTGTTATGTTTGTGTGTTTAGTGTTAACACAGTAGAGCTGTGAAAGAAAAAGCCAGGGTGGGAACAATTTATGAAATTTTGGTTGTGAAAGTTAATATTTAGTGCTGTTTTGGAATGAGTCAATGAGCCGGAGATTACGCGAGTTGCTGGGAAAACAACAGAAAAATTATAAGCAGTGGTATAAGTGCAAGGAGTGTTACATTCTCTGCATGCACGCACGGACAGGAGTGTTCAAATTCTAAGATGAGCTAGGGGAAAGAAGCGGAACATTTCTTTGTTTTCTGACTTTGTTTTTTTTATCATATCGTGTCAAACACAAGCTTTTAGACGAAACCGGGAGGCGAAAAGACCAATGTAGTGTTTTAATTTTTGTCAAAATCACAAACGTCATCACCGGTATATGTTCAGATTTGTAGCCTTATCGATTATCCAACCTAAAGCTAAACTCCGTCTTTATCGCAATACTAAGAAGATTACGTTTTTGCTTAACGGGAAAGAAAATGCCCTAATTAAGGTAAAAAGTGATTTGTGTTTAAACATTGCCAAGTGCCAGAGATATACATCGCAAATCCATCAGAATTGACACATTATTCAAGCGTCACTATCAAGCGTCACTGGCGCTAGCCAGATTTGAATAATGTCAAGAATGTTTGCTTGTTTAGAACCTATTTTGAAATTATGATTTTAACTTCGACTTGTTTTTTTCTCAAACTGTTAGTGCGACACCGAAAATAAGAAGGTTTTAGCTGGTACTTATGTTCTAGCTGGAACTAGTACAACACAATTTTTTTAAATTAATTTCCAGCTGATATTAAAATCTCCTAACCTAACACACTCCAGACTCAGCTGAAGCATTTAAAAGAGAATTACTGACTTCATCAATTCCACATCTGCTTTGAGTTTCACGATATCAAAATAGCTTGGGCACCGGGACTCTCAAAAGGTCAGAAATCTTATCGGTCTAAACTTAAAGGAGTAAAATATCCTACAAGGTGGAATCAACATCAGTGTGTTTGTGTTCACCGCTTAAGTGAGCTCGGCTTGATGGTGATTGCTTGAGGCTTTGTTCACTTGTTAATCCTGACTAAACCTCTCGATTCATCGCTAATGTGACACCACCTGCAAAATACTCAAGCTACACAGGCTACAGAACGAGAGTGTAGTGGAGAATTTAGCTCGTTGGTTATAGCAGAGGGATCTTTATACACAGAATTAAAGAAGATGGCCTGGAATTTGGCTATGTCAATCTCTCTTGGAGTACTCGGCGCATTGATCACATTGGAGAACTTGTTCGTCTGCTTTCTCGTATTGCGATTTAAGCGACTTCGCAGTTATACCAATGGCTTTGTGGTCTCTCTAGCAATGGCCGACCTGTTGTTCGGAGTTGTGATTATTCCACTTCATCTTGCGGACGAACGAAGCCTTGTGACTAACTACATACTGGCTCTAGTACTGATGACAAACATTACCACACTATTGTCAGTGACTTTCGACCGTTACCTCGCCGTGCTGAAGCCTTTAGACTACTCCCCATTCATGAAGAAGCAGTTTTTGAAGATAATAATCGCATCATGGGTCGTTCCAACAGCATTTGCCCTTCTTCCTTTAATCTGGGGCACAAATACAGCCACCCCGGGCCATAAGGTCTATATCTACTGTCTTGTAGTATTTGGCATTCTAATTCCATACATTTTAATCTTAAGCGCTTATATCTGCATCTTTAGGAGAGTCGCACAACACGTAAAATACCTCGCCGGGCTTGAATCTCTAAGTCAGGACAAAGAGGCTGTGAAAGAAGGAAAACGCGTTACTGGAGAAGCTTACGTAGCTCGCATATTCGCAGTGATCGCGGCCGTGTTTGTTGTTAGCTGGATGCCCGTTGTCTATATGACGTTTGTATCGAACCTCGACAGGCCGGATCTCATTCCCGTGGAGCTGGCTATCGCGTCTTGGTTCACGCTCTCGCTTGGTTCGCTTATCAACGCACCCATTTACGCGTTCATGAAGCGGGATTTTCATGACGTGTTGTGGACGTTGTTCACGAGAGGGAGAAGAGGTGGATCGTTACCGGAACAGGAGTCAGACTCTCCGACTGCAAGGTACTCTGTTACCGAGCAGTTCTGAACGGTGATTCACGTGATTCGCATTACAATATGCATTCTCTCGCGTGCAAATTACGTTAGATTACTGCATGAAGAAGCACAAATTGAGAGTTGAAACATTCAGTTCTAATGGAGCAGGTGCGAGTTTCTTTTCTTTTTCTTTTTTTTGGCTGTACTGTAAACAGAGCTTGCAGGAACGTTGCAGGTTCAAAGTACACAAGCAAACCAGTATTCAATTTATTAACGGAATGGTAATGACTTGCTTGCCATTCAACCTGTCAAATTACTTGTGTTGTTTTGACGAGAGATTTTTAGACCATGACTAATGAGAGCAAAATATTCTGTACCACAACAAACTAGCCTGCGTGCAGACGTTCTCTCTCCCTGCAAAAATCGGGACGGTTCAGTGGTTAAGCGCCGGTGTCACAGTGATATGGGTATCCCCCCGTACCCAGATCCCTAGTGATATGAGTATGACTGTAGTGATTTAGGCATCCCCTCCTACCCTCCCCCCGTACCTATAGATTCCTAGTGATATGAGCATCCCCGCACATAACCACAGTAAAATCACTGGACTTTTCCATAGAAAATAAGCTTTTCCTATGCAAAACAGTCTACTAAATAAATGTTCCACTATCTATTATAGATCTACTCCGTAGAAGTACTTATAAATTAAGCTGCATGCTGCTTCATGGAAATAGAAATTCTTCGTAGTTAAATGCATGGAAATTCTCTGTAGAAATCGAGCTGCTCCGTAGAACAATCTATTATAAATCTGCTCCGTAGAAGTACATAGAGCTGCTTCGTGGAAATATAACTTCTCAGTTAGAAATCGAGCTGCTCCGTAGAAAAATCTATTGTAGATCTTCTCCGTAGAAGTACATATACAGCTGCTTCGTGGAAGTGCATGGAAATGTACTTCTCCGTAGAAAAATTATCGAGCTGCTCCGTACACGATTATTAGCTTCTCCATAGAAATAGATCTGCTCCGTAGTACAGCTGCTTCGTGCTGTAAATATGTAAATAGAACTTAGTTCTCCATAGAAATCTAGCTTAATTTTCTGTAGAAGTATTATTAAAAGTCTTATATAGCTGCTCCGAAAAAAATTATACTCTAATCCTTGCTCCTACGAAGAAAAATATAAGATAACTCGCTTCTCTTTAATTCATTCGGCTTTAGCGAACTCGTAGCCCGCCTCCTCAGCTCGTTCCAGGGTTGCATTTCAGGGCTTTATCTTTTCTTGATGAGATCTCTAGTGTTTTGAGTATCCCCACCGGGGATACTCATATCACTAGGGATCTGGGTATGGGGATACCTAAAACACGGGGATACGATCGGGGATACGATCGGGGATACCTAAAATACGGGGATACCTAAAATACGGGGATACCTAAAACACGGGGATACCCATATCACTAGGGACACCGGTATGTCGTGCCGGAGGTCGCGGGTTCAAATCCCGGCCAGACCAACACTCGGGGTCTTAAAATAACTGAGTAGAAGGTGCTGCCTTTGTGAAACAATCTCGTTCACGAACTGCAAGTAGTTAGACCTTCACGTCTTCTCGGATAAGGACGTTAATTAAATCGTAGTACTAGTCTCCACTCCAGTTTATCAATCTCACCAGACTGTCACGAGTTACCGACGTTAAATAAGGTCGCTTTACCTTTACCCTAAAATGAATCCTAAAATACTGCAGTACACGTTTTCTCTTGCAAATATACCGGCACAAAGCCCGGCCATATCGAGATCTGTCAGTGATTGGTTCGAGGCTTGACATGCGGGTAGTGCTGGCTCAGTTGCAGCGGTTTCGTCCAACCAGTAGCATACACGCAACTCATTTTGCTGCTGAACACTGAGAAACACACCTACATAAATTGTTTTCTACAAGCAACAATAGCTTGTATGTGAAGTCAATCCCGTTGTCCCGCAAGATAAAGTCAATAAACACATTTAAGCAGCAATGGTTTTGTTATCGGTAGGTCGTGGGACATTATTCGAATTAATAATAGATTCATTAGAAAGGACGTTAATATTAAACGTATTTTAGTTAACTATTGCAGCTGATTGTGATGTTCAGCCCAGTATGGCAAAAAATCTGACCTTCATTTATTTAAATGCACTTGTACGAGATCGGTAGTGTTATCAGCAAAACCTGTTTGTAAATACTATTTTCCACCTCCAAACGATTGTCGATCTTTCTTAAACAGCGTTTTGAAGTTTGTTCAGTAAAGATCACGAGCGCATTTCATTCTTTGATAAAGTATTATACCAGCACGTGACTGTATCCTTGTAACGACATTATTATTGTAGAGAAGTATTGCGACAGCAGGAGCTCACAACAATGAGCTTTTTGCAGGAATGCAATCACGTGTTTGTACTGGACAGCAAACAAATCTGACTTTATTTATTTTTAAATGCACTTGTACGAGATCGGTAGTGTTATTAGCAAAAACTGTTTGAAAATGCTATTTTCCACCTTCAATCGATTGTCGATCTTTCTAAAACTGCGTTTTTAAAGATAGCTGGCCGTTCAGCATCCATGGCAACGCCTTTCCCATGGGGATCACGAGCTCAATAGACCTAGTCCGCTTGCCCGTTTGTTGCCCCATCTTAGACCACGTGATAGTTCTCCAGAGGATTAGTACTTTGTTTTCCAGTTATAGAAATTGATACACTTCCTCTTGGGATACAGAAAAAACAGAAAAGCATTACTCAAGGGAAAAGTCAGGTGGTCTATTCATTCGTTAACGAAGCCGCTATTATGTCAGCACGTGACTGTTTCCTGCAATAGGCATATTATTCGCGTTTTCCTCATGAATTATTAATGAGTTTTGAATAGTTATTCTAGTTTTCACATAGAGCACATTTCGAATGAGTGGGACAAAAATTGGTATGCTTGTCCATAGAGTTACCGTAACCTACCGTGCCATAATCTACCGTACCGTAACTCTATAGTTTCATTGGATCAGAAAGCAAAACAATAGGAAAGTCAGTGTCCACTCATACAATTTCCGCTCTCTGTACCAGTTTAGGAGATATGTAACACATGTAGTAGGGGTACAATATTTTTCAAAGGTAAATTCAGTAACGTTTAATCCACATTACTAAGTTCATTTTGTCGAAGGCCATCTTCACCATCATAATTACTTTCCTCTCCAGTTTCTGCCTTATTTCGTCTGTGCAATCGTCATATTTGCCATCCACTGGTTCCTTTTAGTTGACTTGTACTTGTATGTTCTTTGGCGTGGAATCCATCTGTACAGTGACCATGATAATTTCTAGCTATAGGAGTCCTTGAATGAGCGGCGATTGTCTGTACAGCACGTCCAGCGCGGTTACGTATACGTCTGCACCTTATATATCACACCGCGGCCACACAGCGGTCAAACGTCTGCGCGTGCGTATTACGGTCAGTCTGGTGGGCGGCCGCGCGAATTTCCCGCGCAAAATTTTCCTTAAAACATATTACAGTGAACTTCTCCCCAAAAAAGTTAAGAAAAATACGTGAAAGTTAAGCTTTCTATTTTAACAGTCGACGGGAAATTGAACAAACTTCGAACTGTGAGTTTACCCAATTGTTTCGTAATTTACCAAAAAAGTTCTCAAGGTTTGAAAACGGGTGTGTGAACAGTGACGGCCGCCGGCTCGCTTTGAATTTGTTTTGGAATATGTTGTTGTTGCAAGACTTTTGACGCATGCGCAGACGTTTGACCGCTGTGTGCACCGCGGCAACACGTTATGCTCCGCTGGCTGAAATAATGAAGGCTCGGGAATTCAAATACAAGTTCCGAGGGCTTAAATATTTTTCTAAATTAGTAAACTCACAGTGAATTACGAATTAAGAAATAAATCTATAAAACCTGTTAAAGTCTGTTAAAGTAATTAAAGTAGTTTTGTTGTTTCACATACGTGTACCTAGAATTAGAATCAGGGGTGGTTGCCTTTGTTTTCTTTTAGTTTCGGCGGGAAACTGAAGGGACGCGCGCGTACGTACTGGGCTCATCAAAAGCGCATGGGCAGGACGTTTTGCCGCGGTGTTATATATATATTTTAAATTGAATAAAAATGCGAACAAGAGCAACTCATGACTGTTATTAAAAATTTACTAAAACGTTTCGGCCTTCGGCCTTCATAAGTTAAAAAGGATACAAAGCTTAAAAATACCTGCCAAGTTACAAGGTACTCTTATATACTAGAGCTATTTTGTTATTTTTAAAGCCTTTGGTATTCACACTTAGCTCTAGTATATGAGTACCTTGTAACTTGGCGGGTATTTTTAAGCTTTGTATCCTTATATATTTTTTAACTGATGAAGGCCGAAGGCCGAAACGTTTTAGTACATTTTTAATAACAGTCCTGAGTTGCTCTTGTTCGCATTTTTATTCAATTTGATAACAACTACTGTGGACAAGAACTTGGAATCAATTTTATTGATCCTCTTGGCTGGACTAGCCGTTGGCTGAAGACAATGATTTGGACATTATATACATACTATATATAGACCACATATTTCAATGTGTTTACGGGCGAAATAAAGCACGCGGGATGTTGGGAGAACACAAGAAATGTTCAAGTGTTCTCCCAACATCCCAACATCCCAAGTGCTTTATTTCGCCCGTAAACACATTGAAATGTGTGGTCTATTGCTTTTATGATATAACTACGACACAACGCAAGCAGGCGTGCCGATTTCTATGTGTTTACCGGCACAATAGACCATAGAGTCTATAAGCCAAACAGAGTTAGAGCAGTTGGTTATGGCACTGTCACGACAATTCATAGTAGAAATCATTACAAATATGTCTGTTTGTTTGTTTGTTACACGTTTGTACAGCGAATTCATCGTACCAATTAAAATGACATTGGTAAGACCTGCTCAAAGAAAGGCATAAAAATCTACCCCCTCATATATGTGATTACCACCACAACATGTGAAACTTTTTCCCCATTACATGAGCATTCCAATATATATCTTACATTAACCTATCCAGCGAGAGCTGAACATTGAGCTATAGTTTAGTGCTATACCTAATATACACGAAGATTAAGAAATGTTCAAACCTTTTTCTTATTACGATTTAAATGCATTTTTCTCAAAGCTTTTACTTCTTCTTGTTTGTTGATGTGACCCATAAACTACACTAAGCATACCTTTCAAATGGTATATTATAATTGGGCATTGTGTCTATATTCATTGATTTACGAAATATGATCAATAACTGCCATTTGCCTTGCGGCTTTAAAGGTCAATACTCTGAATTTTAGGGCTGATAGCCTAAAATGGTACTAATTTATCGAGATTTCAATATATAGAGTTTTGTATGGGTTTGAGCCAGTTATGCCTATTTAGCCTCATTTTCGTGATTTTCCCTGTATTTAAATGTCAATAACCGTTTGCAGCTGATGAAAGACCAAATTCTCCCTTATGTGTTTCATATTCGGGGACGAGTCAGCGTTCGCCTCGGTTTCATGAGAGCTTTACATGAAATATTCAAAATGGCGGAGGGAACTGTGAGCGGGAAAATTAAGGGAAAAGGGTAATAAGTTCATGTCCTAGATACACCAATATGTTACTGACGTTCTATGACCGAAACATAATAGAACGTAATTAACCTATTGTTGTATCTAGGACATGAACTTATTACCGGGAAAAGGGGCACGGTCATGAATAACAGGCGTGGTTACTAAGCCATCCGACGGACGTTTTCAAGTTGAGTATTCCTTCTATCGGGAGGAACAAGAAGTAATCAATCCGTCAATATCACAGCAATATCACTTATTAGTGCACTCTAGTGTTAAGTCGGATTCTTGAAAATCTTGAGTATGCAGCCAGTCAAATTAACTATATATCAGGATGTTGGTGTTATACTTGACACAGGCCCTTAACCCGTACTCACTGCATAACACGACTCAAAGATAGCCTTGAGTATGCAGCCAGTCAAATTAACTAATATATCAGGATGTTGGTGTTATACTTGACACAGGCCCTTAACCTGTACTCACTGTATAACACAACTCAACGATAGCCTTGAGTATGCAGCCAGTCAAATTAACTAATATATCAGGATGTTGGTGTTATACTTGACACAGGCCCTTAACTTGTACTCACTGTATAACACAACTCAACGATAGCCTTGAGTATGCAGCCAGTCAAATTAACTAATATATCAGGATCTTGGGGTTATACTTGAAACAGGCCCTTAACCTGTACTCACTGTATAACACAACTCAACGATAGCCTTGAGTATGCAGCCAGTCCAATTAACTAATATATCAGCATCACCAGGCTTACACCACTTCATACTCGACGAAAGCAATAAAACACTTGGCTTAGCTTAGAGTAGATTGATTGCATTCCTCAAATAAATGTGTCGATTCTTCCGACTTCCTTCCTCGGTTAACGGGCTGTGTCATTGTTGCCAATGTTCGATGGTTGTTCAATTGTACAAACAGTTACGTTCAAGTCTTAATGCTTGATTGAAATACTAAGCAATATTTTCAGGGTTAGTTACTCGTGCCGAGGCGCCTAAGCGAGTTTGATGCCCGAGGGCACCGAGGGACGAGTAACTAACCATGTTAGTTCATTGTTAGGAAAAATACGGCATACGTACAATGAGCTCAATGATAACCGTTGTTAACGAAATCATTGTTGATCATAATTCCCCCAATAACACGTAAAACAATAGCATTTTGAAGGTCCATTGTTAACGTTCTGTCCGGCGCAAGGATTTTAGTCCAGTGTTAGCTTGTTCAAAAAAAATTCAACGATTACTGCAATAGAACAGTCAGGAAAGGAAAGAGATCCAAGGGAAGTGATAGAATTCGAGAGGTCTACGGTTCGAGGCCAGTTAAGTGCTACCAAAAATATTATAGCTTAGTTAGATATCTGTACCTAGTTAGCATGATAATCAAAATCTAATCCATATTCATAGAAAGAGGGTTACTTTGTATCAGTACAGGGTCAACTCCAGCCTCCATGCGAGGCAAAGGCTTGGTTATATTTCAAGAACTACCAATAGACCATTTTCTCAGGTATGCGCACGCAATATTGGCCCGCCAAATCGCATTTTGAACAATAGCCGCCAATTTTTGAACAACAAAGGCTGTCGCATCAGAACGAGTCTACAAAAGCTAACAAAACTCACGGCCCGCCAAGAAATACTTCATGTAGGCAGCTTGGATTTAGACTGGTAGTAATCAACTAAAGTCGATTGAGGTATGCTAACCGCCGTGGAAAGCGAGTAGCAGCTGACGTTTAGAGCGTTAGCCCTTCGTCAGAGCAAAAAAGCTTGGATTTAGTATTGGTTGAAATAATAGGGAGGGTTATAGGAAACCACTACGTGATTCCCACGTGAAGTATTTACCGGCCCGTCAAGCCTGTTGCGTGCGCATACTTGAGAAAATGGTCTATTGGACTATCCGGAGTAATTGACCGCGGTACATCAAAGATAACCAACCGAACTAAGCTTAGATCTATACCCAGTTTGTTAGTTATTTTCGCATGTATTGCTTTGAATTGATTTTAACCATCCCACAGACAGCGATAACAGAGCAAGGCGTGCGCGAACTGTTCGTATGTCAGTTCATAAGAAAATTGCTGAAAAAAGCTGTGTCCGATCAGGGCGACTTTTAGTTTCCGGGATAGGTTCTGACCATCCTGAATACCCCTGAGGATTACACTAACCCGAACCACAAAACTTACCCGGCTTACCACTCCGAAAATACATTGGCTTAAGGGTTCACAGGTAAACAACGAGTTCTCAAATGGACTATCGAACCCTTATCACCTGCGTGGAATGCGAACGTTGTAACCACTATACTAAACGACCATTCTCGTTGGAAATGCATGTCACAAATTTGTAATGTTATAACCATGTAAATTAGTTCGCAGTCATTCTGGAGCATGCGTATTTGAGTTAGTTGGTGATCTTTATTTCAACACGTCATTTACAATAAAGAAATGTTCTTCCTAAGAGCTGTGTAACAGCAATTTCAGTACAATAAACATGAATTGTAACAACTATGTACAATTATTAAAATAGACCCTTTCCAGCTAACAGTCACGTGCTGATATAATACTTCATTAACAAATGAATTGAGCTCGCGATCCCCATGGGAAAGGCGGCGTTGCCATGGATGCTGGAGAGCAAGGTATATATCTTCAAAAACGCAGTTTTACTGAGAAAGAGCGACAATCGATTGGAGGTGGAAATTACAAACAGGTTTTGCTAATAACAATACCGATCTCGTACAATGCCTTTAAATAAATGAAGTCAGATATTGTTTTGCTCTCCAGTACAACCGCGTGATTGCGTTCCTGCAAAGGGCCTATTTAGTAACTACAATAAATTTATTCTTAAAATTGCCTAAAGAGCTAGAGTCTCGAAGTTCTACAGATATGTTGTTCCAGGCAGCTGTGCCATTATATTCAAGACTGCGCCTCAGAAAGTTTGTGTTAAGTCGGGGATATTTTAATTTAATTATTCAGGATGGTCGGAACCAAACACGGAAAAAAGTTAGCCTTTAATAATAGTTCAATCACGTAAAATTCGGTGCAACTGTTGGGCTCCCTGTGTTGATTATATATCGTCCTCTGTCCCAATCCCGAATCATTCGTGAAGCACAGGATGCCCGCTTCTGAGACTTACCTGTAAAGAGTTGACTATGGCAAACAGATATAGAAACAGCACAGTATTGCTGTCGATAGCGAGGACGCCGAAGAACCACGTGAGGCCGAGTAGGGGTAGTAGGACGATGCTACACTTTGCTGCAACTCTAAACGGCACAATAACAAACAAAAAGAACTGATTCAAACAACTAAACTGACTGTCTTCGAGAAATCATACAAAACGGGAAATACCGTTCCACTAGTGTCACACTTGTACAGCGAAATAACGATTTATTTTATCATTTGAGATTGTCCGAAGTCAATACGAACTTGATTCTGCTCCCGCGTTCCAGTGGGAATCAACCGGTGTCGTTCCTGTCATATTGCCAATACTTAAAACAGTTCATTATTGGTTGGCTTAATTCTCGACAAATCTCTAAATGGTTGTGAAGCGTTCGTCAGAAAATTACTTTAAGGATAGGGAGAATTGCGAAATTGTTCATATTTTATCCGTATTTGCATCTGAAAATCGATGAGGTTGAATTTTGATGAAAAAAGGAAGGAAAAGAGGAACAAGAAATTAATACGCAGCAAATTTCTTGAATATCCACTTGAGAACACATTGAGTTGATAGCAGACATATTAACTTAAAAATCTTAATTCTTCATAAAATCTTTATTTATCCTATTTCCTCCCCACCCTTATTTTTCTTTCCCAAACTCTCGAACAATCTCCAAAAAAATCTGATAACTTTATGGTAACTTGAACTACAATATAATTAGTCAGTCCTTCCGCAGCCGTTATTCGTATCGTCACGCAACGCTTCTTCTTGCGTGACGACACTAATAACGGCTGCAAAGGAGACTACAATCTTGAGGTCGCGTGGAATTTAAACCTGATCCATAAAGAGATAATTAATAAAGTATGTAAACTGCTGCCCTTTAACTCTAAGGGATCTATATCTGTCTACGGTCGACTAATTATAACTTCTACGATAAACCACTTTCACGATCATGCGCAATGTTAATGTCTTTTGCTTCACCACAGGTAGCCCAAACTCGCTATGTGTCAATTATAATAATTACAGAGTTTGTATGGGAATTATTCTGTGTTCGATTTTCAACGTAAATCTTTCATAAAATTCAACATAATTCAAATTCAACTTACAGTGTGTCTTCTTGTAGTTAGGCCAGATAAAAAAAATGCTTGTTTAGCGTCCCCGCCCGACCTGAGAAATGTCCCCGACCTCTATTTAAAAAAAAAACCCAGACCCCTACATGTACCACTTAAAATATGCGCCGGCGCATTAAATATTTTAACATCGACGCCATTTTGTTTCTACAACACGAGGTCATGAGCACGAGGTGAGTGAATAACGTCTAGTCAAGACAAAATAAACTTCACATAGAAAAAAAAAAAATCCCTCCCTACCTGGAAAAATTGAAATGGATGGACGCTAAACAAGTTTTTTTTTAATCTGGCCTTATTGTCACCTGTGCCTGGAGCGATTTTCAGCACAGCGAGCTTGGGCTACCTGTGCTTCACCAGTTGCTCGCCAAATAAACAAAGGATTTGGACACTGCGCATGATCCTGAAACTGGTATGTAGGAACGGTTGCATTTGACAAAAAAATCGTTAGGGAAATTTATAAACTGAAGCCTGTGATATACGATAACGGCTCTGCCCACTTTCCAGTAAAATGAAGTAGAAGTTGATACACCGTACCTGGCTTTCTGCTTCTCGTCAGCTGACAGCATCGTATGAGAGGTGAGAATAGTTCGTAGAACACACGCAAATATGATCGCGTTTGCCTGAGAAATGATATCAATAGAGCAATAATAATAATATATTTATATAGCGCATAGCGTATCTGTTCTATGTGCTTTACAATATTGTATAAATAACAAATTAATTAATTATTATCTACTAACGTAGTAGCCTGCGTCGCATCCGAACTGAACCCCGGTTAAGTCCGTCTGCGAAACAGCGAAAGAAAGCTTGTTCTAGACCCCAACGAAGTATAGGATATATGTAATTGATTCTGATTGGCTTTTACTAATGCTCATTCTTACACGTCTTCTGACTGGCCATTCAACTGTCACCAGCCTGTCACCAGTGCGACTTACGGCTAATTTACATTTCAAAATATGGGGGCTTTTATATCGGGGATAGAAGCGGAATATTGAATATTGAATATCGTGGTTGAAAACTGAGGAATATTGAATATTTGCCTGAAAAATATACTGAATACGGAATATTTCAATAAAGCGCATGACACTTTCGAAAATTAAAAAGAATAAGGAATATCCAAAAAAAAATTAGTAGGGAATGGGAATATTTACCTCAGGAGAGCAGAGGAATACGGAATTTTTAGATTGAAAATATTCCGCTTCTACCCCCGATTTTATACACGTCGAGAAGAGGACTGAATGGTATTTGTACAATATCAGTTTGAAATCGAGATTCGTTTGCTAGAACAAGAGCAGTTGACTAGAGTTGAGTTCGGATAGCTGCATGGGGGATTTGTTTGTGTTTTTTTGCCGTGACAGATTCTATTTAATGTGTTCGGCAAGTTTCCTTTCATCTGGCACTAAACCACGGGCAGCCTATTACGTTACATTACTTCAAAACCTGACCCGAAATTCAAATAAACCTAACCTTCTCCGTTAGTAAAACACAGGGAACGACGACAGAGCTCCTCTAGGGCGAGAAATCTCAAGTAAACAGGTAACTCACGTGCAAACGAACAGTTTCAACCGAGCGGCCTCTGACATGATATGCCCGTCATAACAATCTCCGAGGCTGGTGACAGTTGAATGGCCAATCAGAAGACGTGTAAGAATGAACTTTAGTAAAAGCCAATCAGAATCGACTACATATATCCTGGTACCTCGTTGGGGGTCTAGAACAAAATTTCTGTCGCTGTTTCGCAGACGGACTTAACGGTTCAGTTCCCGGGTTCAGTTCGGATGTGACGCAGGCTACTAACGTAGCGACAATAATTAAACTATGTAGCAATGTAGTACATATGGGTAATAATAATTAATAACTAGTTAGAATTATAAGCAGAGCGAAAAAGATAAGACTTGAGCTTAGATTTAAAAATGTTCACATTCGGGCTAGATCTTATTTCTACAGGTAGGCTATTCCAGATTTGAGGTGCTGATATAGAAAACGCGCGTTGACCATAGGTTTTAGGTTTAGGCATCGGTTGAGTTAAGCAAAGTGTGCCAGATGACGAGCGGAGCATTCTGTTAGGTTCCGTAGATGTGTAGTAAATTTCTTAAGTAGGCAGGTGCTTGGTTATTAAGGGACTTATACGTAAGTAGAAGAATCTTAAATGCGATGCGCTCGTTTACAGGTAGCCAGTGCAGTTCCTTTAAAGTAGGTGTGACATGATCGTATTTACGCATGATATAATGCGAGCGGCAGCTTTAGTTGGACATATTGTAGCTTCTGGATTAGTTGTTTTGGCAGGCCATATAATAGCAAGAGAGTTACAGTTATCTAACTTAGTAGTAACGAATGCGTTAGTCAACTTTCGAGTACAAGAAACATGATCACCCAATGCTATGTCAATTGATACGTTTTCTGGCATGTCAAAATATGGTCTAAATTCTTCTTTAATTATAACTACTTGCTTTCCCATCACACAACCGTGACACACATACACTCTCACCACTTGCTTATTCAAAGGCGAGATATTAATGTGACATTCCTCTTTCATAAGCCTATGTTTTCATTGCTTACCAAGACAACAGTAAGTAAAGGTCCAATGAAGGCAACAATGAGGCTCGAATCCGTGGACAGCCAGCATCTGAAATACAACAATTTGTCGTTTTATTTTTCAAGCAACATCGACCTTAATCATATAGGAGGGGCTGAATGGGGTTAACTGATAACTGAGAAATGGCCAAAAATATTACTGTTAACTGAGAATTTTACCTTTTTTTAGCTGTTAGCTGATATTTGTGAGATAGCTGTTACCTGATATTTCATTATTTTTTATTAAAATGACGTAACGTCACATGCTATTATTGGCTTTTCGGATGGTTTTCGACAGATTTGATCCAGTTGATAATAGTCAAATATTAAACATGACACATCAGAGTTATCTGATACTAGAAAAATCTATTGAATAGACAAAATGTAGTGTTTGATGTTGAATTAGCGGTTATTATTCATTTCATACCAGCAAATATGTATTCAAATCAGGTTAGGGTAGTCTTTTTATATAACTTAACTGATAACAGCAAAATTTAACTGATAACTGATAAATAGCTAAAAATTTAGCTGTTAACTGATATTGGTACCCCCCCATTCAGCCCCTCATATAGGCATCAAAGCGAGGCCAGGTTGTTCAGCTTGTCACAGGAAGAGAAATCTCCAGTCGATGGTGGAAAATAACATTACTTTCTTTTTGACACAAAACAACACAACAGTGCGGTACAACAAAGACATTTCTGATTGGCTCAAATTTTGCGATCTTTGGGACACATGGCCTCGATCTGGTACAGTTGTTACCAGGCTTCTTCTCGCGCGGGCAGGAGATATGGATAAGGTTATACAAGCACTAGTATATAATCAACTAAAGTCGATTGAGGTATGCTAACCGCCGTGAAAAGCGAGTAGCAGCTGACGTTTCGAGCGCTAGCCCTTCGTCATAGCAAAAAATAGCCTTTTTTGCTCTGACGAAGGGCTTGCGCTCGAAATGTCAGCTGCTACTCGCTTTCCACGGCGGTTAGCATACCTCAATCGATATCTTCCCCGCCGACGCAGACCAACACTAGTTTTTACAGGAACTAGTTACCTATCGCATATACTAGCACTACTCAACTCCATGGTTTTTCTCATTCGTCTTTACAATGTATAATATATGTGAGCACTTACGCCTTCTCTCCGCCATAGCCTTTCATCTGAGTTGCTCCCATTGATATAACTACTATTATGAATGGTGATCCTACAGAAAGGAATATAAAATATATTAATATATATATAGAGAGAGCCGGGTTATTCGTCGAGGTCCATAAACACATAACAAAGAACGAAGCCAATATCCCCATCCTGATCGAATAAGATTGGTCATTAAACTTTTATTTAATATATTATAGCAATAATAAATAGCTATATCTCACTTTTAAGTCGCTTTGAATGGGCCTTCGAATGGGCCTTTTGCAGGAATGCAACAACGTGGTTGTACTGGACAGCAAAAAATCTGACTCATTTATTTAACTGCACTTGTACGAGATCGGCGGTGTTATTAGCAAAACATGTTTGTAAATGCTATTTTCCACCTCTTTGTAAAACAGCGTTTTTAAAGACAGCTTGCCATCCAGCATCCATGGCAACGCCTTTCCCATGGGGACCATGAGCTCAATTAATTCGTTAACGAAGTATTGTATCAGCACGTGACTGTTTCCTGCAAAAGATCTATTCACGAAACTCGGCAACAATGAGGACAATCGGCCTTGGCAGGAAACAATGAATTGAGCTCGTGATCTCATGGGAAATACTTTACAGGATGGCAAACAAACTTTAAAATGCAGTTTAGCCTGATCGACAATCGAATGGAGGTGGAAAATAGCATTTACAAACAGGTTTTGCTGCTAATAACAGTACCGATCTCGTACAAGTGCCTTTAAAGAGGCTGTGTCACGGTACTAGTCTTTACATTCGCGTTCCGGCCCGGAAAAAGCTATTTCCAGCGATTTTGATATGAACTAAGGAACCTCTCGGCCATGTGGGATGCTTAAAATCAAAGCAAATATGCAAAAATGACTAACAAACAGTGTATATAAACAGTCTCCAGGGAAAATATTGAAAATCCTTTCAATCAAGCATTGAGGGAGGGAAGTTTAGCTGTTTGTACATGCGCAGTACCATGACATAGCCCCTTTAGTAAATGAAATCAAATTTGTTCTGCCATCCAGTACAACCTCGTAACTGCGTTCCTGCAAAAGGCTCATTTTGCTTGTTTCACGCATGCGCACTTCTTGTTTCTGTGCCTCCACGCGACAATTTATTTGATTTCTTTCAAAATGTATGGGTTTTACTGATCGCTATTTGTTTACGAAGAGTTGGCCGCCTGTAGAGTATCACTCACCCCAACCAATAAGATAGAAGAACTTTCTCTTTCTCTCCAGTGCAAACACGAGGACAATGGAGATATAGATCTGAAGACCCTCCACTAACATCCACGCAACAGCGCAGAGGAAGAAGTAGTGAAGAAACGCCGCGATGACTGAACACACGATCTGACCAATACAATAAACACAACAGTAAAGAAAATGAACTCCTTACACAGAATATACTGATGAAGCCATTGCTTTAATCAAAGCTACCAGCTGTTATAATACGCCTTAATTACACTGTGACCATTTTGATTCCTGGGAGAGAATAGAAACGAGTTTGAGTACGCATAACCAAATCGATCATTACTTTAGCCTACGAAAACAGCCATCTTCCATCGGGAGCTACAATTCAAAACGCGCCTAGCTACCGAATGTTGTGGCTCTATAATCGCAGACGTGCTTCTCGGGAGGTAGCCTCCTCCGCAGGCATCATTAAAAAAAAACGTGAATTGGGTTACCTGTGACTACGGGAGAGAGGAGGAGGACTGGCTCCAATCTCCCTCTCTTTTCTTCACCTGCCACAGGGAGCCCATAATCTGATTTCTTCAAAAATTAGAAATGCCTGCAGAGGAGGCTACTCGGGAGGCGCGTTTTGAATTGACTGTAGCTCAAAATGGAAGACGGATGTTTATTATTATTTTAGACATTCAAACCGAAATCCGCTCTAAAATAGCTTGACTAAAAAAAGATGTACACTGAATTTCTAACGGGACCTGAAACAACCATAGGAGGTGATCAAAGTCAGGACCCGGCTAAACCACAGATCGAATTGGAATTTAGCATGCGTTTTTAGCGAATTTAGCATGAGTTGTTTTTTTTTGTGGGGGGAGGAAATCCGGAGAACCCGGGGAAAAACCCTCGGTGCAAGGGCGAAATACCAACAAACTCAGCTCGCATATGGCGCCGCGTCCGGGGATCGAACCAGAGCCACAGACGTGAAAGGCTAAGGGCTTAACCACTGCGCCACCCCGGCTCCCCGTTTGCTCTAAGGAAATGGTCGGAATATATTTGCATCAAAGCATATCTATCAACAACTAACACTGCTATAGGAAGACAAGTCGGCGATGTTAAATCTGTTTTGCAATGCGAAAATCAGTACTTAAATCGATTGGTACACCAGGCATAGCATTGCAGTACTTTGTGCGTGTTTACAATACGTATCTGCTAGCTTAGGTGTGTCAACTTATGGTGGTATTTGTTAGGATACTGTAGATAATGTCGCCCAAGAATTCCCTCATTAAAATACTATCTTTTTAAAACATATATATTCTCCACATTTGCTCCAAGAACATTAGCTCACCAAGGGAGCTTATGTGGTATAACCTAGTACATAGATAAATAAGTGAAGTGAGAAGATAAAAAGGAAAAAGGCATTAACAAGACTAGATCGATAAGAAAAACCGTGTCGTTAAACAACAGAAAGGTACAGAAATAGGGTGGAAGAAATATGCAGAAGTGTCATAAATAGAATGGTGCATTTGATAATATTGATACACTAATATATGGATACACTATAATTTCACTACTTCAAATAAATAATATATTTTCACTAGTATAATATGAATAAACAAACAAACAAACAGGTAGATTGCCGAGGACTTTTCTACTACTTCAATCCTACTTAAGTAGTATAGCAAGCACTGTTTCACAGAGTATTTTATAAGATAAAGCCGACGGACGGAGGAGCAGCTTTGAATATCATCCTCCACATAACCATCGGGTCCTTACACAACTACTAGTGAGCAAATTTCCCCTTTTTCGTAGAAGGAGAATGCAAAAGAGTGCCGGCTAATTAAGAAAAGCTTTATTAGTAAATTTGCATTAACAGCGAACGAGACATGCACCCACCTTGTGTTCAGTCCTCTCCAGTCCCACCAGGAGCAGAATATTAGCAATAAGAAGCGCCATGCAGAAGTTGACGTGAATAACCGTCTTGTCCGATTTTAGATTCCTGTTAAGTTATCAATGGAATAACGGCTTAGGGATGCGTTTTTGGGGGAACATATTCCAAGTATTCACTGAGTATTCACTAAGTATATTCCAGGTATTCCGAAAAAGGAATACACCGAAAAACCAATCTTGTCAATCAAAGACAAAAATATTCCTGCAGGACGTACTAAAAGCAGCGGCGACTTTCCACATTTCGGAAGAGTATGTGTAGGATTTCGAGATACTCTAATTCCGGAATAGCTGGAATATAGTCCCCCAAAAACGCGCCTTTAGTAACACTGATCCAGATGCTAAACAATACAAATTACGAATAGTTTTCCTTTCCATTAATGAAATATAATATGTTTTATAAATGTTGGGAATTTACCAGAAAGTCTGCAAAGGTTCTTTCAGAAGTGTATGCAAGACTACTATACGTAGAATATCAAGAAAAAGTCGATAGATTTTCAACTTTACATACAGTCAGCCTTTCAGATAGTATGACATTTGTTTCATCGCCTAACTTTTGATAAATAGATACCATGGGAATGTTTTGAGCGATAACCCTTCGTCAGAGCAAAAGAGAGAATTGTGATTGGGAAAAAGGTTTAATAACGTCGAGAACATGATTATTACTAGCGACACATATTTTCAGGTCAAGGCTAAAAGGAAATTGCGCTATGTATTGGAAATCACATGGTTTCGAGTGCGATTCGGGATTAATTCTATATTAACGAGTAAATTTTCAAAGAGTTTCTAAATTGCCTGGGTCCGTATGGTGAATGCAATTTTAACTCTTTGAAATACGGTGATATACAATGCTAGGATACATTTACGTCAGAATCTCGAGAAAAATCTTTGGTTTCGTGATACTTTGTGAAAAGTGTAACTTGCACTTCGCTGGTATTTCAAATAGATTGCACTGCTCTTAGCCAATCAGAATCGAGATTTGTTTTGCTGCTGTATTATTATGATAGAAATAATAATAGTTATAATAAAAACCAATAACCGGTGAAAGAGCAGATGAAACGGTAACAAACTTAATCTATGTTTAAGCTAGATATAGAAGCGGATTATAGAACTATAGATGAACAAAAAAGTTCATTGATAGAGTGTCAGGCAGTATCATAAATATGCATAAGGAGAAATGAAAAATGCGAGAAGACTTTCAAACTTAGTAATAGGAAGTAAAATGCGCTTTTAAATTCCAATTCCTCGTTTTATTTCAATCCGATATCCTGCCTTTTCTCATTCCCTTTCTGTTGGTTTCTTAGCAAGACCGACTGGCTTCGGTCCACCTTGGAGTAGCATCGACAGAAAAAGAACAGTATCTATATACGTAGTACGGGCTTGCGCAAATGATGAAACATTAGGTCCATTTATACGATAGAAATAAGACGCGGCTTACATAAGACGCGAACTGATTCCATTTATACGAGCTAGGCTTGTATACGACCTTGGTTCGCGCCCAGCGAGGTTTGCGCCTCTTTTTGGTGTATGGTTGTTATGGTTACATGTCGTATCGACGTCCTTGTCTTCTGTATCAACATGGCGCTGGTTGGCAAGAAAGCAAAACGTTTGGCGTTGTTAAATAAAAAAACGATGTAAATACCAGTGTAAATTGTAAATTATCTTTCCCGTTGAAGATGAGTTTGACTAAAAGGATTGTTGATTTATCAAAGTGTTTTGAGAGATATGAAAGAAACTCGCGTCGTTCGTTTCGAGTACGATCAACCGCCTTCCGATTGGGTAGAAGACAACAACAAAACGTACGCATGCGCAGTAAATATTCCCGTCTTCAACAATACGCGAACAACTGTTGACCCCGTTAATACAAGAGTTTTCGCGTCTTATCTTAGATTGGGCCTAGCTAAGAACAGCTCAAAGCCCTATTCTAGACTAAGCCGCGTCATATATTTTAGACGCGACTTGTGTTAGTCGAGAACAGAGGTTTTGTACCTTTTATACGAACAGTTCGCATCTTAGGTAAGCCTCGTCTTGTTTCTCTCGTATAAATGGCGGAAACAATGGTCATTTATATGAGAGCGAGTTAGCCTAGCCGCGGATTATCAAAGCCGCGAAGTTCACAAAAAAATATGCTAGTTATACGAGGGCTTACTTAACCCGCGGTTTTAGTTAGTCGCGAACTTCATGATCAGTTTTGATCTATACGTACGATCGTTCGCGGGTTAGATAAGCCGCTGCTAACTTCCTCTAGTATACATGGCCCTATTGTTGCTGATTATGTTTTTGTTTTTGAGGAAACGAGCGGGAAACAAGAAACATATTTTGCTGCCTGGCTGAACAAACCAAGAAACATTTCACGGGAAACGAATACTGGCGCATGCGCCTTAATCATTTTGTGTTTCACAAAATATTTCCTCGTTTTCCCGCGTTGGCGAGCAAACAGTAAACATTTGTCTCGGAAGCAAAACATAATTTTTGAAGTATTTCAGAAACATTCTTCCGCAACAAATGTTTCCTTGTTTGCCCATGTAGGTCTTAATAGTTCTTCTTTTGGTTTCACTTACCGCCAGAACAGGAAATGCACAGTTAGTGTGAGGAACAGACCTAGAAGAGAAATCCCACATCCAACTATCGTGATGATACGAAGAGGAAGCTCGTGACCCTGGAGAAACAAATGTAAAATATAAGTTTGGTAAATTACCCTACAATCTCATGCAAAAGACTTGAGACACGTCCAAAAATGTCACCAATTCTTCAAGAAAAATATCTAAAAAGACCTCCCCATCTCAATGTTGGTGTTGTGTACTGCATACCCTCGTGTTTCCCCCTAGTGCCGGGGTGCTCAATATATTAAACAACATGTGGGGGGAGTAATAATCATGGATTTTTTCCCACCAAAACTCATGTGTCTCAAGGTATTTTGCATGAGATTGTAGGTAGCGATTTGGAAAACAGTCTGACATCAAATAAACAATGGCAATTCTTTATTGATTCGTAAAACTTTGATTAATACTGAAACGCAACTACTTCGATTGGAAGAGTGTGCTGATGAAAGATTCGAGTGGATGGAAAATACTGCTTACAAAACACTAGTTCAACTATATTTTCGTACACGATGCAACGCAACTCAAGTTACTTGAATGAGATTGTCATCAATAACGTTTGAAAAGCATATCTGGACATTCACATGGCAACAAAAAACGTACAAAGCAGCACGAGAAAAACAATAGTGATTTAGTTCAGTATTATAGCGATGTTTCATACCACGTCATCTATTATACTATTAATGTGCCAACCAGACAGTCATTGGTTCCTGACATTTTGAAATCATGGTGGGCCAGGATCCATTACCCGGAGCGTCCATCTCCCATACACGACTTTCATAATGGCCGCCTCCTAATTTGCATAACTTGGAAGATAAATCTGTAGGGGGAAACCAATGCTACCACATGAAAGATCACATTAAAACTAGTAATTGTTTTGAGTTTTAGAGCAACGTGGAAAATTGCTGTTGAGCTATAAGCATTTGTAATGCAGAAAAACATGAAAGCGAGGCTATAAAGGCCTCCGTTGTTTTTCTCATACAAATCTCTCAAATTTCAACTGGATGTAACTTCATTGCTTTATAAGCTACAGCACTCAACTTTCACAAGTTCACTAATGTCGACATACTCTTTCACATGGCAATGTTCATATTTTCTATACATGTGGATAAAGTACCGAAACGGGAAATCACATATGCAAATTAGGAGGCAGCCATTATGAAAGTCGTGAATACTACGTCTATGATGCATGCAGCGTTTTTACAGACCGGATACGCGCGAATTATCTATAGAATGTGTTTCCCGCAAGTTCAGTTTCCGATATTCAATCACCAGTATTTTGGCATTTTGTAACATAGCAAGAAAGGCTGAAGCACTGCATGCTATTAACTTTAATGCAGTACGGTACAAAATTTGCTGGGTAATGATGTTTTAATATTTTATTGATTGCGGTGTTACTCGTAGGATTTCTTCTATAGTAACGTTAATATTCATAAATTTTAAATACAGATTTAGATTTAGTTATAGTCAACCTCCACTTTAGTTATTTAGTAGGATTCCTTATATATAAAGATTATTGTTAAATATAGATTTTTAGTCAACATATATATCGTAGAATTTTTAACCACTTAGTATTACATGTACTAGTTAAGTTCTTTTAAATTCTTCTGTTATACACGACCTCACAAGCACTTGTGCTTTAAACATTTATCGTGTTTAAATAAAAGTATATATAAGTATTTGCAAAAATTTAATTCAAATTATTAATGATGTTGTAGCAATGTTGATTGACCAAACAGGAAAAGCTAACGAGGCATCTTTTGTTTTCAGCAAAACCAAACAATGCGCAATAAAATCTTAAAATATCCCGGTCTGGGAAAACACTGCATCACGAATATATAACAGATGGATGCTCCGAGTAATGGAGTCCTGGGTTGGCACATTAGCATAACATGTGTAATGTTTATCAACACGCAACATCGCTTTACAATACTCACCTTTACGCTGCCCGACATGTCAACAAGGACAGCAAAATTGGTCAGGTGATCGCACTCACACGTGACCTTATCATCGTCACGTGATAACAATCTACACCCATCACGTGACCAGCCTCCTCCGTTTGAATTTCTGCAAGAGAATTTAAAATTCTCTTACGAATTTAACCAAAGAAACAGAAACAATCCCATCATTTGCGGATATAACACTTACAGTTTGAAGTCCCAAAATACACAGGCAGGCTTCTTCTTCGATGCGTTCTAAAATGAATGAGACGAGTGAATATTTTAAGGTACGAACACACGCCATAACATTACGTACAACATTGTTGGCAATAGGTCTTTTGCAGGAAACAGTCACGTGTTGATACACCACTTCAGTAACCAATGAATAGGCCTTATGCATGATGACGTCACGCTTTTGTGATCACCACCAAGCCTCACTTTTGTGTTGAGAGGAAATGTTGTGCCAAAGTGAGGCTTGGTGGTGATCACAAAAGCGTCATATCATTATACATAAGGCCTATTGAGCTCGTGATCCCATGGGAAAGGCTTTACTGAGTGGCAAACAATCTTCAAAAATATAATTTTAGATCGACAAGCGATCGGAGGTGGAAAATAGCATTTACAAACAGGTTTTGCAAATAACACCACCGACCTCGTACACGTGTCTTTAAATAAATGAAGTCAGATATGTTTTGCCCTCCAGTACAATCACGTCATTATATCATGCAAAAGCTCCTTGTTTTGAAAAGGGGTTGATACACGCCGCAACACTGTCCTGAAACACGGAGCAATTTCGCTGTTGCCGGCAATGAAAAATAACTGAATCACTGGAGCAAGAAATCCATAACATTTCAACTGAAGTCTTTAATCGATTTAGGGTGACTACAACAGCGACAACAACATGTTTATTTGTACCTAGCAAATACAATGCAAAAGGAAATATAGTTAACTTAATTATACAGGAAATGAGGTCCTGGCCACCTAAAACAACTAAAATGCAATCTAGTTAGGTGGCATTTACTTGATAAAACTTTACATATGAGCGTCAGATGGTGCATAATATTAAATCTTGAGATATTCATTACAATAAGAAAATGATTATACAGACAATTAAGCACACACAAACAACACATACACTCACAAAAAAAACTGTAGCTTCAATGATTATGTTATCGTATGCAGTAGTTTCATTCACGTACCTGTCCTTGCTCAAATATTGTTATCACTGGGTCGATCATCTTCACTGCAGGTTTTATAGTACTCGAGATCACCTCGGAGTTCAGTATGAACTGGTCACCAACATGAGAATACGCACTGCGCATGAGTAAAATATTTATTAGATTTCACAACTTTAGTTCAATTATTTACAGAAGTCGTAAAAATAGAGTCGTGGGAAAGTTGTAACGTTACGTCAACGTTACTCGGTACGGCATCCCTTGACATTGAAATGGCTTCTCCGTTGTTTTTGTCCTTCTGATCCAATCAAATTACAGAGTTCGATACAGCAACGTTACAGTACAATTACAGTATAGCCAATGTACGTATTTTAAATTGCGTGTGGATTTTTGTAATTTTTGTCTCGATGAATGAATTTGCTGAGTTGCAACAGGCGGTGATTTCGCGTATGTGTCTCATTCCTACTGATTAAAAAGTAAGCGGGCTCACCAAATTTTGCAGTTAAAATATAAAGTTTATATGATTGCACCTTTAATTCCTGTTAGGAAAAAGAACAAGTTAGGATCGATCACAGTTTCTGGGATATCCCCACCCACCCCTCCCACTGTTTCATCACCCTAATACCCAAGGGAGGGATGGGTGGGTAGTTTATATGAGTGCACCTTTAAATCCTGTTAGGAAAAAGAACAAGTTAGGATCGATCACAGTTTCTGGGTTATCCCCACCCACCCCTCCCACTGTTTCATCACCCTAATACCCAAGGGAGGGATGGGTGGGTAGTTTATATGAGTGCACCTTTAATTCCTGTTAGGAAAAAGAACAAGTTAGGATCGATCACAGTTTCTGGGATATCCCCACCCACCCCTCCCACTGTTTCATCACCCTAATACCCAAGGGAGGGATGGGTGGGTAGTTTATATGAGTGCACCTTTAATTCCTGTTAGGAAAAAGAACAAGTTAGGATCGATCACAGTTTCTGGGTTATCCCCACCCACCCCTCCCACTGTTTCATCACCCTAATACCCAAGGGAGGGATGGGTGGGTAGTTTATATGAGTGCACCTTTAATTCCTGTTAGGAAAAAGAACAAGTTAGGATCAATCACAGTTTCTGGGTTATCCCCACCCACCCCTCCCACTGTTTCATCACCCTAATACCCAAGGGAGGGATGGGTGGGTAGTTTATATGAGTGCACCTTTAATTCCTGTTAGGAAAAAGAACAAGTTAGGATCGATCACAGTTTCTGGGTTATCCCCACCCACCCCTCCCACTGTTTCATCACCCTAATACCCAAGGGAGGGATGGGTGGGTAGTTTATATGAGTGCACCTTTAATCCTGTTAGGAAAAAGAACAAGTTAGGATCGATCACAGTTTCTGGGTTATCCCCACCCACCCCTCCCACTGTTTCATCACCCTAATACCCAAGGGAGGGATGGGTGGGTAGTTTATATGAGTGCACCTTTAATTCCTGTTAGGAAAAAGAACAAGTTAGGATCGATCACAGTTTCTGGGATATCCCCACCCACCCCTCCCACTGTTTCATCACCCTAATACCCAAGGGAGGGATGGGTGGGTAGTTTATATGAGTGCACCTTTAATTCCTGTTAGGAAAAAGAACAAGTTAGGATCGATCACAGTTTCTGGGTTATCCCCACCCACCCCTCCCACTGTTTCATCACCCTAATACCCAAGGGAGGGATGGGTGGGTAGTTTATATGAGTGCACCTTTAAATCCTGTTAGGAAAAAGAACAAGTTAGGATCAATCACAGTTTCTGGGTTATCCCCACCCACCCCTCCCACTGTTTCATCACCCTAATACCCAAGGGAGGGATGGGTGGGTAGTTTATATGAGTGCACCTTTAATTCCTGTTAGGAAAAAGAACAAGTTAGGATCGATCACAGTTTCTGGGATATCCCCACCCACCCCTCCCACTGTTTCATCACCCTAATACCCAAGGGAGGGATGGGTGGGTAGTTTATATGAGTGCACCTTTAATTCCTGTTAGGAAAAAGAACAAGTTAGGATCAATCACAGTTTCTGGGTTATCCCCACCCACCCCTCCCACTGTTTCATCACCCTAATACCCAAGGGAGGGATGGGTGGGTAGTTTATATGAGTGCACCTTTAATTCCTGTTAGGAAAAAGAACAAGTTAGGATCGATCACAGTTTCTGGGTTATCCCCACCCACCCCTCCCACTGTTTCATCACCCTAATACCCAAGGGAGGGATGGGTGGGTAGTTTATATGAGTGCACCTTTAAATCCTGTTAGGAAAAAGAACAAGTTAGGATCAATCACAGTTTCTGGGTTATCCCCACCCACCCCTCCCACTGTTTCATCACCCTAATACCCAAGGGAGGGATGGGTGGGTAGTTTATATGAGTGCACCTTTAATTCCTGTTAGGAAAAAGAACAAGTTAGGATCGATCACAGTTTCTGGGTTATCCCCACCCACCCCTCCCACTGTTTCATCACCCTAATACCCAAGGGAGGGATGGGTGGGTAGTTTATATGAGTGCACCTTTAAATCCTGTTAGGAAAAAGAACAAGTTAGGATCGATCACAGTTTCTGGGATATCCCCACCCACCCCTCCCACTGTTTCATCACCCTAATACCCAAGGGAGGGATGGGTGGGTAGTTTATATGAGTGCACCTTTAAATCCTGTTAGGAAAAAGAACAAGTTAGGATCGATCACAGTTTCTGGGTTATCCCCACCCACCCCTCCCACTGTTTCATCACCCTAATACCCAAGGGAGGGATGGGTGGGTAGTTTATATGAGTGCACCTTTAATTCCTGTTAGGAAAAAGAACAAGTTAGGATCAATCACAGTTTCTGGGTTATCCCCACCCACCCCTCCCACTGTTTCATCACCCTAATACCCAAGGGAGGGATGGGTGGGTAGTTTATATGAGTGCACCTTTAATTCCTGTTAGGAAAAAGAACAAGTTAGGATCAATCACAGTTTCTGGGTTATCCCCACCCACCCCTCCCACTGTTTCATCACCCTAATACCCAAGGGAGGGATGGGTGGGTAGTTTATATGAGTGCACCTTTAAATCCTGTTAGGAAAAAGAACAAGTTAGGATCGATCACAGTTTCTGGGTTATCCCCACCCACCCCTCCCACTGTTTCATCACCCTAATACCCAAGGGAGGGATGGGTGGGTAGTTTATATGAGTGCACCTTTAAATCCTGTTAGGAAAAAGAACAAGTTAGGATCAATCACAGTTTCTGGGTTATCCCCACCCACCCCTCCCACTGTTTCATCACCCTAATACCCAAGGGAGGGATGGGTGGGTAGTTTATATGAGTGCACCTTTAATTCCTGTTAGGAAAAAGAACAAGTTAGGATCGATCACAGTTTCTGGGATATCCCCACCCACCCCTCCCACTGTTTCATCACCCTAATACCCAAGGGAGGGATGGGTGGGTAGTTTATATGAGTGCACCTTTAATTCCTGTTAGGAAAAAGAACAAGTTAGGATCGATCACAGTTTCTGGGATATCCCCACCCACCCCTCCCACTGTTTCATCACCCTAATACCCAAGGGAGGGATGGGTGGGTAGTTTATATGAGTGCACCTTTAAATCCTGTTAGGAAAAGAACAAGTTAGGATCGATCACAGTTTCTGGGTTATCCCCACCCACCCCTCCCACTGTTTCATCACCCTAATACCCAAGGGAGGGATGGGTGGGTAGTTTCCCAGTAACCATGGTTGAGCCACAGGGTATCAATGTTTACCTTTCCACAGCAAGAAATGAGGAGAGCGTCCTGAAAACAAGGCTCGCAACTCGTGTGGCTGTAAGAATAATCAATATAGCAAGTATCATCATCCATCCACCCTTTGCCAGCTTTTGTTTGTTTTGAAAGTAAAGAGTTTCAGTTTCAACACAACATACACCTCTTAAGGTAAGAACAACGAAACTGGCAATATAGACGATCGAGGAAGATTGAATCGCACGATCTGATTGGTCGATAGGCATGTGTCATTACGTTACAGATGAACAGATGACGTCACGTGTTGCTCAAAATCATTTTATACTACATTTTTGCTAATTATTGCATAAAAATGAATGTCATTCTGCCGCGCGACTGTCCTCTTATAGATACACAGATGACGTCATAACGTGATGAGGACAACAGTCCTGTCACTCGACTACGTTTCGTGGCGTACTTCTTTGTTCTCGTCACTTTGTGACGTCATCTGTGCATCTATAAGAGGTCAGACCAATGTCAAAATGACATCTTGTTAAATAAATCCTTCCTTTTGGGGGTTCTTTGGTAATCCTAAAGCCCAATTATCTAAAACAGATTGTTTATAATAATAACTGAATAATAGAATTACGATGATGTTACAATTTAAAAGACGATAAAACTCAAAATGCTTTGGAAAAGTTAAAAAGACTACTATAATATTTACAATGCGGGGGGCTACAGCTGAAAAACTACTACTATATATCATCTCTGGAAATTGAGCCTGGCACCTCTAGCAATAAATGACGACTTATGTCTGTTCGTGTATGACATTGGTACTTTGAGGTTGGCAAAAAGCTTAGAGGATGACCTTAAGTTATACGTATGTTCCGTTGCCTTATTTTAAAAATCGCTTGCATGGATGTGTTTCAGGGCTCCAAAATGCGTTTGAACTCTTTCCTCATTGAATTCTCACGCCTTATTGCTAGTGACTTAACAGTGTCCCGAGGTAGTCCAATTACATCTAGGTATCTGTACTTTCTGAAGATCCTCTTCCAGATAGCCTGGGAGTCCTCCCCAGATCGGCGATGAATACTCTAGGAGCGGTCTAATCTTCGTCAGAAATGTAGTAAGTCCGATGTCCTTAGCCTTTCTGCATACTCTCAGATGGTATATCTTCTATATAGTCACTATTTTGGCATTATATTTCAGTTACATATTGTTTAAATAAGCAAGATATCAGGACGTAACAGTCAGCCATTTTCAGCTACTCTGCTGTTAAATAAATGAATCAATAAATTAAGAGACCGCGTTCTTTCCCAAACCAACAGGGAGATCTTATAATTGTTCAAAATAAAAGCTTCTGAATTTTTTTCAAGCCGATAAAGAAACCCCAAAACCTTGTTATTATATTTGTACTTCTCAACTCACCTTTGCTAGGAGCATTCGTCGCGCTGAAGGCAGACCTTGGTAAGATAATATAATGTTTTCTAAAATCTCTCCAGAGAGGATCAGCTGCAATGCGACTATCAGAGTAGTTAGGGAACTTCACATCTCCAGTAACTCCATCTGGCATCACCTCCACGCCCAAAACTGAGAACAAAATAACAATGTCCATAGAAAAAAGTGCGTTGTACTTTGCTGATTTCCAACCCAGTGTATTGTTTTATTGTTTTATAGTTTTATTTGTTTGTATTTTTAATTTTAGGGGACGGGTATTTTTAAGAAATAGACAAGAAAGGAAAGGCTGATTCAACAGTATAGAGTTTTTTCTTCCAATATTTCGATCAGCACGGCCGATCTACTTCGGGGAAAGAGGCTTACAATATATCCAATTTTTTTAAAGAAAGTTCGTTTTGTTAGGTGTCTCTTGTTTATAATCATATCATAATCCAGGCTAATTGTAATTTATCGACATCAAGAAAAATATGTGCAGGATTTACAATGATCCTTTAAACTTATCAGTCAAACTTTGGGCAAATATATTGGTGATATAATAAATTATAATAATAGTGATGAATATGATGATTAAATGATGAAATAATGATAATATTAATTATAGTAATGATAACTGATGAAATAATGATGATAATAGTAATATAACAATAATATATATTGATCATATTCATAATGATGATTATGATTACATTGTAAACGATGAAATAATGATAATGATAATGTCGAGAATGAAAATAATAATTAGAAAGAGAACCATCTCTTACCTATATTACTGGTAACAAATTGCCCGAATTGTCTTTTACTCGAACCCAGTCCCTCAGCTACTTGAAGGCCAAACATCTCCATGACCAGAATTAACGTGGTTGTTGTACTGTTAGACTATGACGAACAACAGAAATATATTAATCTAGCAGAAAAACTTCACATTGAAGCTTAACAGCGACACTGTATGGAAATGCATAATGTCAATAATGTCATAATGAATAAAACAGTAGTGCTTTACTTGGCCTCATTCAAACATGCGAGAATGCAGCATACAAACCTAATACGGACCTAATATACATTAAAGGCGTGTGGTAGTTAATTTCAGCAACCGCTTAACATCAAAAAGTAGAATTATTCTTCATTCCAAGCCTTCGTCACAACATTATTTTGACTTGGTTAATTTGTCAATTTTCTAAATAAGTAGATTTGTTTTTAATTATATTATTATACGTCGCAAGATTACGAAAATGTCCGCAACTCGTTCCAGCATCGGCAATAAGTAGATCTCATCCGTACTCTAGATATTCGGTATTGCTATTTATAGATGGTAATTGTAAACGCGCCCGTAGTCATTGCACACAGCGGTACTTCTCAAATACGAAACCAATCTTGTATCCAGAGCCTTGATGCTCCTCGGTCAGCGGTTGTTCCCTGGCGAGAGTGAAACGAAACCCAAATGCCATTGCTGTTTTTTTTTGCTTGTTTCTCTTTTGCCAACTATCAACCAACCAACCTGTTGAAGCTGCAGCAGCTCTCGCTTGTTATCAGCACTGAGAAGATTACTTGCTGACAGCAAGAACTTCTAGAGGAAGAATAAGGTTTACATTTAGCTAGGACTGTAAATAACAACGATAATGACAATTATAATAACGTGACAATGATGATGATAATGACGATGATGATAATCATAACTATAATAACAATATTAATAACAACAGTAAAAAGGGTTTGTGGTAGTACCTATACCATAACTATTTAACGAAGTAATGTACTGTACTGAACGCATAAGCCAGCGTGCGTTTCACCGGTGCGCCCTTCGCATCTCCAAAAAATTAAGTGAGAATTTAGCAAAATAGCAGCATGCTGTTGGCTAGCAACTTTTCTACATTTTTGCGTGCCGATCATCACCTCTCGGAACCTCGAATTTTATTGGCACCATTTGTATTGCACCGTTCCCTTGTTTATTGTTTATTGTATTTCTTGTTACCGCATGAAAAAACACATTGGTATGGAAATCTCTTGAAGATAGAATATTTTCCCTAGAGGATATGAGATGGATACAACAAACAGGCAACGTAAAAGGATCTATTGTCAAACCCTGAAATAATAACAAACAATATAGCCCGCTTGCAGGCTCTTGCTTGTGGAGTTCCTGTGGTGGTAGAGAGGAGCATAGGAGAGGGGAGAGATTGTCTTATCAAGAAAGGTTCAACTCAATCAGTCCTGTTAAACAGGTGATGTCACACACCACGGCGAAATGTTATGCTACGCTGGCCGATACTTAGTAAACTCACAGTTAATTAAAAATTAAGAAAACTTAGGCTAAGCTTTAAAGTGCTTATAAGTCCAATGTTTTTAATCATTAATATCGATTCTACATCAGATGAACAGGTGAATAGTAAAATATTTATTGATTTGAGTGCTGCGTCAAAGAGTTACAGGTTTGTATTTCCAATATGTTAATTATGTGACGTCACAGGAGGCCAACAAAAGGTCATTTCTTTCTCCTTGTGAATGACACTATTTTTGATTTATTCAAAATATTGGGTAAAATCACTGATATACGGCCTAAATATAACATGGATGTGCAGAAATAATATATAGTCATCTCTGTCAGCACGTTTTTGTATAATAAATGAGGCCTCCTGTGACATTACATAATTAGCATATTGGAAATATATAAAACCTCTATAAATCATAGTCGCTACACTCAAATTAAGAAATATTTTACTATTCACCTATTCACTTGATGTATAATCGATATTAATGATAAAATATTGGGCTTACTCATAAGGGCCGACACCTAATTTGCATAAATTGGAAGATTAATGCGTACAGATAAACTATTGCTACCACATGAAAGGTACCTAAATTAGTAAGTGATCACAGTTTGAAAGCAGTGTTTCAAATTGCTGTCGAGTTATTGGCATTTTCAATGTAGAAAATACGTGAAAGCGTAGCTGTAAAGGCCTACATGTTTTTTTCTCATACAAATCTCTCTAATTTCAAATCGCTGTAACTTTACAGCCTTTTATGCTACAACACTCAAATTCTACACTCAAATTCTATGCTCTTTCGCATGGCAAGGATGTTGTTTTTCATACATTGTACATGTGGCTAAACTGTTAAAATACAGAGACCACTCCTTATGAATGAGGTGTATAGGCACTAGTTAAAGCAGTTTTGTTGTTTTTGGTGAAACATTCATATACGTACCTAAAATTAGAAACATGAGTGATTGTCTTTGTTTTCTATCAGTTTGAGAGGGAAAGCTAAAGTGACGGGCTTATCAATTGCGCATGCGCGTGACTTCTTGCCGCGTTATGGTGCTATCCACACCGCGGCAAAACATTATGCTCCGCTGGCCGAAAGAACGAAGGCTCTGGTTTCAAAGTTTCCGAGGTCTTAAACTTTTTCAGTAAATAACTGATTTTATAACTTAGTAAAACTCACATTGAATTACAAATTAAGAAAACTTCAACCTGTTAAAGTCTTAGGCTTAGCTTTTAAGTAGTTTTTCTTGTTGTTTTTATGCGAAACACTCCACGTACGTATTTAAAATTAGAAACAGGGGTGATTGCCTCTGTTTTCTTTTAGTTTCGGCGGGAAACTGGGGAAACGCGCGCGACCGGCTCATTAAAAGCGCATGCGCGTGATGTTTTAAGTTCCATTAGTTACCTATGGTGAGTTTCAAATCCTTATAATGTTGAACGCGCACCACAGATTACCCCAAAACAAACATGCCCCACCCCACACCACCCCAAGGAAAAAAAACACCCAGAAGAACTGCAAGCAGGTTATCCAAACAATAGCGCACCTGTGCGTTGTCTGTTTCATTGACGGCACCCCCTGCGTGCCTATTATTGTAATCCAGTATCTCCTCGAGAATCTGCGTGGACACTTTAATGTTTCCAGCCATCAGGGATGCACCCATCTTGGGTGTGGTTAGTGACGCTAGCGATGTCAGAATGTCACGGATGTCGTTCGGAGATGCGCGTGTTAGGGTTTGAATGCGATCCAGCTGATGACGTTAAAAACACGGAACATTTAACAACAAAAATGGTTCTCCATGTTCTATTAAAAAAGGGGTACGTCGACCCCAAAATTATAAACTTTTTCAAAACAAATATTACTACTCAGATAAGCAGGATATGCTTTCCAGGTATACTGGAGATTTGATGAAGGATGGCAAAGATTCGAGTGGATGAAAAATGCTACTTTTAAGAGAACTTTAGAGCAATTTGAAATCGGTTCACTGTAAACAGAAACAAGCTTCTAATCCACTTTAAACTTTGCCATCCTCTATCAAAAAGGTGTGAAAAGCATATTAGGACATTCACATTATATTTCTCTTCTATATCTCAGGGTATTTTTAGTAGTTTTGTTTTAAGAAACTGGAAGGTTCAATTCGATTGACAGTGCCCCTTCAACAAATAAATGTCCTTTTTGTGCATCTGTCCTAGAATAGATGCACAGATGATGCCAAGACATTATACGAGCAAAACGAAGTACGCTACGAACCGCAGTCGAGGACAGAGCCACGGCAAAGTAACACTTATTTGTTTAATACGATAACAAGGGCCAGAGGAAGTGCTATCGGCCACACTTGACATCATCTGTACTCTTATAACACATGGCTATTGGCCAATCAGAGCGCGCATTTCGCACTGTTAATCATATTAAAAATGAGTGCATGATCGAGGTCATAAAAGCTGTAAGTAGATGCGCGAGCGGAACGCGAGCAAATTTATCATATTTCAAGTTTGCAGCAGTAGAAAGAACCATGTGGGAGAGGTGATTCACCTTGTGTTTGAGGGCTAAGATGTCTGCACTGATGCAGTCCGAGTAGTCAGGATATTCCCACTTGCCTGTCACGTTACATGTTCTTCTGCCTTCTCCTGTTGAATTAACATAACCAATCCCGCTTCAGCACTAAACTTCTTCTCAGTGTGCGTGTTCGTAGTTAGGTTAAGCGCCTTTTAAGTTTATTCAAACACGATCAGAACATGTCAGTTTTAGTGTTATTTTTCATAAATGCACACGTTAAGTTGTATCCTTCTTCTCGTAATCTCCTGATACTTTTCATTTCATTTCATCGAGTTATCGACGCCCGCGGGAGGTTGATATGTGCAAAAGAGGCGTAAGCGTCGCTCGAAGCAAAATCGACCGACTCTTAGGATGTCTTACACTCTCAATATTCCGCAAAAATTACATGATTCTAATGTGAGATACCTGTAACATTGCGTGACATGCATGTAGCATTACGTGACATACCTGAAGCATTGCATGACATATATGTAGCATTGCGTAGCATACTTGTAGCATTCTTGACACACCAGCAGCATTATTGCGTGACATACCTGTATCATTACGTGGCATACATATAGCATTGCGTGACACACATGTAGCATTGCGTGACATACCTGCAGCATTGCGTGACATACCTGCAGCATTGCTTGGACATCGCTGCACGCTTGTAGTAGATGCTGGAGTAGCATACCACGTGACATTGTAGAACTCTGGCGGACATGCTGAGAATTAGAATACAGGATCAGAAAACAAGCTTTGCCTGATAGTTTACTAGAATTAGAATCTGTATGGATACACAGACTTCGTACGGAAGAACCCGAGGGCCTTAAATAATAGGGTGGGCCATGTGCACTAAGCACAGGGATCCCAACATAGCCCATAATACTTTGCACCTATATATTCATGTACATTACTGTGTAACGTTGTCATTCATATCACTGACGAGGACCGAAAGGTTGTAAGGCCTACGATTAAAATGTAGCTGTTTGGGTATTTCTTTGTCTTAACGTATTGCTGGTTTTCACTCAATCCCCAGCGATTCAAATGACAAAGGGCATGGCGGCCATGTTGGTGCCCCAACAAAAGAAGCTCTATTGTTTAAGGGCACCAACATGGCGGCTATGACGTCAAGTGAAAGCCAGCAATATTGAAGATCAGCAAATTATAGCTACTTATTGAAAAAATGTAAACGTGATCTCGGGTAATTTTCTTTTAAAACCTTTCATGGGTTATGCAACAAGAACGATTGATAAAGTACTTGACCGATTTAGCATGTACATTTGTTGTATTGTACTTTTACCCACAATCCTTTGCGCGCGAAAAACGTTAAATCCGTTATAAAATCGCGATAGAGTTTTTAAATCTTAAAAACAAACCAGTACAAGTGCTGTTGCCGTTACATGCATTACCCGTAAACAAGCTCTTCAACAAGTCAACCATACGAAATCTACAGCTAGAACACCATTAATTCGTAATCACCTACAACCCAGCCCTACACAAAGCTTCAACCATAATAAACAAAAACATGAACATTCTCTACTCATCCAAGCAATACAAGAAAATCTTCTCTCCGCCTTTTATTGCATATCGTAGACCTAATAACCTCCGATACCTCCTAGTAAAAGCTAATATTTTCAAAAACCACACAAGAAGTACCAGGAATTTTCCGCTGCGAACGCACAAAATGCAACAACATGCACCTTCATTCAACATGGCCACACTTCCTATACTTTCTCTTCTACTGGTGAACAACGACCTATCAACACTCACCTTACATGCGTTTCAAAAAATATTTTATTCCTTACTAAGCTCCGCCATAATTAGCCCCTGAAGATGGTTGGTTCTTCCGAACCGAAATACAGGGTACAATAAATACCATCGTACCGCCGTCCGATCAGCCTTACAGTCTTCATATATTTCAGTCCTTCTGCTGATCCTGATCTCCACAGATCCTGATCTCCACTGATCCTGATCTCCACTGATCCTGATCTCCACAGATCCTGATCTCCACAGATCCTGATCTCCACAGATCCTGATCTCCACTGATCCTGATCTCCACTGATCCTGATCTCCACTGATCCTGATCTCCACTGATCCTGATCTCCACTGATCCTGATCTCCACAGATCCTGATCTCCACAGATCCTGATCTCCACTGATCCTGATCTCCACTGATCCTGATCTCCACAGATCCTGATCTCCACTGATCCTGATCTCCACAGATCCCGTATATATTTAGCCGTACGTTCAAAAGTACACAGCCGCCATCTTACACCGTATGATGGGTCAGGTCACCTGATTTTTCTCTTGAGTAATGTTTTTTTTTTGCTTTTCTGTATCCCCAGAGGTAATGCAAAATTTGTAGATCTCGAAACCTTCTGGTGAGCTGTCACATGGCTGACATGGGACAACAAATGTACAAGCTGAATTACCCTATATCATTATGACGTCACGGCTTGTTTATGAGGGGGACAGAATCGACTCGAACAATAGAATTTTGAACTAAATCTGCTCTGCTGAGGAAAATTTAACTTCGAATTGTCTGGTTTCCAGATATCAGCTGTATCAATGTTTATCCCACAATATTTACCGTATTTGGTCGCTGTTACCGCTATTCTACGTTCTACAAAATGCATTTGATAGCTATTTCCTTTGTGTTGTTGCTGTTTTGTCCCCCTCCCACGACCGTGATCGTTAGCGTTTAAACAATAGATTGTTTTGATTTGACGTCATAATGTATAGGTCAATTGGTCTATTAAACGTCTTGTTTATGAATGAATCTTTGTATATTTTAGTTACCCTTAATAATTTCGTCGAAGAAATGCTGTGGATCGACCTCTATGCCTACAATCGACCCTGATCTGACGGCATCTCTCAGCACACTTGTAAAATCGTCCCCACCGTCGACTTTAACAAACCGTAAAATCATGTCTGCTATCAGACTGCCAGGCCTGTAACATAAATATGAATTATGAGGTGGCGTGACTCTGACTGTACCCTGCACTGTATGCGCGGGCGGCTTCTAATTCATAAAGTGGGAGGGAAGAAGTTGGAAAGGATGGAAACTTCTATAAGTCTTCCCTCCCCTCCCCGTCCTCCTCATTCTCCCACAACCACTACGCAGGCTACTTTTGCTTAAAAACGCAAATTACCCACAGCCAGCCAATCACAGGAGCGAGTAATCACAAGTAACTCATAAATGGCTTCCCTGTGAGCCAATGACAAACCAAAGCAAAACACAAACAATTTGCGTTTGGTTTTACTTTGGATTCTGATTGGTTGGTTTACTTTCTCAGCCAATAGGAGAGCTTAGTAAACGCAAAACCAAAACACTTCCGACACTCAATTGCAATCCGCTCTAAATGCTGATTAAATTTATGGTCTAATCAAAGAAAAGGCCTGGTCAAAGAAGAATGGCAGTAGAGTTGTATGCGAGTTGGTATCACTGACTATACCGTAGCCCCGTGTATAACCCCCTTTTCCACTCCAGGACCATTGCCTCCATGTGTAACCCCCTCCCATTGATAGTCCCCCTAGCCTCATGGATAGTTCGCCCCTCCATAAACTGATTTTGTAACATGTAAGAAATAAATCTGCCCTAGGTACGGTACTTTTGTTTAATGGCTTGCTATTTTTAACTAACATTTTAATGGCCGCTATAAAAATGTTGTACTGTAGCAAAAAGAATGCGAGTTTTGGCTGCTTTTCCCCCTCATTATCATCGCACGAGCGCGCGTATATTGGAGATTCCCTCTCTTACGTATGCTCTCTTGGTGCCCGTTGATTTTCGTTTTCCTTCGGTGCAGCGTTTTTCCTACCTGAACTGTTGAACTCTGACACCTCTGAAAGCACTGACGTTCTGGTACACTCTTGCTACCTGTCAATATAAAATATTCAATATTATTTATCTAGATGTTACAAATAAATGTTCCCTAAGATTTGAGAAGCAAAACATTAAATTATATGAAATTGATTTAAAAACTTTATCTAAATAAATGTTTAGAGAACAGTTCTATAAGAGAGTGCGTAGGTTGTTTATGGAGTTTGATTGACTTCTTCTGTGTGACTTTGCGCGCTACCGGGTAGGTGACTAAATACTTCGCAATCAAGGCTAAACAAATATTACGTTACTATAACAAGGATCCGATTACGATTTCACTGTTTATTTATTTAACGTTATTATTATTTTATCTCACTATCATTATCATTATGCATTATTACTCGTTTTCTTTTAATTACTACAATTACGATTGATATTCCTATTGTAACTAACTTCACAGAGTTGTTTGGCCTGATTCTACGATAAGAATCCCCCAAAGGATAGCACAAAACAACGACACAACCAACTGAAAATCGACCATGTGCTTCGCATCTTCTCTTTTTGTTGCACTTATGGGAGTTTACAACTCTATCGGGATGAATGGGATGCGTCACACTATTACCTCTTACGATCATCATTTCTAATATGAATATTATTAGTATTATGATGATGATTTTATTTCTCATCATTACTCTATCCAGCGCCACCATTTCCACCTGCCGCTTGTGAATACCTACCGCATTACTGAGCTTTCTTGTTAAAACCATTGACTCCCTAGATAACAGATCCTCAAGAGACTTGTTGTAAACTCCATGAATAAGACGAACAGATACGTTGACATTAATTATATCGCCGTCTGGGGACACAAAAAGGCACCACACAAAATCAGAGGAAAAAGAAATAGAATGTAAATGGTCAGAAATAGTGAGCATAGTGAGCATGTTTTCCCAGTGACTGTATATATATTTATATATAGTTAGACCATTTACAAAGCGGAGCTCCCAATTATCTGAACTGAGGTAACGACTCGAAAAAAATGATAAATTACGTGAGGAAAACACATCATTTTGTATAAAAACACAAAAATAACTGGTAGAATCAAGGGAAATAAGAACATAACGGAAAATGAAAAACAATTATCACTAGCTACGATCAGGGCCGCATGGTTTCAACCGTGCGCGCGCAGGTGCAGCACTTTATCAGGCACGTCGTGCGTCAGGGTTCGGGTGCGAGGGAAACTGGAAGTCAGTCAATTGTTGCTCTCATCCTATATCTATGGTACTCAGCTCGCGACGGCCCTCAGCTGCGCTGTAACCTTTATATAAGCAGACAGGCTCGACATAGTCATCCTAGCTATTCTTAACAAGATGGCGGCCGTATTTTCCGGGACGAACATTGCTGCGTTCTGATTGGTCAGAATTGTTTTTTAAATTAAAACATGAATTCCATTCAAGTTACATTGGAGAAAACTATGCTTCTCGTACATTGACTTAGGACGCCAGACATACAGCGATTTACTAACACTATTGATGTCCACTTTAAATTATGAACGCAATTCCCTTAAAAGTTCACTCGCTCTATTCTATTGCTACCATCAGGAGCCCTACCAGGAGCGTGCATCTCCCAGATTAGGTCTGTCCAACAGCAGAACAGATGATGTAGCTATTTTTAGTTTTGGGTTTCCCGCGAGAAGAAACAAAGGCTGTCACTTTTAACCAATCAGAATGCACTGAAAAATTGTAATTAACACGGTTCAAACTGCTAAAAATACTAAAGCTGCTGTGCTGTGCTGTGGGCGCTACCCATAACATAGGTACGCTACCCATCACCTAGGTACGCTCCCCATCACCTAGGTACGCTCCCCATCACCTAGGTACGCTCCCCATCGCCTAGGTACGCTCCCCATCGCCTAGGTACGCTCCCCATCGCCTAGGTACGCTCCCCATCGCCTAGGTACGCTCCCCATCGCCTAGGTACGCTCCCCATCGCCTAGGTACGCTCCCCATCGCCTAGGTACGCTCCCCATCGCCTAGGTACGCTCCCCATCGCCTAGGTACGCTCCCCATCGCCTAGGTACGCTCCCCATCGCCTAGGTACGCTCCCCATAGCCTAGGTACGCTCCCCATCGCCTAGGTACGCTCCCCATCGCCTAGGTACGCTCCCCATCGCCTAGGTACGCTCCCCATCGCCTAGGTACGCTCCCCATCGCATAGGTACGCTCCCCATCGCACAGGTACGCTCCCCATCGCATAGGTACGCTCCCCATCGCATAGGTACGCTCCCCATCGCATAGGTACGCTACCCATCACATAGGTACGCTCCTGGTAATGGGCTCCTGTACCATATATATCTCAATTAAATTTGAAAGAAAAAAAAAACACAGAAATGATACGTCACATCATCTGAAAGCTGAGAGGAAAGACCTCATGGAGGTCATTCCCATAAAAATGTGGTGTTCCGCTGCGCTGGGGTCTCTCAAAACCTTAGCTATCCCCCCCCCCCCCCCAAATGACCACCAATACCACCATGATCTCCTTTGACAAAAGCCTACCTTGGACAATAAGTCTAAGTACAACGGTGTCCATTCCACCTCTGTTCTTAGCTCTACACCTCAGCTCCATCGTGCCTTCCACGCGTAGTGTAATGTTGCTATTGTGTGGTCCTATCTTGACTGTGACATCATTCCTCTCCAGGCCAAGCTTGCCATTCACCAGCCACTCTGTCACGGGTCTTGGTACTCCGGTCGACTGACAAGAAAAGGTTACTTCCGTACCGTACTTCACCTCCCTCTCACCACTGCTTGGGGATTTAATAATTGGAGGTTCTGAAAAAATAAAACAACTTTAATTCACCGTACTGAAAAAGATGTGTACTTTTACCCACACTCCTTTGCACGCGAAGTTCTTTAAATCCGTTATAAAATCGCGGACGAGAGTTTTTAAATCTTAAAAACAAACCAGTACAAGTGCTGTTGCCAACACACTGTCATTTAAGAGAATAAAAGAATAGAGGATTTCTACGTGTTATTGTACTATGTTAGGTTCGCAATGGATTGTGGTCCAATACCAATACTGTTTTCTGGATATGATGGATTCCGTTTGCAAAACAAAATGGCGCCGACAATATAATTCATAATGCAACATCGCCAAAAATGTTTTTGCAAATAAGTATCATTATTATCCATTTTACTCACTATCTCGATTCTGATTGGCTGAGAACACAGCTAATTCTCGATAATTAACTGGCTATAGCATTGACTGCGCATGCGTACAATATTATCTGTAGGTTGTGACGTCACACTGAACAGGCTTGACCATTTTGCGCTAGAAAGTAGGTACATTATTTCGCTTTTTTGTGCCATTTTCCTATTTTAGTTCAGTATTTCTTTTTCCATAAACTTGTAAATGAAAGCAATTTGTAGCTCGAATAAGAAACAAAACATCTTGAAATTCAATCGTAAACAAACCAATTTACGGCGTTTCATTTAGAAATATCGGTAGTAATTATATATATTCCCAGTACCGTACAATCAGCCTTTCATCTTGTCTTGTTTAATTTAGCTTCGTTTTCGCTAGCTTTCTTTTTGCTCAAACGTTTGCTTAAAATGTACAATAAAACAATTATTGAATTCGGTTTTCGCATGATAGCGTAAATTATCAAGACCTCGGTCTGTGTTATCAGCCTCAGCCTTCGGCAGATAACACAGACCTCTGTCTTGATAAGTTTCGCTATCATGCTCAACCTCATCCAATAATTGCTTAATTTTTTACGTTGCGACAACTCCTTCATATATAGGGAAACATCTTCTCTGTGACGTAATTATGATGTAGGATAATAATAATAATAATAGTTATTACTTATATTGCGCAAATTAACATATTATGTATGATCAAATGCGCATGCACAATTCAGGTGTAAGATAGCTAGTTTGTGACGTCATTATGATGTAGGATAATTCATGTAGGTGTAACAGCTAGTTTGTGACGTCGTTTATGGACAATTCATTCGGGTGTATAATATCAGGTGTGAGTGTGACTTACTGTAGGTACAATCCGGTCCTGACCAGTCTGACTTGCACACACAGCCAGTAGCTTTACACTCGCCACCATTCTCACATCGCTGCTTACATGGAGCCACTAGAATGCAGAAATCCATAGAAGTGATGTAATACAAAGAGGTTATTACACGTAAAGGTATGTAACACGGCTCGGAATTGTACGACTTTTGCAGACGTAAATGCTGTTCATTGTTGCCATTCGAAGTTCAGCACAGCATATTAATACTCAAGTCTTTTAAATTATTTTAAGAATGGAAAATATCACCCACACGTTAAGCCGGCTTGGTACATTACTCGGACCTCGCACTCGATAACTAAGAGCTATATCTTGTATAAAATGGATTCAATAGTACGCGCTCTCTGATTGTATATTACCTGTGTTTACATGAGGCTTTGTAAACACGGGCAGCGAAATAGTTCAATTTGTAGTTCTTGAAAGGTAACCAAGCCTTCACCCTGCACTGATACAAACCTTCTTACCATGAATATGGATATATTTTTGATTATCAGGCTAACTCCAGCCTCGACTTAGTTACCTTTCAAACAACGACTTGGACTGTTGAGATTATCTAAAATGTTCTAATTTCTATTTCATAAAAACTAAGTAGAAAACAGTTTCTGAGTTCACATAACGTTATGAAAACACTGAAGTAGTCATGGAAACACTCGCCACCAGATTTAACTCTTTCGTGTATACATAGCGCAATTTAAAATCAGAAACTATTTCTTAAATATGGTAGGAGATTCCATTTATTGACATAAAGTAAAGTAAAGTCATTCTATTTATAGAGGGTATTAAACACGTTTATCGGCTAACATGTAGTTCAGTAATCTAACACGTGAACCGTTTACTGTTGCCGGAATTATGTAAAGGCAGTCACCTTCTACTCAGTTATTTTAAGACCCTGAGCGGTGTTGGTTCGGCCGTGGTTTGAACCCCCGACCTCCGGCACAACAGACCGGCGCTTAACCACTGAGCTAACCGGGAGTTATAATCACCGCGTTTAACGAAGCACACTCACCCTTCTCACAAATAAACGCAAACTTCCTGTTACAATCCTCATCGTGCCATTTTCTCCGCGTTATGTTCATCACTGAGACACAGTTCTCTTGCCCATCGATATTATTCGGTTCGCCTGATCCCCATGGCCTATGATTCCCCAGCATCTTCCCGTCAGTCCAGTAAAAGATTCCGTTCCTCCTTGACAAGCCGATCCATATTTGCAGTATCGATGAAGTACCATTCGTAGCTCTGCTTAAGTTCAAAGCGAACTGCTCGTCCTGGATGCTTGTGATTTTTATCAGGCGTCCATCGTACGAGCTACAGGATGCTGTGGCTTTGTTCCAGGACGAAAGAATCGTGAACATCTTGTAGCAAGAGGTTTTGTAGTAACTCCAGCCTGCCTCACAATTTGTAGTTGTGCCTGATGAACATGAAACGAGTTACCGACTGATGTGGTATACCGACCACTGTTATCCGTTGATACAAATAGGAGTGGGCTACGTTTGTGAAGAGAAAAATAGAGAAAACGCAAGCCAGTGAGCCGAGAACAAGTAAACAACCCTGTGGTCTCGGACACTTAGCCTTTTTTTTGGTAAAATTTCAATGTTGTTGTGTGATTCGTGTGGTCACTTGTAGTTTACTTGTTATGTGCCAATATCCCAACATTGTTTAGGGGAGGGGGTCATAATGTACTAAAATACTATTCGAATACTGTAGGCAATTTGTCGTTACTAGTTAGAAGTAGCGTGCCATTGTTTGTGTGTGTTTAATCGTCTGTGTAATCCTTTTCTTACTGTCATGAATTTCTCAAGATTAAATACTATTATTTTTATATATCTTCCGGTATTAGTCATATCCAAGCCCAAACTTCTTCGTGATCTTTCTAAGCTGTTCTGGGGAGTTTCATCGGGTTTTCTTGTCTCTTCGCTGCAGTCGAGAAAATCTTTAGAGAGTTTTAGATCATATTTGGCTTTTTGTGGTCGGAATATTCATTGTCATGCAGCTTATTTAAGCTGTTTACATCTTCCTCTGTGATTTTCACAAACCTGCCGCCATCTTTGTAGTTCAAAAGGCGGCAAACGTGACGTCATCGATATTTTCACTAGTGAGGATATGGAAAATACGCTACTCAGTACCCGGATGTAGTTTCGTATGAGTTCTATGAGTGGTTTATTTCTCAGTAAAACATCGTCCATATAATAAATAAGATTAAGAAGATACTCAATACTTACTTGAAATACATCCAGCTTCATCCGAATTATCCCCACAGTCATTAGCACCATCGCACACTTTACTAACATGAACGCACGTGTCGCTTGCACACCGGAAGTCATTCACTCCACACCAGCCCCTTTTATTCGACTTCCGGCAAAACGTCTCGTCTGTTCCATCGCCGCAGTCATTGTACGTGTCACAGACCCTCGAACCCGGAACACATCGGTCAGCCTTGCACCGAAATGATGAGTTCCTACATACTCCACAGCCAAACTCGTCACTTCCATCTTGGCAATCGTTCTGCCGGTTGCAAAGCCACAACCGTGGTATGCAATGCTGATTCAAACACCGGAAGTCCTCACTAATGCACTTGACTATGCCGATGTTCGACGTGCAGAACGAGATTCTGAGGTCGTGTATATTGCTCTGGCAACAACCCCAGTGCGTTGATATAGGCAACTTGTACTTAACACCATCGCATGTGATCACTGTGCAGTCTTTGCTTGTGCATTGCGTGATTGCTGAAGGATGTGTAATTAACAATAAACTCAACAATTAAAACCACATTCTCGAGGCTATTAATAGACCTGATGCTAAAGGTGCCCTAATTTGGATACCGTAAAGTTCCGAAAGTAACGACCCCGTGCAGAATTCACACGACTAAAAAAAAATCGGGCACAAAAAAATACCACCACTCCCCTCCCCGGAGTTCTAATGGTCCGCCCCTTATTTGTTCACCATGTATTAGAGCATAGTATAGAAAATAACACTGAGGAGTTTGAGAGTTCGGTCAGTTAATAGGCCATTGCCCAAAGACGTCAATTAACTATAACTACCAGAATCCTTTTCGAATTCTTATTTGTAAGACAATGGTCCAAATTAGAAGAACAAAAGAATCCGCGCAAAGAATTCTGGTAGTTGTAGTCAAATGACGTCATAGTGCAAACGACCTATTGCTGCATCTAAATTCTAGAAAAGTCATGAAGACGAGGCTAGTAATTCTACATTTAGCTCCGGCCATATAAAACTCTTTAAACTGAGATCTCAATAACTCAGTGCCATTTTAAACTAAGTCACAATGAAGTATCACTACTGTTTGTACTGTTTGAGGTGGAAGCACTCAACAGTGACCTACTGCACTTTATCTCATTTGCCATTTTTGCATAAGGTCTAGTACAGTTCAGAAAAAAATATATCAGTGGTAAAGTCATCAGAATCGAAAGAGTGGATGCACCTCTTATAGTGCGACTACTGTAACCGGAATCACTTAAACAACGAGAATAACTAATTTAACACTTTGCAAAACGAAATTAAGCATTCAACTTACAAAGCCTAGCATATCCACACGATATTCTTCATTCAAAAGACTTCAAAACGAGTCCACCAAATTTGCATTTTACTGGATAGAAGCTCGAGCAAGTTGAAATACTATTGTCTTGTACTCTACACTGATTGGATCAAATAAGATTTATTGTCGTTCTGCAATGTGATTGGTTCTCGTTGTCTAAGTGGCCCTGTGATTGGTTCTCGTTGTATAAGTGGCCCTGGTTACAGTAGTCGCACTGTAATTTACAGTATGAGTCACAAAATACAAACATAGGGCAGTCACACATGCCGCGTGATGGAATGACTTACTGTTTGCTCTTCGGTATCGCTTCTTGACTTGAGATCCTATAGCAAAATGAAACATTACAAATGTATTTCCACATCTCATCATATGACCCGTACGGCCCCGCGCGCGCTTTCCTTCCAAAACCATTTACAAAAGTCACATGATGAGGGCCGGACGTGTATGGTGTGAGCTGGCCGGAGAAAGCCGTCCGGCCCTGCACAATTTTTTCTGCTGTTTTGCGGTTTGATCTACAAAAAAATATGGTCATATGATAAAAAAACCTATTGACTGAGTTAGGTCGGGCCGGACGGGAAAATATTTGGCTCTCGGTCATTTGCGCTCGGTCCGTACGTCATGACCTCGAGCCAAATATTTTCCCGCCCGGCCCTCCCACTCAGTCAATAAGTACCTAATCCGTACTGACTGAAGATTTAGTTAACGAGGTATGTGTGTTGTTAACGTCAATCAACATTGCGGCGATTAGGTCACATGAAAAGGAAGGCGCATGCGATTGCTTGCAGACAGTACATGTGCGATCTTTAAAATCAATATATAGTCACGTGTTGATATATCACTTCAATAACGAATGAATTGAACTCGTGATCCTATGGGAAAGGCTTTACTGGATGGCGAACAAACTTCAAAACGCTGTTTTAGCATTTACAAACAGGTTTTGCTAATAACACTACCGATCTCGTACAAGTGCCTTTATATAAATGAAGTCAGATATTTTTTGCCATCCAGTACAACCACGTGATCGTATCCTGCACAATATATTTATGCTCACCGCATCCCAGTTCATAGTAATTCAGCATGGACACATCTAGTCCTGAAAGCGAAGCTGGATAGGAACATCGTCCTTTAATATTGAACTCATTTTCTCTCACAACCACCGCCAGTTGACAGTCGCAGATGAGCGGATTGTCAGATAAATCCCTGTAAAGATTTAGAATTCATAGATTACGCTGGTTTCTTCGAGTTCCGTTGTTAACGTCAAAACGGCAACGATTTTAACAATGTTTTAATGTTGTTAACTCTCGGCACAGCACAATCAAGCAATGCCCATGTGTCAAATCAAACTCAAAGCGCCAATACATTTTGTAGGTATTAACTATGGTAGAACTTGATATCAAATGTTAAGGTGCTGTTCATTGGAAAAATTAAGTTACGGTTAAACGGTTTCAACATCTCTATAGCATCGGTACAGCATTTGTTGAAACCAATGTCGAAACCGTTTGACATGGCCTGAAAACATTTCCGAGAACACTAGCAGTTAAATAGAATGTTGAACAGATGTTGGGTTAACTGGTCGGTGTTCTCGGAATGTTTAATAAATCGATGTTGAAACCGTCTGACAAGCATGCTTTCCGAACATCCTTCGACAAATGTTGAACCGATGTTGAAGACTGTGAAGAGATGTTAAACTGAACAGTTTCAATGACCGAGGCTTTAGTTTACTAACTGAATTACAAAAGGTCCAAATAAAGTTATGTTAATGTTTTATGTCTTATGTCTTATGGCTCTTACTCTCCTCCCTTCCACCGGCCCCATAGCCTTCCCTTCCCTTCATCTTGTTGCCTCCTTCCTTAACTCAAACACTACATACCAAAAGTATGATTTTATCCAAAAATCCGGAAGTTAACTTTTTCTGCTCAACAATCAAGATTTACACATGAAGAATCGAAAAAACATTAAGTTTAATTATAAAGTAAGCTTAATCAAACTGAGAGTTGGATTTACTGTGGTACCTATAGGTGTTTCGGTTTGGTATAGGCTTACAATACTCGTCATTTTTCTAAGCTATGTTATTGTCTCTCTTATAATATTCATGCAAATCCTAGGGAGAAAAACTGGAGAATCGGTAAAAAAAGATTAAACGGTAGTTAAGAAGAGGAATACACGAAAAAAGAAAGGTAAAAACGTGTTTCCATGTTAAGTTTTAGCAGGAGCCCATTACCAGGAGCATCCATCTCCCATACTAGGTCTGTGAGTCAGCGTATGACTGGATTGAGCTATATTTAGAACAGATCTCACGAGAGTTATCGTGGCCACACTTTGAGGATCCAATCAAACCATAGTCAGAACAATGCAGTGTTAGTAAATCACCTCAAAGAACAATAGATCATTCTCAATCTCGATAATTACGGCAAGCGTGCATGCACGGATCGCAGTGGAGTCAGAAGGCAGTTACCCAGGAAACATATTTGCTGCCGCAGCGAGCGAGCCTGAAGCGAGAAGCGGGTCCAAATCTCGATTTCTTTTTTTACCACAATGCATCACTTCTATTTTTTTTTTTTACCACACTGTTTTGCAAAAATGGGAGGCTAAAACTCAACTGTAATTATTGTACGGCCTTTCAAAGTTGAGAACCAGAACATGTGGCCGTCAGTTTTCAATTCCCTTTGGGAGCCTGGAGACTAGTGGCCTGTGATGTGTATGTAGTAAGGCGTGCTTCCAATTCCATACAAACTTCTCTTATTTCTGCCACTCTTGCAAACTCACCACATGATAAATATCCAACGAAATGTCACCAAACTTGGTAAATGTATTAATTTTGATGTGCTCTTTCTTGCAATGGAGTTTATTTCATACTGATTAAACTATAATAGGACGGTTTTCCTTTTTTTTAAATTCTTTTTCTTGTTCAGATTTTCCAACTCCTTTGAGAATACCAAGACAATAGTCTAAATTAGAGGAACAAAAGAAACCATGCAAAGGATTCTAGTAGTTGTAGTAAAAAGACGCTCGATTGACGTCATAATTCCAGGCCCTCACCAAGACTCGCGCTGACTTCCAACTGGAAACAGGAAGCCCAAAACGGATGTTTTCGCTAACTTTGACGCCACTAAAATCGTAGAAGTTTAGTTATTCACTTTTATTTTTTCGAATTCTTAGTCAGGGCGCAATACGGGGGGAGGGGGTTATAGGCACTTTAAGAGAAGCAGTCGCTCATGAGAGGTTCCCGGCACTGAAAGCTTTTTATTTTACTAAACAAATACTTACAAGACACTGCCGACATCTAGGTGATGAAGATCCTCTGCGTGAACGTTCCTAATGTCATTATTGGAAAGGTCTCTGAAGAAGTAAAGCCATTGTTCAACTATAAGATTAATTAATTTTACGCAGGAGAGAGAGAGAGAGGGGGGGGGGGGGGGGGGAGGGTGCATGGGGGAAGGTTGGAGAATTGTGAAAAGGGATGGGTAGAAATGTTCGTTGTTCAGTCGGGAACTAGAAATTCAATCGGACCTAAGTTTACACAAAAAGCCAACTAGAAAAGTTAGACAGTCCCAGCTTATCATTTTGATAAACTTCTGTGGTGCAATAATATTACATTATTAAAAACACACAACACTACAATTTGATTTCACTTTCGATAACATGTGTGAGTTCAGGGATCATTGCATTAAGAAATAATGTATATCACAAAGCTATATGCTATAAACAGTGAATCTGTGACTAACACAGGAACTGTAGGATGCATGGTTCATACATAGACGTGAGAATCGGTCTCAGCACAACCAAACCAAACCCACCACCCACGCATCTATACGAAAGTCAACTTTAACTGGACCGGAAATTAAATGTTTGTGACTGACAGCGATTTGAGGTCTTATACCTCGCCTAAACACGAGACTTTTCCCCACGCAAGAACGCGGCTAGGCGCTATCATGTAACGGGAAGTCTGAATTGGTATCCCCGGTACTGACTAACCCTACAGGTTTTAAAGTAACTTCTGGTGAGTCTACTGCAGATGTTCCAGTTTTGTTAACCAGCTTTACAAATCACGTGTTATTGCTGTTGTTGTTGTGTCGGTTGTTGCTGCTGTTGTTGTTGTTGTGTCGGTTTTTGCTGTTGTTGTTGTTTTGTCAGCTGTTGTTGTTGTTGTGTCAGCTGTTGTTGTTGTTGCTGTTGCTGTTGTTGTTGTGTCGGTTGTAGTTGCTGTTGTTGTTGTTGGGTTGTTTGTTGCTGTTGCTGTTGTTGTTGTGTCGGCCGTTGTTGTTGTTCGTCTGGTTGTTGTGTCGGTTGCTATTGCTGTTGTTCGTCTGGTTGTTGTTGCTGTCAGGTTGTTGTTGTGTCGGTTGTTGCTGCTGTTGTTGTTGTTGTGTCGGTTTTTGCTGCTGTTGTTGTTTTGTCAGCTGTTGTTGTTGTTGTTGTGTCAGCTGTTGTTGTTGTGTCGTTTGTTGTTGCTGCTGTTGTTGTTGTTGTTGTTGGGTTGGTTGTTGCTGCTGCTGTTGTTGTTGTGTCGGCCGTTGTTGTTGTTCATCTGGTTGTTGTATCGGTTGCTGTTGCTGTTGTTCGTCTGGTTGTTGTTGTTGTTGTGTCGGTTGTTGTTGTTGTTCGTCTGGTTGTTGTGTCGGTTGCTGTTGCTGTTGTTCGTCTGGTTGTTGTTGTTGTTGTGTCGGTTGTTGTTGTTGTTCGTTTGGTTGTTGTGTCGGTTGTTGTTGTTGTTGGTCTGGTTGTTGTTGTTGCTGTTGTTGTTGTTGTGTCGGTTGTTGTTGCTGTTGTTGTTGTTTTAAGCAATGGTAGAAGATAATCTTGCATATGACTTTGAATCTTAAGAAGACTAAAGAACTAATGATCAGGACTGAGAACCATCAATCTTCTCCCACCCCCTGTCAGTAATATCGAGTAGGTTTCCTTATTGAAGCTGTACAATGCACTCAGTAGTCAATTGAAACCCCGGGCCTCTGACGCGTAACCGGGTAACTAAACCGTGGAAAACTCTAACGTCTCGCTTTCTTTGCATTGCATTCTATTGGCCTGGGACAGTGGCGTAGGGAGGGGGGGCGGGGGGGGGGGGGGGGGGGCAGTTTCCCCCCTCTACCCAGTCCCATAAGAGAGAAAGACAGAAGTCATCAATGAAAATGTCCCAGAATTCATCATTCCCCCTCAATTTTCAGGACCTCCCTACGCCCCTGCCTTGGACTCAGTTAACAGCGCGTACAATCTGAAGAAAATCTAGCGGTGATTTAGCAATACATAGTTATAGCGCGGATGATTTAAAACATTTCGAATTCTCTCATTAGTCCTAGTACATACATAGCTATTTAAGGATCCCCCGGGGAAGGGTTATTTTAGTGTTTTCAACAGGAAGCTGGTGTGTTTTTGGCCGAGGAAATAACTGTAATCTAACAGCGGGAAATGTTTAACTGGCGGTCTTAATAAGGCAGCATTATGATTTGGAGTCAAACTACAATAGTTACTGAATCTAAAAATCCTTTGTCTTCCTTAAACACTATCAGGTTGATGTTTGAAAAATCGCGGTACTTAAAAACGATATTGAATTAATTTGATGAAAGGCACTCCCACTCCAATCCGATAAGAGCCTTTTCACATCGCTTCATCCTCTAACTTTTAACACATTTGGATGTTTTCGTTATTGCCGAGTATCTAAGTCTGGAACGTTAAAACTACCTGCTGATATCAGAGCCACTTCTTCTTCTATTGCTTCGATTCCTTCAAAGGGGATTTTTATGATTATTATTCACATCTCTCACTGAGTTAGTTTATGGCCTCATACAATGATCCCCGAACTTCTAAATATGTATGTGTTAAATCATACCTGTCGTATAAATTGCAAAGAATGTAATATAAAGTGGTAAGCTGTAGTGCTAAGTGTGCACGCCCTACGAGGGAAAGAGAAAAAATCTCTGACCCATGTGGGACTCGAACCCAACGACCTCCAGGTTACATGTCTGGCGCTCTACCAACTGAGCTATCAAGTCAGATGAGAGCAATCGTGGGTATTGGTGCGTTATATGGGGTCACGGCGATTATATATGTATATGTAGTTATGATATTGAATCATGTTTGCCGCGTAGCACTAGTATTATGCATGAGTCAACTTAAACCCCCACCCCCCCCAACCCGGGACAAGGTGGGGTTTTGTTTTCTCACCTTCACAAAAAAGGACAAATACCCCACCCCCTGGGGCAACATTTTCACTACAAAGTTAACAAAATGCCCCCACCCTGATAACACTTTGTTGGATGAGTATAAGAGACTCCTAGACATTCTGTTCAAAACCTCCCCAATGCCCCAGGGTGTGGGGCAGGTATTTTCATCCAATCCCCTACTAATCCCCACGTTTCTCCCACCTTGTCCCGGGTTGGGGGGGGGGGGGGGGTGGGGGTTTAAGTTGACTCATGCATAAGTGTATAAATTGCAAGTTTGTTAAAGAGCGTTTGTTAGTTTTAGTTCTTTGCTCTGGTCATCCAAATCAAAGAATTTATTGTACTGAAGACAAGCTAAGTCAACCCTTATGTTTTATAATTGTTCATGTCTTTAAGGGCTCCCGTAATTCTATTTTTCTCTGTGGGTTTTCCCAGCTGGTCTGATAGTACTCGAATATATAAAATCAAGCGTTTGAAAAATGTCCAAAGTCGAGGCGATAGTCAAGGAAGAAGGAGAAAAACAAAGTAATTGAGTTTCAAAACATTTTATGTGTAGATAGGGGAATTACAAAGGGCCGCAAAAGATTGTAAAACAGTCGAGAAAAAGCGCGCGCTCGAAGCCCGCTGTTTCTCGACTGATTTTCGCGATATGAAAGGGACTGCTTTAAAGTCTAAAAGGGCTCGCTACCTTTGAAATCAACTACTCAGATTTTTCGTTAGCTTTTTAGAAGCCGGTTTGTAATGGAAAGGTATAGAAATTGAATTATTACTGAATAACCTTTATCAAGGTATTCTATAATTATTTTCGAAACTTGAACGCGAGGATACTGAAGACAACGGGACGGAGAAAGAAACACATGCAATGATAAGATGATTCGGCGAAAAAATCGTGGCGCCTATCGTGGCACCAAGAGATGTGTCTCTGTTTTTCATCTTCCCAACAATGTTGAAGGTTTTACTTTGTTCGTCCAAATAGCCCAAAGAAATGTCTTTTCGCTCTTGATCTTCTTCAGTTTTGCAGATAAATGTTCATAACTGAAAATGGTGAACGTTTTAAAAGCTCCAATTAAAGGCTTTTATGATTTCAAAAGGTGTAGGATGCCATATCCAGCCTAAAATGCGTTTGTGTTCTTAGTATAATTTATGACAAGAAAAACCCTGAAAAGAAAAGATTCCATATATATTGTAAACTGAAAAGTATTAACGAAAAGTTGAACAAATATTTATAATAAAAAAAGACAAACCGACTGAGTAACGATAATTCGACAATGTAAATTAATACTATTCAAAATAACAGAACTGTTTGCAAAATATATCGGTTGTTTATTTTGTCACAGTAGAAGCAATATCTTCACTTTCCGGCGGAATAATTTTGCCGGGCCAAAACACGATTCTGCATCAGTGTAAAGCAAATAACAAGGCCAAAGTTTTTATGATCAAAAGTCGGCGATCCAAGATGTGATATTCAATGATAACAAGGTTTACTTTTCTGGAGTTTTGATCAGTTCCTGTTTTTAAAAACCTCGAAAGAGCGACACGATTAATCACCTCGGAAACGAGCCTAAATAGCATTAACTTTTTAATATTAATTCATAACATATTGAGTCGAAAAGTAATGGCTAAATACTTAGTATACGTAATGTTTATTTGAAGTGATTCTTATTTTATTAATTTCCTATCACTAGCTAACTGAATCAATCAGAAATATTTCGTATTGCATTTCCTAGACTATATATTTTCCTTCTCGGAACAAAATCACTTGATGATCCTTTGCATTGATATTTCTGGAAATGCTGATTGCAATGATTACAATCTCATTTGCTTCAATAAAAGCATGAAAACATAATATTCACTACCTTATATTGCATCGACTGTTTGAGAGAGAGAAAATCCATCCTGTTTTCTTTCTATTCTGTGATGAGTTATAGATCTGATTTATAGCACAAACCTGGGAGGATTTTAAATAGAGTGTAAATGGATTAATTAGAGCGGCGTTAAATTTCACTCAATTCCTCATTAGTCACTTGTCTGGTTTCGGCTGACCATGGCTCCGCAAAAAGGTGGCTGAGATTGTGTCAACATTTTGAGAGCCCACACTGGACACACTTCCGAAGGCGATAAGCATTTCCTAAAAGCAACAACAGCGTAATCACACCGAAAAAAACAGCGGTAGCAGTGGAAACGTATTTCCTATAATCGTGACCCATCCTCGGCTTAAAAAAAAACTCCAATTTTCGGCAGAGCCATACGAGAATATATATTTTAAATCCCGGTTTTGATATATCTTAATTATGAATTATACGCCCGATCCCTCTCCATGTTATAAAGCGTTCACAAACATTTTGTACACGTTCTGAATCACGTGTGCAGACGCCTGTTAAATGGATTAACATTGACTAGAACGAAATTGAAAAAAATACTTGGAGTCATTTTTAACAGAATACCCGACTTTGCCATTATGTCCGATGATTTCTAATTGACATTTGCTTCCAGTTTCAACTTGTTTTAAATAACGGAGCTCACGAACCCTTTTTAAAAAGTTATCAGAGAAGATAAGTAGAGTTATAGTATATAGTTATCTATTCTACAAGCCTGCGCCGTTGGACTGGTTTACTTTGAGGGTCTCCCAGGGGTTTTTGTGGAACAAGGGAACGTGCCAAAAAATCCGTTGGGAACAGGGAACAAACTAAAAATATATCGGGGAACAAGGGAACATGAATAGAGGTTTTAGGGAACAAGGGAACAATTTCCATTTTTCTAAATGGAAAAATTGACTGTTTCCCTGGAAAAAAATTGGGAATAAGGGAACAAAGGGTAATTTTCGTTGGGAACAAGGGAACAAGTAGACCCCCCCCGGGAGACCCTCTACTTTGTGCATTCCTTCTTATCTCGAGAAATGATTTCAACAACGAACTCATGGAGAGAATATTTAGAACTCTTCACAGATTTGCCGCTCTAAATTCAATAAAAGTTAGGCAATAATATCCGAGTTAAAGTTAAAGGTTTCTCTCTAAAGTTTATTTATGTTACTATGTAAACACTAGCATATACGGTCAAGTAACAATTCCTCAGTACAAAATGAAATAAATTCCAGGCGACTTTTTTCTAGTAATTTCAGATCAAGGAAATTATAAAGCTCATGTGCCAATGATAAATGTAAAACACAACATATTTAACCTTTGCGCTATAGTCTACTTACAGGTATCGAGTTTTCCTCGGGATAATCCTTGGAACACGAGCGAACTTCTTGGCAGTGCAATTAACAACAGAGCTTGAAACCCCAATGGAACACGTACAAGTTATGCACAAATCATTTGATATCGCTGGTACTTCAGTCGCGAGCAGAAGGTGAAACAGTACGCCCAAAAGAGACCTCAACGTTAAACGAGTTTCAGCCATACTTAACGCAGCCAAATCACAATGCCCTGGTGTTGAAACAAATTAGAAAAGCCGTGCGTTACACTAAGTAACCTATTACAAATTCCACCAGTATGAAGTCCGAAAACAAAGTCACAACGTTAAAAGCCGTTCTAACTTAGTACTTGACCGCAACGACCCGAGCCGTCGGCATCGAAACTCGTATTCTGCTCGCTTTGGAGGTTGTTAATGGTTCAATTTCTAGCTGTCTACAGTGTTGTGTTGCTTTGTAATGTTAATGTTTAGTGGTCATTTGTACTGACAGGATTATCACATTATTGTAGTCACTCGGATTACATTTGAATAAAATTAATTGTAATTTATGCTATTTGGAGCGTCTTTTAACTTCAAATAATTCCTTTTCACATTTGATACTCAGTTCACGTGGAGACTGATAGGAATGTACGGTTAGGTTCACTGGTAACTCAAGTGACCTTGCGCGTTTAGTTTTTACAGTATGAGTCGTTTGCCATGACGGGTGATTCCTTCTTTACTGATAATCAATACATGACTACTCTGTGGGAAGAAACCTTGACCTTTAGTACTTATGATACATGTCTCAGGCGTTCATTGGATGTTTTTGTTTATTATGTGCCAGTGCATATGAAAGTCGTTGTTATTGTCACTCGTCACGGATCTCCCTTCGGCCCTCGTAATATGTTTATTTCTGAAACTAAAACGTTCGTTGCGAAATACCGAGTAGAACATTTCAAGGGCACCCAACGAAGTTTTCGGTTAAAAAGCTTTTCGGGAGAGTAAGTTAGCCTAAAACTTTCGGATTTGAAAAAATTGTCCCTAGAAAATTGTTTTCTGAAATACTGGCTAGAACATTTGTTTTCAATCCCTAGAAAATTTAGAAGAAAAAGGAGACTAAAAGGTTTCCCCTAAAATATTCGTACGTCCCAATTCGTCTGATCAATAGAGTCAGAACAACACATTTTCATTCCCTAAGAATTGCCTAAAGGAAAAAAGAATCCCTAAAAAAATCGTACCTCCACAAAACTTTGCAACATGAAGTTACTTGTTCTAGACTACTAACAAATTCGTAGGTCGGGAATATTTTGCCATAGTATTTTCGGTTGACGCGATTTCCACCTAGAAAATCCGAACAGCTAATGGCTTTCTAGTAGAATACGTCAAAAGACATAGTAGGCGCCTTAAAATGGCTAGATAAGCTGCAGACAACTGGTTTCAAACGAATTTCAAAAAGTACTCGTTGGGTGCCCTTGACATTTTATGAGTATAAAATATAATTTTGTGGCCAAGTTCCCAACTGAATCTAATATTAGCTTCTGTGTATGTCAAATTGATTCACGAAGTGGCGACCAGTTTCTCTTGTGTTTTATTGAGAAAATACTTAGGCTGGTTGTAGGTCTCATCAACGTATCATGCACTCAATTCCAACCCAGCCCAACCCCTCCCTGAGCATACGAGGATGTCACCCGGTATGTCACAACTTATCAGTGCCAGGCCCGAGGGTGGCGCATTTGCTAGCAAAGATCAGCCAGGAAGATTTGACATTTGTCAAAGAGAGTCAAAGATGGTAAATTTTACATCAATGTTTTAAAGAGATTTTCATTCATTCCAAGTCCCCACTGTAAGGAAATTTTGCAACGTTCTGATTCAATAACAGTCAAAATGCCCCATAAATACCCGGGGAGGGGTCAGGCAGGTTTGGCATTGACTGATGAGTTGGCAGCCCAGCCAGCGAAATTCGCCGCCTACTCATCCGGGCTACTCATGTATCAGCCGGCCACAGACTACCCAAGCTCATAATTTATTACGAAATATTCAAACTGTAAGGGCTTGTATGGGAACGTAACGAACTTCATTTACTGAAAAAAATAGTTCATCGGTATCATCACAGGCAGCGCAAGCTCTAATCTAGCTAATACTGACAGCGTTTGTATGGGAATTTTAACGAGCTAGAAATACGAAAGAATTAATGAATAAAATGTCTTACCTTGCTTCCATAAAATCGCTTCATATCACCCCTGTTACCACACAGACAGCAAGTAATACACTATGGAAGCAAGGTAAGACATTTTATTCATTAATTATTTCGTATTTCTAGCTCGTTAAAATTCCCATACAAACGCTGTCAGTATTAGCTAGATTAGAGCTTGGGCTGCCTGTGGTATCATTGAATCGGATGAGGTCAATATACAATTAAGCTTTTTGTTTGATTCGATAGGCAAGGAGGAGACCGATATCGATGCGTTGGTTATTGATTTTACAAACATTTTAGTCGATGCGGCTAAAAAGGTTTTACCAACTAGAAAATTCAAAAGTCAACGTATGAAAAAGAAAAATGTTATCCAAAAACAAAAATGGTTCGACAAAAATTGTTACGATCTCAAAAAGGAGCTACGCAACTTAGGGTTTTTGGTTTCAAAATATCCAGGCGACCCTTCTTAAGACATAAGTTTTTTTTCCACCAAGAAAAAATACAAACAATTAATTAAACGTTCAAAAAATCAATTTAAAAATGAATTATTAGATAAAATTCAAAACTTAGGAAGTAACAATCCAAAGGAGTTTTGGAAACTTGTTAATGTTATTAAGTCAAATGGATTACCAAGCGCTTCTACCGACATATCTCCTTCTGTGTGATACGAGTACTTTAAAGAATTGAATAAGATCAACTTTACAACACACAGTAAAAGTAACGAAGCACAAATAGTTAAGGATTATCACATCTGGGCTTCTGATAACGTTAGGATTCTTGACGTTCCCATTTCAATAAACGAGATAAATGAAGTTTCAAAAAAACTAAAAAACTAAAAGGCTAACGCAAGAGATTCTATATGTAACGAAATCATTAAATTGTCCTTAGGCATTTTAGCACCTCAGTTCATTAAGTTGTTCAACATAATCCTTAGTCATGGGCATTTTCCCCGTACATGGTCAGAGGGGTTGATAGTACCTATACATAAGTCCGGTGATAGGCTAGATCCTGGTAATTATAGGGGTATATCCATTAGTACTTGCTTAGGCAAATATTTCACTCTTATTCTGAACACGCGCTTCAATTCATTTCTAGACGAAAATAACATAATAAATAAAAGTCAAATAGGTTTCAGGAAAGGTTTTAGAACATCCGATCACACATTAGTATTAAAAACCATAATAGACTTTTATAAATCAAAAACAAACCTCTTTTTGCCTGTTTTATCGATTTCAGGAAGGCATATGATAGTGTATGGAGAGAGGGTATATTTTTCAAACTCATCAAGTACGGATGCTGTAGAAATTTCTTACGAATCTTACTCAGTATCTATTCCTCTGCTAAATCCGCAGTGAAAATAAGTAAAGGTATCACACCCTTTTTTCAGTCGGAAGTTGGCGTTAACCAAGGATGTAACCTTAGTCCTACACTTTCAGAATATTTCATAAATGACATCCCGGATTTATTAACGACAGTTGTGACCCAGTAAATCTGAATGGCACTAAGTTAAGCTGTTTGTTATATGCTGATGACTTAGTTCTGTTGTCTGAATCTAAATCTGGATTACAATCGTGTCTCCGGGAGCTACATTCATATACTAAAAAATGGAAATTATGTGTGAATCTAAAAAAATCTAAGATCTTAATTTTTTGCGTCATCTTCTCAGAGACTAAAACTAAATAAACTCTTATGGTACTTCGGTAATGATATTTTGGAAAGTGTAGAAGAATATACGTACCTAGGTATCATCTTTCGCTTTGCAGGTAATTTTAAAATTGCCCAAAAATTGCTGTACAGCAAGGCGTTACGGGCGTATCATAACCTTTTTAGATGTTTTTCAAATGTTGAGAATGTCCCCGTGAAGGTGCTTTTAAAACTCTTCAACTCCGTGGTAACGCCTGTGTTATTATATGGTTGTGAAATTTGTTTTTTTTTGTGTTTGGGAAAAATATCTATAGTTTCGACCATTTTAAACGTAAACTATTTACATCCGTACGTTGTATAGAGAAACTTCATTTGAAATTTTGTAAGCGTATTCTGGGTGTTCACAGTAAAGCATCAAACCTGGCAGTATACGCAGAATTAGGAATAACACCTTTAATAATACAGATCGCAATATTGACTTTGAAATATTGGTTACGTTTAAAAGACGCTAATTTTAATGAACTCTCGTTGGCAAAGCTTCGAAGTCTGTCTGACTTCAAATTCTAGTTGTGTCATTTTCATAAACTCAATACTACAATTATGTGGCTATGGTCATATTTCGGATCTTCACATATCTCCCTCTCATATATAGGTGCTTTTATTAGAACGATTAAGTCTAAGCTTTCTAATTTCTATGTCAGTTTCTGGCAAAGTCAAATTCACAATAACAGAAAACTACGTACTTTTAATTTATTCAAGTCAAATATGAATTTTGAAAGGTACTTATATTACGTTACGAATAGTAAACATCGTCAGGCTGTGTCTAAAATTAGGATTTCAGCTCATAAGATGCCTATAGAAACCGGGCGAACACTAACACTCCTAATTGAAGAACGTATTTGTTCGTTTTGTAACTCCAATCATAGTTAATAGAGTGGAATGGTTAGGAAACTCAGGGACCTTCTTTGTTATAGGTCTTTGTTAGCTTTTTTCAACCACCACCGTGCACAAAACACAATAGAAATTCCAACATGTTAATCAATCAGCCAATAGAAACGTGTGAGTTCAGTCGTTCAGGGAACGCTAATGAACTATGATCGTGCACAATCTTTTGTCTTACCCCTTCCAACCTAAATCGCAGCGCCTTTGTTAGCCCTTTTGAAGTTTGCCGGGTTTCCCAACCATTCCACTCTATTAAAGGAGCAGTGTCACGATTCTGATTGGTTGTTATAGACAATGGCAAAATCACGCTATGTCACGCGCCGCTGCAAATTTCCCTTTCGATTGAAATAAATAAAATGCTGCTGTATTAAAATATAACATCAAACCTAACCATATAATACTGAAGTATAGTTTTAAAGTAATTTCGGCTCGAGATATCGTGCAAATACGCCGATGCAAGGGATTACTCACGGACTTCTACTTCTGTCACATCTTTTGATTTCTTGTCCGCCTGACACATTTTCAAAACTTTGGGCATGAATACTAATCGTGACACTGCCCTTTAACTATGCTCCAATGAAGTAGGTGATGAATTTCATTATACAATGTCTTGTAAAGACGTTAATTTCATGAAAATTAGACAGGATTTTATTAGTAACCCATGTAACGTTAATGATTTTAAAGATTTCCGCTGAGTATTTGTACAAATATACTTTTAAATTTAGTAGAACAAAATATAGTTACCTAATAATTTTAACTTAAGTAAGAATTGTTATATCCTGAAACTCCAAATGTACTATCTCAGTATAAGGATTAATAAATTATTATTTACTAGCCCGCAGAGAAATTGTAAAATTTTTGAATAGAAATGTCTTACCTTGTTACTATAATATCTTGTGTGATGTTTCTATCCTCGTTGGGTGGATTTAAGGTGATTTAAGCCGATTTATTTTCGGAGCAGTCCCTATCACCATAAATCCACCCAGTTTAAAAAAACACTGAATTTCTAACGAGACCTGAAACAACCATAGGGGCTGATCAAAGGCAGGACCCGGCTAAACCACAGATCGAACTGGAGTTTTTTTGCGTGTTGGTTTTTGTGGAGGGAGGAAAACCGGAGAACCCGGAGAAAAACCCTCAAAGCAAGGGCGAGATACCAACAAACTCAACTCACATGTGGTGCCGCGTCTGGGGATCGAACCTGGGCCACAGAGGTGAGAGGTGAAGTGCTTAACTACTGCGCCACCCCGGTTCTTTGCGCGCTTCATATTTAGAACCAGACTTGAGAATTTGAGTGCCTTTAAGTGACATTGGTATCGTCCATATTCGTCAATATACGCAAGGTCATGGACAGAGTTGTCCCAAATGCGACTTGGGCCAGAGCTGTCTGGACGAAATCAATGTGTAAATTATGTTTTTCATGGCCATGAAACTGCCAGTTTTAAAACACAAAACAAAACAAAGAGATGGTAGTAGTGCAACACGTGCGTGTGCTTTCTTTTCTTGTAACGTTTTTTCCAGGGGGGTGGGCTAGGGGATCTGTACTAGGGGATCGGTGGCCCTCCTCTTCCCTCCCTGGACAAACCATTTTCATGACCCTTCACATAAAGCTACGAGAAAAAGTATGACCCTACCCTTTATAATCTGACGAAAAACGATTTTTGGATTTATCAGTGACTTCGGAATTGGTGATGTCTAGCCCAGTATATGTACGGACTGATAGAACAGTAACACTAAATGAGTGTCAACATTCTTCTTATCCGCCTTACCACAAATCGTGAATGAGCAAATGTAAACAAACAAACAAAAACAGTTTATATTGATAGCAGAACTTAAACACATTCAATAAATGGGAATAAAAATATTTTTGACCCTCCCCCTGTTAGAAAAAAGTAAAGGCTTGGCCCTTAACAAATGTCCCTCCCCCAGCCCAACCCCCTGATAAAAAAAACGTACCTTCCCTTAATTCACTATTTTCAGTATTTGCTACGTTAAACTCGTTCTGATATCCTTCAGTTCGAGGTTAACCTAGCAAAAACAAGGATAGCCTCGGGATCCAAGATGGCCACCAGGGCCCGGTTGTTCGAAGCAAGGCCGTAAGCGCTACCCCGGGGTTAAATCGGACCCAAGTGAAAAGAGTGAATAGAACTTCACAATGAACTCATTAAGACCAGTAAGTTCGACATTGGAGCGACTGTTGATTCAAACGGCGAACTTAATTGCGGCGTTGAATCAGATAATCTGTTTGAATCAACGCCGCCTAGTGTCGCATAATGCGACAGCATCTGTCGCACCTAACTCAAACTTGTCGAATCCAATAGACCCTTTGCACTTTACGTAATAGCCGCCATGTTGGTGTACCTTTAACAATAGATTCTTCGTTAGCTTCTTTTGTTCTGTACACCAACATGGCCGCCATGCCCTTTGTCATTTGAATCTCTGGGGATTGAGTGCAAACCATCTATTGATTCGATCAGACGTCGCCCTTCTGCCGCCCTTAACTTATCTATTAAAGGAGAACTAAACCCTAAAATCAACCCAACGTCTTTACAAAGATGTATTCGAAAGAAATAAGTTCTGATATTTTATTTTTCTGTGTTGCGCGTCTATGAGGAGAAAATTAGTCTCCAAGTTCGATTTTCCGCTGAAAAATCTATATTGTGTGGCGGCTCAATTCAGTACAAATTTCCCCATAACGTACGTCACACATACCAAGGAAGAACGATCACACCTCTAGCACAAAGAAAGCACAATGGTTCGCAATTAGAAGCCATTAGGCCTGCTATTCAATGTAGGGGACGGCATGGCAAAACTAATTTATTCCCCGTATACTACGTCACAAATTACAAGACTTGAGCCGTCTGTACATACCGGAGGCTGTGAGGAAGGTTTTCGGATTTTCCCTTGCTAGACGCGCAACACAGAAAAATTAAATAGCAGAACCTATTTATTTCGAATACATGTTTGTATAGACATTGGGTTGATTTTAGGGTTGAGTTCCCCTTTAAGTTCGGTACATTAATGTATTTATCGACAACATCACAAGCAAGCGTGCTTCACCGCTTTTAGGAACCAGGATAGAGACGGCATCGAGGACGGGCGCAGAAAAGTGTTTTCTCCCGAAATTTGGTGATTATTATTTCCTTTAGTCGCCTTTAATTGCTTTTCACAACCAGCATAGAGTTCCGTTTCAAGGTGGAACGAAAAACGGAGCTAGTGATTTACCGTTCTCACGTTCGCGTTCTGTTGCCGTGAAACGTAAAATTTGGAGTTTTCACGTTGTGTTTCTGAAGAGAACAGTCAGTCTCGTTTCAAGGGCTCTATCGCCACGAGACTCTGGTAATAGCCATTTTTCGTCTTTGCCGTTCGTTTGCTGAAATATTAACGCATGTGTAGGAAGCATTAGAACTACTCAAGTGTGATTGGGCAATTTCAACTTGTCATGTGACGAATAGTGCAAGCATGGAGCCGAGATGAAAACTGTGTTTTCAAAGTGATTTGCTTACTTCCGTTTACTTTCTTAACTAAAAGTACAATCAGTACTGTTTTCAAGTTGTGTTTTTAAGTTGTGTTTTTGCAAACAACTGGAAAAAATGGCGGCTACTTGCATTATATTCTCACGTGCAGTTATTGTATTTTGCAATTAATACTCTTGTGCGGCAGCATGCTAGACCTTACGCACCGAGATGACGACGGCTGTGATGATGGGACGTAAAAAAGTGTTTTCCCGCGAAACTTAGTGTTTATTGTTTCCTTTATTTGCCTGTTATTGCTTTTCGTTTCCTTTATTTGCCTGTTATTGCTTTTCGCAAATTTTGATAAACATGGAGTTCCGTTTACGCCGCACGAGTACCGGAGTGTTTAACTTTCTTACGCTCGCGTTCTCTTTCAAGCGTGAAATTTGGGGTTGTCACTTTGTGTTTCTGCAGAGAACGGTCACAATGTAGTTGTCGCCATGGTTGCGCATACCCTGGCTCCAGAAGTTTTCTCCGTTTCTTAGAGAGCTAGAGCCGCGAAGAGAAGAGCTAGAGAGAACCTCTGTTAGCTACCAATTACAACACACCTCTCACGTGGTGTTTTGCAATTGGTCTTGGGGTAGTAGGAAAGGAAATTAAAAAGTGGTACGTAGTCGTAAAATAATACTTAACAAGGGAGTAGAAAGGAAATATTTTGAATACGTGGGTCGCAGAACGTCAACGCCAACAATTAAGCGCTTCAAAATGTTTCATTTATGCTCTTTGGCTTTTATATGGACCCTATCTTGTGCTACCTGATACTGATTTCGATTCCACTTTCCGACTCTTTATCCAGATGGTCTTAGGCGATCCTTCACATTTACTCAATTCTGACTACACTGACAAGAGACTTCATAAATATAGTTTATTGTGGGATAGTCGCCAGACAACTCCGTACTCTAATACAATTAAGTAATTAGTATAAATTGTATTATTAACTATAATGGGAAACTGCCAGATACGAAAAACCGCTAAAACCACGAAAAAACCACCCTGGGGTTGTGGCCAAAAAACGTGGAAATCTGCGGAAACGTACTCCTCAACCTAATGCAGCAACCCGAATTCTCCGAGGACTAACTATCAACTTACTAAGTTAATACAAAGTAACCGTGCTATAATCAATAAGATATATAAAATAAATTCGAAACAAACGTGGAGCTGACTGGCCAAGAATGACTACTTTTCCCGCTCGAAGCATTATATATGCTAGAAGCATTACCCATAATGCTATCGTCTCCTTCCCAAACCTCTTTACCGTGCCGGCAGAATACCATTTCTGACTATATCGCTCCTGCGTCGCTCAAACGTCAGAAATTACATTTCCTGCATCTAAAATTATTAAAGTGCAAGTATCATGTCAAAAAATAAAAATATATATTGTACTATTGTGTTTGTTTCTCACAAAAAGGTATTAATCGGCTTGCAGATCTTGTGACGTCATAAGATGAATCAATCCCGCAATTCGGGTAACTTTTATTCTAGTTGATTTTCTGTTCCAGTCTCTCGAAGAAAACTAATTTAGACAACTGAAGTATATTAGAAATAGAATTTGGAGCAAAAAGAGTTAATGTTGTTTTACTCTCCCCTGTCAGTAAACAACAGCCAATCGGAGAACGCTATAAGGTAGTTATAGGTATTCCTCCAATTAGGAAGGAGGGACAAATATTGTCCCTAGTTCAAATCACTTGGTGCTTTACGATCTGTATTCTCTTCCTTCTCTCTAGATTTTATTTTGATATCTTACATTAATTCGTATCAAGACATCGCTCAAAGCGGATAGAAACATGCATGGAGTTAGAAGGTTATCAAGAAGATTCCTGTCATCCCCGTAATTTCTGTAACTATGGAAACATTCTTGAGAGCACATTAGCCTATACATACATTTTAGAGCATCCCTTGTCCTTCTGGACCCGGTTGTTCGAAGCGAGTGTAACTTTATCCCTAGGATAGCGCTAAATCTGTTATTGTAATCTGTACGGTTTGGAGCGAATTTCGATTGAGTGTCTTTGCATGGTTTTGCATTTTCTCAGTTTTCCTATTGGCTGTGGAAAATGTTTTGTGATTATCAGCCAATCAAGTGCTAAACTAAAACCAAACGTGTTTTGGTCCATCACGCCATCAATCATTTCATATGCCATCCTTGCATGCATGGGCCTATAAAACACAAATAAAAAAAGTCCAAACGAAACAAAATATAGCGATAAGAGTTACGTTTTTGCTGTTACCCATGGGCATAACACAGAAAGTGCTCTACACCTTATGAATCTGTTAAATATTATCTCCGTTAATTCTATATACAATTTACAAGCCCTCAAATTTGCTCATAAACGGCATAGAAATGAGCTACCTAATATATTTCAAAACTATTTTCAGTATGCTAGTGAAGTCCATTCTTATAGTACGCGATATGCCACCTACAAATATTTCTATAAATCACACACAAGAACCAACATTGGAAAACAGTCTGTATCATCAGCAACAGTTGACCTCTGGCAAGAAATTCCCAGTCATTTAAAAAATCTCACCAATTTCACATTTCCTAAAAAAGTAAAACAATTTCTACTTCAAAAGCAATTTAAATCAAACCTTTAACTGCCAATGTTTATTATTGTATGGTGTTTGTATTTTCTTGTTCGTATTTTGTTTTATTTGTGTCACTACATTAATAATGTATCTTTACATGGCTAGGGGCTAACTAGAAAATCTTTGTTTATTTAGCCCCTAGACACCTTTACAACAAACAACAACAACAAATTTTATTTCGTACTGGAATTAATAATAGTTACAGGTTTACTGGAAAAATGAAAAGCTCAATAATTGGTACTGGTAGGCTCAGAATAACTAGAAAGCTAAACTAAGCTGAGCCACCGGAACAAAGTTCAGATTGCAATTTGATATGGCGGTCAGAACGAAAACAATGTACATAATTTGTTAATATGTAATGAATACAAGAAACGGACACACGTAAACATAACAGGGACAACGAATAAAAGACAATCTGCTGAAAATACATATTTTAAATTGAAATTGAAAAGGCAAATTGAAAAGATATTTGATCAATATTTACTTATAAGATCTTTTTTCAAACAATTTTTGAATTTGTATTTAGTATTGAATATGTATATTGTACCTTTGTCATTGACTTTTTCATATTTTGCTACTTTTTTTTTCAAACAAGGAACTGTAAATATAATAATAGGTGTGAAATAAAGATTGATTTGATTTGATTGATTTGACTCCATCCACGATTGCGTTTACTTTTCCTCGTGATTGGTTCAAGTAAAATCAATCGTGAATTACTTGAGTTTGTGATTGGCTCATTGTGTTTTTACTTGCTCGTGATTGGTTCTGTGATTACTTTGGTTTTACGACACTCAATCGACAACCACTCTAACATCAATCGTGAATTACTTGAGTTTGTGATTGGCTAATTGTGTTTTACTTGCTCGTGATTGGTTCTGTGATTACTTTGGTTTTACGACACTCAATCGACAACCACTCTAACATCAATTGTGAATTACTTGAGTTTGTGATTGGCTCATTGTGATTTTACTTGCTCGTGATTGGTTCTGTGATTACTTTGGTTTTACGACCCTCAATCGACAACCACTCTAAAATCAATCGTGAATTACTTGAGTTCGTGATTGGCTCATTATGTTTTTACTTGCTCGTGATTGGTTCTGTGATTACTTTGGTTTTACGACACTCAATCGACAACCACTCTAAAATCAATCGTGAATTACTTGAGTTCGTGATTGGCTCATTGTGTTTTTACTTGCTCGTGATTGGTTCTGTGATTACTTTGGTTTTACGACACTCAATCGACAACCACTCTAAAATCAATCGTGAATTACTTGAGTTTGTGATTGGCTCATTGTGTTTTTACTTGCTCGTGATTGGTTCTGTGATTACTTTGGTTTTACGACACTCAATCGACAACCACTCTAAAATCAATCGTGAATTACTTGAGTTTGTGATTGGCTCATTATGTTTTTACTTGCTCGTGATTGGTTCTGTGATTACTTTGGTTTTACGACACTCAATCGACAACCACTCTAATAACTTCGGGTCCGGGGAAGTGCTTACTTCGAACGAGTAGCACGGAGCCACTCAAGACCTGTAATCTCATTACACCCATAATACTATACTTCTATTGTTTTTGTACTGCACTTTCTAAAGGTTAGGGTATTTTCTATTGTTGGGTATTCCAATACTGTCGCTCGTTTCGAGACGTTCCACCCGACCCCTTCGAACAACCGGGCCTAGGATGGAAAACAAATTATCCATACTATGATGGTAAACATCAGCAGACAAGGGAGAAGGAAAATATGCCATATGACACTTTTCCTGTTGTCTTTTTCGGGCGACAAACTTTAAAGTTATGATGCACACTAATAAACAGGAGCTAGTTAGGAAATACCATAATTTATTGTTTTCCTGTGCAAAGCTACATACATATATACATAATTATTGGTTATAATTATATACAGAATTATACATATAATTTATTTACAGTTAAAGTAAAAGTTATGACAAGGAAAACTCAAGTGCATATGCATGAGTTTCGTTTCAGTGCCTAATGTTTAGATGTAGTTCACCAAGGCTTCAGTTAAATTATACCCCGGTTAGCAAATACTGGAGATCATATTAATTATCAACTTTTTGCTCCATTGACCACTTATTCACCTCAGTCTCGATGCATATTTGTGAATATTTACCGAGACGCAGGTAAATATTCTATAAGGGAAACAGGATAAACCAGCTAAGTTAAAAATATTAAATTTCACACCGCATGCCCGCTGGCGCCTTATTCCGACGTAAAGTATTACTACATTAGTGCCATTTAAACGAAAGGAAGTTAGCCGCGGTTTATCTAAGCCGCGAAGTTCGCCAAAACGTGCTATGTTACTGAGTTATACGGAGCCGGCCTGTACCGCTCGAATTGGCTCAGACCCAACAATACAAAACACCCTAACCTTTAGACCTTGCAGTACAAAAGCAATAGATCTAGAGCTACAGTTTAAAGTGCCAATGAAATGAAAAATTCGATCCCGTTTTTATTTTATTTTATTAAATTCTAGGCTTCTCTTAGTCATTTTGTGCAATTAAAAATTAATTTGGAGAGCGCGAACGTTAATGATATGGTAATCACATGCGTGACGTCACTAGGTCTGGGCATTTATATTCGTCGCCATAAATACTACAAAATAAGTGCATTTTTGGCCAGTTTTCAATTTAAATATGTAATACTTTGAGAAACCTTTGACGATGGCCATAAATTTTCTAATAGAATCCTTGCAGTCAGCCATATTTACTTTTGTGAATATAAATGTAGGACCTAGTGACATCACGCATGTGATTAGCATATCTTTAACGGCATAAAAATTGTCGCCTAATTTTGGCAATTATGCCTGACTTCGATAAGAAATAAAATTATGTTCGCGCACTCCAAATTGATTTATCATTGCACAAAATGGCTAAGGGAAGCCTATAATTTAATAAAATGAAATAAAAATGAGATCGATTTTTTCATGTCATTGGCACTTTAATGAGGGTCTGAATGGAGTTAACTGCCTACTGACAAACGGCCTTAAAAATAACTGACAAATGACGATTTTTTTTACTGACAACTGGCAACCGAAAAATAACTGACAACTGACAAATTTGTTTTTTGTGGGTCAAACATTGTAAATTTTCTCTTGTAATGATTAACTAGGGGCTAACTGACAAATGACCAAAATTTTAACTGACAACTGACATGTAGACCCCCCCATTCAGACCCTCTTTAATGGGAGCAATTAGAGCGGTACTATATTACGCGTTATACGATGGCTTAGTTAAGCCGCGGCTTCAGTTAGTCACAGTCGCAAACTTCAGTTTTGACCCATTTACACGATCGTTCGCGGCTCTATTGCTTGGGAACGTTACTGGGGACACCCTAATTGCAGAATACAAAGAAACATAGCAAATATCGCAATGAACTGTCCCCAGTAACGATCCCAAGCACCTTTGCGAAACCGAACTCGCCCCATTCCCCTACTCGTTTCTCAAGTGGACAATAGCTGTTTTGTGTGTTACAGCTCGTAACTAACTAGCCCTCGTATAAATCGTAGGAGATTTTAAAGTGGACAATAGCTGTTTTGTTGTGTTACAGCTCGTAACTAACTAGCCCTCGTATAAATAGGAGATTTTAAAGTGGGCAATAGCTCTTTTGTTGTGTTACAGCTCGTAACTAACTTGCCCTCGTATAAAATAGCAGATTTTGTGAACTTCGCGGCTTAGGTAGCGGCCGTGGCTAACTTCCTCTCGTATAAATAATCTCGGAGCTCCGCTTATAGGCTTTGCTGTATTTGCTTTCCACTCGGTATTAAGACAAAATCCCGGCGAGCTTCGCATTCAGTTAGTGCGCACAGACCGAACAGCATTTACTTTCATCTGATGAATTATTCTTCGAAATTGGAACAAATCTGCTGACAGCAACTTTAGGAAATTAGCAAAATTAGCAGCAAAATCTAATCATATTCTATATTGGCAGAACCTCTCGACCCAATCAGAACGCTAGGATATATGTTAAATTATTACTTTTTAATATATAATTATCGATGAAATACCAGTGTATATTTCTTTCTAAAAAGTGATGACTGCTACTGCTCCTCGGTACTTGTTTGATCTATTAGAACCTCATGCTCCACAACGCAGCCTGAGATCCGCATCGAATTAATGTTACGGGCACCAACTTTAATCTAAAATCATACGGCTATAGAGCCTTTTCTGTATGTGCACCAATTGAAGCTATGGAACTCATTACTTTTTCATATTAAGTCAGTCTAGTACTTCAATAGAACTATTTAAGAAGAGTCTTAATACATATCTTTTTAAGAAAGTTGTTTTTATTGATTTTTCGGATATCGACAATTTATTGTAATTTTGTATCGATAGTTTTTAACTTAATTAATTTAGACATTTTAAAGATTACTGTATTTGTAACTTTTAAATCAGATGTAGTTTTTAATTAGGTGTAAAGCGCTTTTGGACTTATAGGAAAATGCGCTA